>JASFAT010000892.1:0-406923 GCA_031353405.1 Baronia brevicornis | reverse complement strand
TTACAAGATAGTTTTGCATTGCTTGCAAATAATATAGTTTTATAAAGATGTCATCTCTCACCATCTTTTATCGTTTTAACCATGGGAAAGGCTCCGAGTAATTGTTCAGAATAATTCCTGCCGATGAATTTCACTACCGAAGAACTCGTCACAAAGAAGAAGTTTCATCTGAATAAGTGACGATCTCGTACGATGCGTTTTTCACATAACTACTTTTCACGCAACATCACTTTGTGCAACCAGTTACATTCAGTGGTATTTCCGAACCTTGAAAATTGAAACCTTCAAAAAACAAGCCTATATATTTTACAAAGGCCGGCAATGCTTTCTTACTTACTCACTCTTGGCTTAGATTCCTCAGCGGAAGTATTCTGTCTGGCCATTTTTTATAAATAAAAATGTATGTGCGATTTATGTAATACCAGTGATCAAAATTCGACCGAAATCCATTAAAATTTACATTTTATTTTTATTATTTTATCTTTCTACACACCTCATATGAACTAGGCCAAATTTAAAATTACTGCGTGTGCGCAGTGTGCTTGAAAAGAGGTATAAAGTATTTTCTTCACGTATTAATATATATATATATATATATATTAGGTGTACAAATAAGTTTCCGCGGTTTGTCAAAAGATGGCCCCACCAGAAGGTTATGGAGAAATTGTCAGATGTAAAACGTAATATCCCAAGTTTAGTCATCTGGCAACACCATAACCTTAAAGTACTAGTGATTCCGTATCAGCATCACGTAATTTTTTTCGTGCAAAAATGTCAAGTTTTATTCCGAATAAGCATCATTTGCGGGAACTTTTGATTTACTTCTTTAATGTGAAAAAATCTGCAGCTGAGGCGCATCGATTGCTTCTAGAAGCATATGGTGAAGCTGCTTTAAGTGAGAGAAGTTGTCAGGAATGGTTTCAAAAGTTTAAGAACGGTGAGTTTGACGTTAAAGACAAAGAACGCAGTGGAAGGCCGAAAGTGTACGAAGACATGGAATTAGAAGTACTATTGGAGGAAGATTCGTCCCAAACGCAAAAAGAACTTGCACTTACTCTACAAGTGACTCAACAAGCAATTTCACATCGTTTAAAATCGTTAGGAATGATTCAAAAACAAGGAAATTGGGTTCCATATGAACTAAAGCCGAGAGACGTTGAACGCCGATTATGCATGAGTGAAATGCTGCTTGCCAGGAATAAAAAAAAGAGTTTTTTGCATCGTATAGTCACTGGTGACGAAAAATGGATTCACTACGATAATCCAAAGAAGAGAAAGTCATGGGTTAAGCCCGGCGAACCATCAACATCGACAGCTAAGCCGAATATTCATGGAAAAAAACTCATGCTGTGTATTTGGTGGGATCAGCTTGGTGTCGTGTATTATGAATTGCTGAAACCAAGCGAAACCATTACTGGAGCTCTCTACCGAACACAATTGATGAGATTGAGTCGGGCACTTAAGGAAAAACGCGCCCATTACTACTCCAGACACGACAAAATTATTCTTTTACACGATAATGCTCGTCCACATGTTGCGGCGCCGGTAAAAACATACTTGGAAACACTCAACTGGGAAGTTTTACCCCACCCGCCGTATTCACCAGACTTAGCCCCTTCTGATTATCACCTGTTCCGGTCGATGGCACATGGTCTGTCTGAGCAGCGCTTCACATCATATGAAGACACCAAAAATTGGGTAGATTTGTGGATAGCGTCAAAAGATGAAGAGTTTTTTCGACGGGGTATCCGAATGTTGCCAGAAAGATGGGGAAAAGTAGTGGCAAATGATGGAAAATACTTTGAATAAAACGTAATGTACTTTTCCTTTACAATAAATTCCTAATTTTTTATAAAAAACTGCGGAAACTTATTTGTACACCTAATAATAGACGCTTGTACAATGTTACATCGGTGGGACGGATGGGACACGCATAACAGGCAGTATACAGTATAGACCGATGTAACATTGTACAAGCGTCTATTATTTTCAATGTTGCTATTTAAATTTTACTTTGAAGCAATAAAAAGTCTTAAAATTTTCGGATAACGCTTAAATCTTTAGGGACTTTTGTGTTATATGTATGTTTTTTAATATTTTTACAATTTTTAAAATCATTAAATTAAGAAAATAATATGTTCGTCATTGCAAAGTTATGTCGATCAGAAAAATGTACATCTGTCAAAAAGATCAAGCTAACTTGTACAGGGTATAATAGTAATAACACATACTGGAGGGGGTCACCCCCCTCGGCATACCATACAAGGTTAGTTCACCTGTCTTATGAACGTGATCGGCTTCTGGCCCATGGCGTGAGCGTCCCCGATGTTCGCCCTTATCACCCTCTTGAACGGTTTGCGGGCGCCCTGCAACAATAATACAATCCAATAACATTGTGACTGAAGAATGGGTCCTTCTACCATCATATAAAAAATTAGGATTCAATTGAATGTTATAATTTAGCATTAGCTACAACAGGTGCCTCGCCCGCTCTAAAAAAAGTGAAATTTATATGTGGAAGTGAAAATTATCAACAAAATCTACAACATAACTATTACGGAAGAAAAGTCAGTTTTCGGTTGTCTTCCGTAGAGTCTACTATACATGAAGATGCCTCGTGTTGGGGCGAAACACGTGTCGTTTATAAGGTGGAAAAGTGGTAGTGTTTGGTGTTGTGTATAGTGGTTTGTGGGTGGAGAGTTTTTTCGGTAAGTTTTTGGTTTAAATTTCAGATAAATCCACTTCACCCGGCAGGAAAACACACATTATTAATTTTCTATTGTTGTTTGTTTGTCGCGGATCTTAGCTGAGTAAAAATTTTGACTGTCCACATAGCGATGGATTTCCGCAAAGTAATGCCTGACTCCATTAATAAGCATAATTATTACTAAAAATTATTTGAATAATTGAATACTTACGGAGCCAATAACGGACATAAACTTTGTAAAACAGTAAAAATATATACAAATTCGTTGGTCACGCGGTTAATTTATATGTTTATTCATGTGCGTATGAATATGTGAAAGACAAGAGTATAAGTATATTTAATAATTAAACGTATATTTAATTTCAAACTTGGTGGAGTCACGCTGCAGACTAATACTTTGTCAAGAATGGCATATTATTTGTCTGTGGCATGGAATGGGCCGGCTCACCCGGGGGAGTACCACACTCCCGCAGACAAGCGGTGTCTGAGTGGCAGCTTAGCTACCGTACTTCGTCCAGTGAGCGGTTGATTTTCGTTGGCCCAACCCCTCCCAATAATGGGAAGGGGAAGGCCCCTTCCCATTATGACACTTTCCTTAAAGGCTGGCAACGCTTCTGTACTGCCTACGGCACAGCGGATGTTTTTGAGCGGCGTTGATTGTTTCCCATCGGGTGACACGCCACTCGTTTGCCTTCCTGTCCCATAAAAAAAATTACAAACTTTTTGAACTATAACATTCAACCAACCCAATACAAGTTAATAAAAAACAAAATAGTACAAACATTAAAAAAAAATAAATTTTATGAGGATTTATAACACTATTAGTACTTATTCTTAAATATCAAACGAAGTATCACCTACATCGTAAGTAAAATAGAATAGAATTATTAATGGTGTCAGGCTGGAGGATGGAGGAGGATTAATGGAGTCAGGCAGGCAGTCACTTTGCGGAAATCCATCACTATATGGACAGTCAAAAGTAAAACTTGACTGTCCATAGAATAAAATTATTTATTTGCAAGACAATATTATTAGTAACATGTATCTAATTCCCGTCAGTCCGCACGGGACAAGCGTGATGGGTTCATGACCGTTCTTCCGGCAATGGGAGAGGTCTGTGCCTAGCAGTGGCACATATATGGGTTGTGAAAAAAAAAGTTAAACTGCTCTGTATACATATTGTAATATAAATATGACAGTATGAAATTCAGAACAACTTTCATTGAATATAAAATGATTCATTGAATAAATATGAAAATACAATTCAAAATTGAATTCAATAAAGAAATATCAATTTGATTTAATAAATCAATGTAAAAGTAGATTTATTTGTAAAATATTACAGAAGTGGAGAGTTGCTGACGGCCGTTTTTTCGCTAAGATTTAGTTTAAGTTCCCCGCAAATCCACTAATTCCAGTGGAACACACACATTAAGAATACTTTGTAATAAACATGTGTGTCTGTACTTTAAATAGTAGAAATGGAACAATGTTACCAACACGAGCCGTGGTAAATTGTATGCGATCTGCGGTGTCCGCCGTCGAATGCGTAAAGCCGCATTACCATAAATTAAGCAGCAAGTAACACTTAACTATACTTTATAAGTTATTTATTTTTGAGAGACTTAAAACCACATGATGTAGTGGTAAAATGATTTTTTCAGTCATAGTTTGTTACTATGACTGAAGAAGCCATTATTTTAGCTATATATCAGTGGTAGAGCCATGCTGCAGAGGAATACTTTGTCAAGAATGGCATATTGTGTGTCTGTAGCAATAATGGGCCGGCTCGCCCGGGGAGGTACCACACTGTCGCAGAAAACCGGCGTCTGAGTGGTAGCTTAGCTACCGCGCTTCGTACGGTGAGCGGCCCGAGTTCCGGAGGCCCAAGACCCTCCCTCTCCCACTCCCATAATGTCACTTTCTTTAAAGGTCGGCAACGCTTCCGCAATGCTTCTGGCGCTGCAGATGTCTATGGGCGGCGTTGATTGCTTTCCATCAGGTGATACGCCTGCTTGTGTGCCGCCCTATTTTATAAAAAAACCACTTATATACTAAATACTTGTATGGCTTATAAGTATTTTTTTTAATATTTGTGTATTATTCCAGTGGGAAAAATGCAGAAAGATATCACAAGACTGACCAAAATATATTTTACCATCAAAAGTCAAGAATCGTTTTTATTGCTGTGTCATCTAATATGATAAGAAGATTTTAATCGTTTTCCGACTTTCCTCAATTTTCAATATACCTTCATCAATAATCTACATATCAAGAATCTCCACTCTTCAATCTTCGCCACTGTATACATAATATCGGCGATGGAGCGATAAGTCTCCATATCTTATCTGTTTCACAAGTAGTGCTGCGATTATCTCCAGGGAACATCTGGAGTAGCCAACATTTTTCGAGGAAAATAAATTATTTGAACAGGAAAATTAAGTATTAGTGAGAGAAAAAGTATTCTTCAAATTTGTTTTTATTAATGAAGTCAGGCGTTACTTTGCGGGAATCCATTACTATGTGTACATCAGGTATAGTAGACTTAATGGTTGTCTTCCGTAGAGTCTACTATACCTGATGATGCCTCATGTTGAGGCGAAACACGTGCCGTTTACATCGTGGAAGAGTGGTGGTATGTGTTTGGAGGTGGAGTGTTGCTGACGACCGTTTTTGTGGTAAGATTAAGTTTAAGTTCCCTGTAAAGCCACGTAGAAAACATACATTATTATTTTTCTATTATTTTGTTTGCCTGTCGCGGATCTTAGCTAAGTAAAAACTCTGACTGTCCACATTTGTTTTTATTCTTTAAATCACATTTTTGTGTATTTTTCCCGTCACTTCAGACACATAATATATTCGAAAACACACAATACCATTTTTCTGAATTATGTTCGCGGATCTTAGCTAAGTATTATTAGTTCGACTGTCTGTCTTTTGAAGCCCTTCGTATTGTAGCACATGTCCATGAGTGACAGTGATCATTTCAAAAAAATATGCTAAAATTGGTAGCAACGCACTGTTCTTCCTGTATTATTGGCCTTCGCAGCATTCGTCGACATAATGCAAACTCACGGCCGCTGTGAGCGGCTTGTATTATACCATTTAGCGCTCGTGCTATTATGGAAATGTGACAAGTCATGAACGATTGTGTTACACGCGGCACACGGATCAATCAGTGGTGCGGAAGCTTCAGACGAATTGCACTCATTCCATTTCACCACGTGGAGTTGAACTCAATGGGCATGTTTATCTAAAATGGATCAAGATTCCTTTACCAACCGATAACTTCATTCCACGCAACCTTATCAAATATCTCTTTTATCCATTTTACCATGGGGTGTGCTCCGAGGAATTCTTCGGAATCTCTCTCTTGATTGCGCGATCCTCCCCCATCCTCCCAACGTGGCCCAACCAACGAAGTCGGTGAGCCTTAGTCACTCCGATCACAATGGGTTGGGCCACCGGATGCTCGATTTCGGCATTTTTTCGATTTCAGCATTAAACATCGATATAACTTTCATTTTTCGACAAAGTAGGATGGAATGAGAGCATATATAATACATTACTTTATAGATATACATACTACTTTCAAACAAGGAATATTCGACCGTATTAATATTAGATTATAGTTCAAATAGTCCTTGTTTATAAATAATTAAAGTTGAAAACCTTATCCTGCCACCCGACACCCTTTACAAACACATAAGTTTCACGACAATATTTCACATCTAAAAAACACAATATACCACATCATTCCTCCATAAGATTTTCCATAGAATTGATTTGTTTCTTTGTTTACGTTAGCGAAATTTCACAAGCGCAGACCGCAATCTTATCCAAGTCAAATAAAAACACGTCTATGTAGACACGAAGAGATAACGTGGCCTCAATTAAGGAAACATTTAAAGTTAACAATCATCCAGTATGCTTTGAGTGGTATTTAGAGTTTGTATGTAACCCACAGAGTAAACCTGGCTGACTATATACTGGAAGGATTCTGGTTCTGAGGATTCAAGATTGAGGATTCAATCTGTATTCTCCCAGTATACAGAAGGTACCACATCCAGAACAGAAACTTAGTGGTAGAGCCACGCTGCAGACGAATACTTCGTCAAGAATGGCATATGATTTGTCTGTAGAATGAATGGACTGGCTCGCCCGGGGACGTACCATACTCCTGCAGAAAATCCGGTGAGCGGTTGAGTTCCGGAAGAACAATCCTCCACCCTCCCCTCCCCATCGCATAATGACACTTTCCTTAAAGGCCGGCAACGCTTCTGCACTGCCTATAGCGCTGCGAATGTCTATGGGCGTTTATTGCTTTCTATCAGGTGACACGCCTGCTCATTTGCCTTCCTATCTTATAGAAAAAAGAACAGGAAGCTGGTAAAACCTTTTGATGACCACAATAACAAACAAGCAACCTTCGAGCTATCCGTTAGGCATACAATTGTGAAAGGAGACAATACCTAGGTTGTTCCGAAAATCGCTAGCCACAAAGTGAATTTAATCTCTTTTTTCTTGACACTATTTTGAATTAACAGCTAATTTTATTACAAAACTCCTTGGTAAAAACCTTTGGCCACTTATGTGTAGTTCTTTTTTTTAAATATTTTTTAGGATGCCGGCGTCCGCGCCATTTTTATCCACCAAGATAACGCGCCCCCTCACACAGCTGCTAGAACCATCGACTATTGTGCAAGAGACATTTTTTAAATGTTTTTAAAGCTGGTTCAACCGACTGCATAAGTGCATAAAGAGTCAGGGGGAAAATTTTGAGGCTATAAATAAAGATTTTTCCTATTCGAATATAGTATTTTAAAACTATAAATAAAGATTTTTCGTATTGGAATATCGTATTTTGAAGTTATAAAGTTTTTTCGTATTCGAATATCGTATTTTGAAGTTATAAACATTTTTCGTATTCGAATATCGTATTTTGAAGTCATAAATAAAGATTTTTCGAGCTATAAAGATTTTTTATTTTATAAATAAAGATTTTTCATTTTACTAACAATTTTTGGTAAACCCCACGTATTATTGAGGACAGAGTATCGTGGACTAAAAATATAAAAGACTAGTTGAAGATGAGATGAAGAAACAAAAAAGATTGCTTTGCATGACTGAGGATAGGAACAAATACACACAAACGATCGCCGACATCCGGGATGGAGATGGCACATAAAGGAGAGGAAGATACAACTGAGAGAATCGAAATCGGGCTCCACCAATCCAAAGTCGTTTCGTCAGTGAACCAGTTAGATACAAGACATTAAAAATATAAACAATTGTGAAGGTTATTTCAATGTCACTACATTTTAACACACACACACACACACACACACAATGCCTCTCTGAGATTGCGTATCACCGTTCGAATACCGCACAGTAAAGTAGCGCTGCGGCCTTGGTGGCGGCTGACTAATCAATAGCACAACAGCTGTAAACTATCACATGCTCTGATCTATTGTGCGGTTCCCCGCATAATATACAGTGACCCAATCTCTCCCCGTGTACATCTAAGTAATAAACACTAATACTCAATCCCAAATTCAATCTACCGTGTACATCTACTAATACTCGATCCCCAATTCACCTTTCAAGCGTGAGGATTACAATTCTTACTAGTAAGAAAAGGCGTTGAGCATATTCACCTCGAAATGAGAGACAAGATGTTTCATCCGCAGGTTGACAGAGAGAATGCCCAATGGCACTAAATCCGCCTGTTGTTTAAGTAATCTAAATACTGTTAAAAAACTAAAATGAAAGTGGGTAGACCATTTAACTAAGAAAGAGGACAAATAGGCCAAAGATATAACAGAATGGTGCCCTAGAGGAAATAAAATATAAAAAAAAGAAATTTTGCGCGATATTAAAATAGCAGGACTGACGTTGACGAGAAAAGCACAAGATTAAATGGTAGAGCCACGCTGCAGACGAATATTTTGTCAAGAATGGCGTATTATTTGTCTGTAGCGTGATTGGGCCGGCTCGCCCGGGGAAGTACCGCACTCCCGCAAAAAAAACGGCGTCTGAGTGGTAGCTATTAGGCCCAACACCTTCCACCTCCCATAATAACATTTTCCTTTAAGGCTGGCAACGCTTCTGCACTGCAGAAGTTTATGGGCGGCATTGATTGTTTTCTATCAGGTGACACGCCTGCCCGTTTGCCTTCCTATCCCATAAGAAAAAAGATCGTGTGATGTGGTAAATTCTTGAGGAGGCTAATGAAAGTGATTATTAATGGAGTCAGGCATTACTTTGCGGAAATCCATCACTATATGGACAGTCAAAAGTTTGTCCATAGTCCATATAATGAAAGTGAGACAATCTTACTGATATTATATGTATAGAAGAGTTATTATTATTATTTTTGCCAATATCATATTCCATAGGTATCATGGTTATTTCCAGTATAACTATACTTGAAATATATGTTATTATACTAGAAATAATTAGAAGCAGCAACTAGGTCAGTTGGTAAAGTATGCGCTGACAACGGGACATTGTGTATTTGATTCTATTATAGCGTGTTTTAAAAAAGTTAGAACGGTTAATAAGAATTCTAATCTTCATTTAAAAATAAGTTATTTACAATGCTTTTCCATTGCTCCAGACGATATTCAGTCATAATCCTCATCACCTTAAAGTACTTCACTGGCATAGGTATCTTCGAACCTGACAACTGATAAGTGACAGCACAGTCAAGTATATCAGATCAAAACCACTCTTACCCATTATTAATTTGTTTTGTATAATTATCTTTAATCTAAATTGGGCATGTAATTATTAAATTATTATTAATTATACTGCAATCACCCAATCATCAAAGCTTTCTTTGTGAATTAACAGGATGTACTGAGAGTAGGGGTAAAATTTGTTATATATTTTATCACAAAATAACAACTTACTAACTATGAAAAGCATCAGACAAATGACTAGATATTTAGAGTTTCTTACGTTACAAAGGATGTAATAACTTGCCATTAACATACATAGTCACATATCATCACACCGGTTTCCCGGAGGGGTAGGCAGAAACTACAGATCTCCATCTGCTACAATCTCGGTACACTTTCTACGCTTCATCCACACTCATCACTCTTCATACAAGCTCGCCATTTAAGGGTACTTTAGACCTGGCCTTTCTTAAGAACTTTTGCAATTTGGTCAAGGTTTGTTCTTCATGATTTTCCCTTATTTATTGTGCATACAATGTAAATTTCTTTTATGAGTTGTCTTTCATCCATCCTCTCTATGTACCCAAACTATCTAAGCATCCCTTTCTCAACTTTTGTCATAACACACTCTTTTACTTCACATCACTCTCTTATAATCTCATTCCTTACTCTATCAGTCAGTTACCCCACACATTACTTCTTAATGCTCTCATTTCCACTGCATTCAGTTTGCTTTTATGGCTCTTCTGCCAACCTAACTTTTACTATCGTACATCAGAGTCGGAACAAGCACTCCCTGATGAACCACCAGATGGGCCTTTTTAAACACATTCTTATTTTTCATTAAGGAGTACAGGGCTTCATTAATCTTATTACCAGCTATCACTCACCTTTAATGTCACCTTCACATAACAACAGAAGGAAGTAAAAATTAAATTACAATAGAATAATGTTCAAAATAGATTTTTGGGATTCAATTTTTATGTGGTAAGGACAAACAATGACATACAATATTTTCTTCTCTCTCTCTTACAGAAAATGTACCCTAAACAACACTACCAATATTATGTGTACAGTGTTACATGAAGAGAATGTCTTAGAGAGAAAAAATATATAATGAAGACATATTGGACAGGGTAAATGTTAAACAGCAAATCCTTCAATATATTGAGAATAGAAGGGGAAGTATGATTGGAGTATTGGTTCATCATGATAACTTTAATTTAAATATCCTGAAACGAGAAGAGGAAGATCAAGAAGTAAGTGACCCTTTTAAAAGTTATTTAAAATGAACTTTATCTGAAAGTCCTTTACTTTATTTATAATGTGACATACTAATTAATATTTTCACATCTATCTGCTAACTGAAATTGAAAATACACCTTCATAATACATATTTCAACTTAACTGTAATGACTGGACATTGTCTTATGCGGTTACTCAATATATTTCATTTTACAGGTAATGCTCATCACGAAATGTAAAATATAACTTTATCTACAGAATTGAAGAAGTCCTTTTTTTGGAAATTTAATTCTGAGAAAATTAAAAATAGTCCAATTTGACAAAATATATCAAAAACTGTAGAATACATTGTATACTAATGACTATATTACATATGCATTTAAAATATATGTATGAAAAATATATTTATATAGATAAATAGCAAATTATATACACTGAATGTCATATTTGATTATCTATTCTATAAAAAATTATAAATTTTTAAACTCGAATTATGGCAACCTGGTGATTTGGAGCTATTTATAATTCTTAATATATTTATATAAAAATATTAGATTATCTAATATGAAAAAATATAAAAATAAATATAATATAAACACTATAATTAAAAACATACTATTGTAGTTTGTACCCTTTCTGTGTATAAAGCGTGTGTACATAACTTAACCTTGAATTAGAACAATTCCATCACAAATATTAAAAACTGTCTCTTGAATCAGGAAAAATGGAATCAAAATTTGTAGGTACATACCTTCTCTAGCTCTTTTTCTATTTCAGCAGCGCGAATCACTAGTGGACCACGAACGGCATATTCCAACTTAACTACATTTGGATTTATATTTTCTACTGTTAAAGCTTTGGAAGCCATAGTGCGAAAATTGTTGGCTTTGTTTTTAATTAAACACGAAACGTTTCGCTCCAACGTTCCCGCCACACCGCTCCGCAAGCAACTGCGACCACTGCCGGCTGCGCGACTTATCAAACACCTCATTGACGACATGCTGTAATCAATTACAATACTTTACAAACGTCAACACTAGTATAAACGTGGAAGGAATTTCGTGTTATAACATTCACCAATGAATAAAAATGCTGATTTTATTGTCAATTGATGTAATAATAATAATCAAAATAAAATTAGCAAGTGACAGTACATATGATATAACAGCTGCTGTGTAACCGGTTCGGTTGAATCGATAATATTCGTTCAAGAATCAAAAAGTACAGAAGCACACGCAGTTTCTAAGTGATAATAGATCATTCATATATGTACGCAACTTGCTGTGACCTTCGGTAAGGTTATCTACGAAAAATGCAGAAAAATAGGATAGATGTTAAAAGACATTAAAAATACATTGAATACAGAGTTGGTACCTATAAATCTGTCAGAAATTTCAACTTACTCGTATTGTACTTGTAACTACTATAAGCAGAGTAAATATTACATAAGCCTACTTATTAATTACTATACTACAGTTTACTGTAAGCAAGTATGAAATCGTAGGATATAATAGAATGTTTGGGACTGTCAGAAGACATGACATTTTCACGTATTGTTATAAAACAGCTGATTATATAACGGATACATTGCCTTTATATGTCTCATCATAATTTAACTAATTTATTTCAATCAAATTATTACATTTTGATACATATTTCTGAAATATAGATTTGACGTCCATTTTAAATTTGCCCTTCTTATTTTCTTATCTGTATTAATCTGTCAATATGTTGTTTTGATTCACCAGTCACTTCGCCTCGTGAACAGAGCAGAGTATTTGGTTTACGCTTCGGCTCAAATATGTAATCTGTATTTTGTTACAATATTTATTTAATTCGGTGCATAGCGTAGTTAAGTAATTACTAAATTCAATAATTGAATTTGATAACGAGGTGCCAATCGTGGAAAATCCAGCTAACGTTTCTCCTTTTCATTAAATGAAGGAAATAGAATGTTTCGTGCAATATTATTATCTTGATGTAAAATAGTGTCATATCAATTAAAATTAAGCGATTATATTTACAATAAAGTGTTACATAATGAATAACATCACAGTCAATAATTACAGTAAATAATGAATTACAGTCATAATGATTGTGAATGAATATAATTTTAGTGAAAAATCATTAAATTCTGAAAGGATTTTAAAAAAGTTAACTCGTATTGACGTAATTAACAATTTTTGCCAGTTATTCGACTTAATAAATGCAATACTTACTTAATTCTATTTGAAGTACTTATAATAAATACAGGATTTGTAATATTTACACACACTTTGATTTGAAAGTATTAAAATAAATATAACTTTATGTCTACATACTACACGCAACACGTTTGCTAGCAATGATAACAGATTTCATTAAAATACAAGTATCTGTTAGCGTAAACTTCGCTATGATTTATCACCGACGTATCACATAAATATTTATAAGTAACTGATTAATATAATAGTGATGTGAATTGCCATGCTGCGTCAATGTATTGCTTTAGTTTTCTAAGAAAAGTATTTTTCAAATCTGATTTAAATTGTTTGAAAGAATATCGAATTAGATGTGTGTTTATTGTTCATAAAATATAATTAGTTCATTAGTCATTAGAAAGAACATCAAAATAAACTTACACATTTTTTGAAGGTCAGCAACGTTTCTGCAATGATCCTATGATGTTCTTCTCATGTGCTATAGGCATTTAGTTTCTGCCTGTCGCCCTGTGAAGGTCGTCGGATCTCAGAAATCCGTGATTAGCTTAATGTTACTTCAGTTTGCTTTAAAACTTATGCTGGTAACTTGTTTGTTGCGTACACACTTATCGTATTTTTTTCATTTCTTTCATGGTAATTAGTTATAACTTTTATGCCAGTGTCAAGTAAAATACAACAATATCAAATCTATTGAAATAAGTAATCAGCTTGTCATGTTACGTCTTGATACAATGGGGGCTATTCGACCAAAACCTTCTATGGACTTTTTCAGTCAACTTAAAAAGTCACGATACACACATTTATTTCATATGAATTCCCTTATATGCCTTAATCAAACTATATTTTATAATAACACCACCATAATTAAACAATATAACTGATAATAATATAAGATTATGAAAATAAAATAAAAACGCAACGTCATTGATGTAAGGTGGCGGTGAAAGTCCCTTATAATATTTAAACATTTTTTTTTTTTTTTAACATTTATTACATTTGACACTTGTAGGATTTACTAGAAGAGGTTGCATTAGCCGAGTCGACTAGGATAACGTAATCATCAGCAATTTACTAATAAATGGCCACCTCAGAAAACTAGTATAAGTAATGGGCCTGGGTAGGTTTCGTATCAATATCAAACTGTGTATTGCATATAGATTTTGTAGTAATATTGTAAAGAAATCCATAAACAGCACAGTAGTTAAAATTTTTAGCCAAGTATTAATTTATTCTAATGTGAATAAATCACATTGATTTTGATAAGCCACAATCTTTTCGACTGCGATGTTAAAAAAAACTAAGTTTTTGATGATTAATGCTTATCTTTATAGTTTTTCGTCTACTGTTATAAGTTGTACCGACTAGTACATACAATACATACATATTTCGACTTTATTTAAAAACCATAAACATAATAATAAATAATATTGGTTTTTTAACTTCCGTTAAAATTTTGGAACCTTTATCGTTTCATGAATGAATCACGTGACATAAATTACATTCAAATCATAATAAGTAAAAATAATTTAAGTCGTAGATACGGGCACGACGCAAGTCTGTAAGTTTTGTATATTTTATTTCCATAGAATTTGTTTACTTGTTCATTTACGTATAAAGTGAGTAGTGTATCAAAAACTTGAGTTTTCTAAAACAACCGTATTAAGCGGACGTCTTAACTCTTAAACAAAATTAACAGTGACAAAATAAGAAACTGTTTAAATATGAGCCACAAAGATTGTTTATTTTCAATACCAATATAATTAAATAGTAATATAATAACTTCTGAAAAATTCAGATTAAATTATTATACATAGTTTTAGATTACAACTTATTAAATATGTTTAAAATAGCTGTCCAGCGCCATCTTGGTATTTTATTATGAGGTGGTATTAACTCCGTAGAATTAACAATTAATTGTACAGATGGCGCTGCAAGTATTTCATTAGGTGAGTTGTACACAAGTTATCTTGTAAAATAATGTTTTTCTAGATTGGATATAATTTTTCTCTAATGTTTAATGGGCGAAATACATTTATATATATATATATATATATATATATATATATATATATATATATATATATATATATATATATATATATATATATATATATATATATATATATATATATATATATATATATATATATATATATATATATATATATATATATATATATATATATATATATATATATATATATATATATATATATATATATATATATATATATATATATATATATATATATATATATATATATATATATATATATATATATATATATATATATATATATATATATATATATATATATATATATATTAATATATATATATGTGTGTGTGTATATATATGTGTCCGTATCAACGTCGTCACTGTGGTCCGCGGTCTGACCACGTTGGTACTTGTTGAAAACCAGCGCCAGGTGCTCCATTAGAACGCCTGGCATATGCTGAGCAAGAACCATTTTATGACATTTGTTAAATTAAAATTATTTTCTATTTGTTGTGTTTATTTGGATTTTATAATACTATTAAGGTTTAAATTTTAGCTATTATAAAAAATATGTTTGAATGTTTTTTCTATTTTTTATATAACGGTGACCTTATTGTTGTTTATATGTATAGTATTATATTTATTATCTGTGGCTGGGACCACTCACTATGCTGTGAGACGGAATAAACTAGTTCGCGCTAAACTGGCTGTTGTTTCACTTGTCCCTGTATATAACAGTGGCGACGAGGATGAGATTATCTGATTTATCGATTTATTATATTAGACTATGCGATTTACCACGTACGATGTTCCTAAATGACTACGAGATAGGGGTAGTTAAGAGACGAGCGTGTGTGTTCACAAAAGGCCGGCAACGCACCTGAGACTCCGACGTCGCGAAGATGTATGAGCGGCGGGGATCACTTACTATGGTAATCTCATGTAATATCAAATAAATAAAACAATACACCTTCATATTTTCTAATTAATGTATTTTTTACAGAATATTTCCGACTAACGTCAAACGATATCTAGTAACTATAATAATCCCAATACAAAAATATTTTCATCTTCTTATTCGTTATATTGACATTTTTATACTTTTTACATTATATGTATACATATATTCAACTCTTGGAATGTGCTTTGTAATATAATATAATCACATATATAAAACATTTGTGATGTTGTTTCGGTATTCACACAGGATTCTTTGCCTACAATATATTAGGTACATATTTATATACGAACATAGTAGTTATATATGTAAAATTTTTGATTGAATTGTACATCACAAGTAGAAAGCACATATTTACAATTCTCGCGTCGACTTCCATTGCGTGCCGTTACAACGAATGCGTCAAGGACGACTATATTTATAATAAACATTAAAAAACAACAGAAACACTATCCTCACACGTCTATGGCAAATTGTCAATGATTCCATATAAAAAATCTAATAAATTTCACCATTTAATAGACAATTATAAAACACAACATAGCTATATTTTACATAGTCTTAAAACAAAATAAATAAATTATTCTCTAGATAGTATCTCGCTTATTGTCAAATCAATTAAAAACCCTATGTAGAGCGACCATTGGCGGCGCCAGACAACAATTCCTAAATTAATTATTTATGTACTAACTTTATTTATTATTTAACGTCATTTATACAGGCCGTAGGAATGTCGAAGCTGGTTAGTTTGCCAGGCAGGTGTACGGGGCCGCACTGTCCACGGAATAAGTATTTTGGCTTCGATCCGAGCGGAATGTACACCTAGGCTACGTTTTAGTGTCCTCCTGTACATATTAACAATCAGGTTTATCACGAAATGATATGATTTCATTTACATTTGGAACAACTACTGCGCGTTCAGCTGTATGACGGGTAAGTACACACATAGTGTGGTAGATGTGTGTGTGTGTGTGTGTGTATACACATTACGAATATACACAATTGTGACGTAATAATGAACGCCAACACATTTGTATATAAAATTTGTATAAAGTTAACAGGATAACAAAAAATAAATGTTTTTAAATTGTTAAAATTTTTAGCACTTAATAATAGGTATTATAATATTTGGGAAACAGTGAAATATAAATTAATTATAAATTGTTTAATTATAATATATAGATTGTAATAGTAATGTCGACAGAAAGAGAAACGCACGCGTGGTCTTCTTTAAGAAGCCTTAAGCAATGTCAGCGATCTAAAAGATCTATTTTAAAGATGTCAGATAGTTTTATAAATGGGAAAATACGAATGTGTGACTTTTTCTGCCAACTTACATCAGTGACGTTGTGTTTTTATTTCATCTTCATAATCTTATATTATTATCAGTTATATTGTTTTATGTATGTAACTGATAATAATATAAGATTATGAAAATGCAATGATACCACAACGTCACCGACGTAAGTTGGCGGGAGAAGACCAGTACGAATGTTTCTTAAGTGAGCCACAGATTAACCACAGATATTATTTGACAGATATGTGTACAGTTTAAAAGAAAGTGAAGAAAAAAAAGAGCTGCCAGAAGTAATAATAATTTTTAAATTTAAAATAATTAATGGTATTATGCATAATTCTTTGATAATTCCTCTCTGTTAGGATCTAATCCAGATAGTATTCTGGTAATATTAATTTAGAAGAAAGGAAATTGGAAATTTAGTTATCAATACAGTTTAACGGATCTCAGCATGAAAATTATATTTTGTTACCTTGGTCGATATAATGCATGCTGCATGTAATTGGAGCATTCTTTAATCCGAATGACCAAATCCATATAGATCAAATTTGTAGTAGATATGCTTGTATATCAATATAGTCATTTGTGATTTATCGCACACTACGTGATTTTAATAGAAATTGATTTTAGAATAAATTTTGAATTGACTTTTAATTCTGTTCGTCCCCTAAAACTCGCCATAAAATTATAGATTATAGGTTAATAAAATTATAGTTATAATAGGGTCCATTTTAAAAGATTAATAATAATTTACCACCGTACTAATAGATATATCCTTCACTCCTACTTGATAATTACGTTTACTGCAGGACTGCAATGTACAGAATTAGCAACACATTTGTCAGATATGTCGATCGATTGGCAGAGCTTGCAGCAGTTTGAACAAGAAATGAGGATGTATAATAAATGTAATTTAAATAAAACAGAACAACAGTTGTTTGCGTTTCGGTTCGTTCATCTGTTGTGTTGTACAGTGCGTCGCAGTCGGTCAACAGCAGTGAGGTAAAGCTCTAGCCTGGTGTGTGAGCGCACAGTGGAGGGGTTGGGGGCCCGGGGCTAGCAGTCCTTGTCTTCGCGCACGAGCTGCTGCGTGTCGCGGCCCGTGTCAGCGGCTGGGTCGAGCGCTCGCCGCCGGGGCGCCGCCGGAGCCCCGCGCGTCTCGCTCGATGACGGCGATATCACCGCAGACGCCACCTTCTCCTTCACCTCCTCCGGCACCTCGTAGATGCCCGCTGGTGATGAAACAATCGGTAAACGTTACCGTATTAAATCGGTTTGGATAATATTCGATTTGTCTGCTTTCACTTTATGTTAATGTTGTGTCCATCTATTTTTCGTTCCCGTTATTTTTTTTCTATTTATTTCTGGACCATCAACAGGAGTTACATTAATTATACATTATAGCAAATAGTTCTAAAAACATACTTAAATGTAATCCTAATTGGATTACATTTAAGTATGTTTTTAGAACTATTTATATTTTGTCTTCATGGCAATCATTAGAAAAAAGTCCAAAGGGTTATTTCTTTATTGTTTATCAGATAGAATTATATAACATAACTGATGTGGACACATCCCACTAACCACCACTCAATGGAACCAGCTACCTTCAACTTTATTTCCGTGCCGATACGATATGTAACTTCAAATAACAATTTCTTATCTCAAGTGTTGCAGTTGTCTATGGGCGGCGTTGTTTGCTTTCCATCAAGCGATACGTTTGCTCGTTTGCCTCTCTATATCAGTAACATAACACTGTGATGTTCACCTGGTTTCCCAGTGTACTTACGCAGCGGAGGCTCCGGGTCTCCGGCGACGGCGGCCCTCGTCACGGCTTCGTACATGGGGTTGCTGAAGTCGCGGCCCTTGCGGGGCTCGCTGAGCGCGTACACGTCGCCCCCGCCCCCGACCCCGGCGCCCGCTGGCGGTGCCCCCACACCCCCGAATTCCACGTTGGAGCCCGCACGGAACGACACGCTCTGCGAGGAGGCGAGGCTGCTCAGACCGCCACCCTTACCGCTGCGAATAACCATTGTACTTGGTCATTTATCAATCTTATTGCTTAGCTCTGTTGCACTACACACATACATATAGTTACGCCTGTCTCCTTCTAGGGTTAGGCAGAGACCACAGATCTCCATCCCCTTACGATCACGACACACCCTCCTTACTTCCTTCACACTCATCCATTTTTTTATCCATCCTTCCTCTCACATTCATTGTAGCGGAACGGCTCTCCGTTCGTCGATTCTCGCCCTCGTGGGAATCAGGACGTGACGGGAGGGTAACCACGTCGCCGTCATTTTTAACAAATATTAAGATTTCTCATAGTCTGTTGCACTAAACAACATAAAAATACATTGTATATTTTATAAAAAAAAACTTTCAAAATTACATTTTTTCTTTGGCATTTTTAGTACGTGACTTTATGATACCCACAACAGTTAAGCCAATTACCAGATGTCGTCTACACTCCCCCAGCCACGCTTACCTTTCACACTGGCTACTTCAAACAACAATACTACATATCTATACGTTTTTATGAAATATCACTTTATATTTATTAAGTATCAAGGCATGAGGCAGAAGGCATATGGTAGTATATGTATATTTCATTGGTTCTTAGTGAAAACCAGCGCCAGTTGCTTTTATACAGCGCTTGACTTACGCCAAGTAAAAACCATCTTAGGTTTTAAGACTTTTTTATCTTATTATGTTATTATATATTTAATTATTTTTTATTATTTTTCATATTTCTCCTTCTATATATATATATATATATATATATATATATATATATATATATATATATATATATATATATATATATATATATATATATATATATATATATATTTATTTATTTATTTATATATATCTTGTTCAAATTTTCAATCGTTGATAAAATATTTTTTACTCATACACTAAAGTTCAAATACATTTTTTTAAACTTGGAGTGGATGACAATTGATGTTAATACAGTTATTTCAAATATTAATTCATCAACTAAATAGATCATTTTAGTTTTGTATGGGAGAAAAAAATTTCTCTGTACATATTTTATGAATTGTAATGATTTATATATCAGCCCGCGGCAGTCCACTGCTGGACATAGGCCTCACCCAAGGCGCGCCACGTAGCCCGATCTTCGGCTACACGCATCCAGTCTCTGCCAGCCGCCTTGCGCAGATCGTCGCTCTATCTAGCAGGAGGGCGTCCCACACTACGTTTGCCGAGTCGCGGTCTCCACTCCAGCACTCGTCTACTCCAACGATTGTCGGTTCTCCGACAAACGTGTCTAGCCCATTGCCACTTCAGTCTGCTAACTTGAAGAGCAATGTCGGTGACTCTGGTTCTCCGGCGAATTTCTTCATAATGTAATGTAATGATTTAATAAAAAGTAACTAAATTAAAATTTTCCTTTGTGGAATTTTTTTATTTATATTACATATTACATATTGCAATAATTACTTGTAAAAAAAGAAACGTTTTTCTATTACTAGTAGTACTCACAAAGGTCGTTTCCTTATGACGAACCAGGCGCCGACAGCGGCCAGCACCAGCGCAACCAGCAGCACGGGCACCAGCACGGCGGCCGCGCTCGCGCTGCGGCCGGCGGTGGCGGCGGCGGCCTGCGTGCAGTGGGGCGGCTGGAGCGGCGCGCGGCACGTGCACGTCAGCTCGCCGCTCGCGTCCGCCGCGCACGTGCCGCCGTTCTCGCACGGGCAGATGCGGGGCAGGGGGCGCTGCGCCTCCACCGCTGCAACGACACAAACACGTTACCATGGCTATACGCTCGTGCGTGTGGGATATACGCTCACAAATACAAAAAAGCGTTTACAGCAACAAAAAGCGCACACAGCAACAAAAAAGCGCACACAGCAACAAAAAAGCGCACACAGCAACAAAAAAGCGCACACAGCAACAAAAAGCGCTTACAGCAATAAAAACGCGCACAGCACAGGAGATGCAATGTCATTAGTATGTCAATATGTGAATTGGGGACCAGTATGGTTGGCTAGTGTACCAGTAAAAGGCGAGTATTAACCCGATGGAATATATTTCAACACTAACTTAACATAAGAACATTTATAGTTCCATGACTGCTGAGCTGTAGTTACGATTTCGTCACCATATATTAAGATCGTGCGTCACAAATCATACGATGTACTATGTACAAAGGTAGTTCGCTGCTAGGCAACGGTTTGTGGTTAAAGATTGTATTGGGAATTTAGTTGGGGTGTAGTATTTTGCTCAAACGACAGGGGTGATACGTACCGGCGTCGCAGACGAGGTTCTGGGTAGCGCGCTTGGGCGGCTGCATGTTGTCGGGGCAGGCGCAGCGGCGCCCCGCCGGCACCGCCAGGCAGAGGTGCGAGCACGGCAGCCGCGCGCACGCCGCGTGCTGCGCGCCCGACGCGTTGTACCGCTGCTCGTGGTATACTGCACCATAGAAACACACACACACCATACAGAGGAATTATTCAGAATACTCCTGACCGCTAAGTTCCACTACCGGAGAACTCTGCGCAAGGAATGGGCCATCTGGATGAGTTGCGATCCAGAACGGTGCGTTTTTCCACCATCTTTCCTCGCACTATTACCCTGTGGAAAACCAGCTATCTCCATCCATCATAACCCAAGGGTCCAAAAATGTTTAACTGGTAAGCCAGACGACGATGGGAACGCATCCTATGGCTTTTTCAATTGTTAGCCAGCTTATATAATATTACAAAATAGCTTTGTAATAATATGGTTTGTCAACGACCCCTTGCACCAACCATAATCCTGAGCCCTGAGAGGCTGGAGGGAAAAAGCTAAACGAAGATCCGATTGGAAAAATTTCCCAGACCAGGCGGGCAGGGCAGGCATTACAGCTCATGCGGCTGTAATGCCTTGATGATGAAAATAGCCTTGTAGTTTTAATCCCTTATCGTTCTTTTAATCATATTTATTTTTCTACACTCAATGTTAAATAAAATGTACACTGACCTTTCACAGCTGAGGGATTGACTAGATCCTTCGAAATAACGAATGGCACTCCCCTTCCGAATTTGTCCTGTTTTATCAGCTCGCCAGTGTCCCTCGTCACCCAGTACAAGGAGGACTCGAAGACGTCCAGCGAGAGCGGGTGCTTCAACATTTCACCCTTCAAGATGACTTTCCTGTTCGAACCATCGTGTCTCATCATTTCTATGGTGTTCAGCTTCGTGTCGGCCCAGTATACAGAATGTTCCATCGCGTGGTCGATGGCTAATCCGGTGGGGTGCCTTATGTTCTCTGTTACAATCGGTCTTCTCTTGGAACCGTCCATCCATGCTATTTCTATTTTAGGAGCTGATCCCGCGTCCGCCCAGAACATTCTGCCCATTTGTGGATCGAGTGCCAATGATGTGGGGCTCTCGATGCCGGCAGAAACTAAAGCCCTTCTATATCTACCGTCTGTCCGGGCGACCATTACACGACCCCTGGGTTTAGAGCCGGTCCTGTCCGTCTCCGTCCAGTACAAGTTGTCGCCGACGTAGTCGACGGCGATCGCAGTCGGTTTCGCATTGCCCTTCATGTTCAAATCCTGCGCGTAGCCAGTCTTAACCTGACCGTCTAGAGCGTTCACCATGTACGATCGTTTTATTGTCTTTTCGTAGCTGTCTGCCCAAAAGACCATCTCCTGTAATGGGTCGTAATCGATAGCTTCTATTCTCTTCTCTGAGCTGATAACGTCAATTTCCTCGTTCTTGTCCTGTACGAATGCGCGGATGACTGGCCCGTTTGCGAACATCAGCATGACTTCGCCCTTCACCGCCTTACACACGCCCGACAACTGGTCCGCCAGCCTGGAAACATTTGAATTGAACGAATTACTGTCATCAATAACTATTCATTCAATACTACCATACCACTTTACGGCTGGGTAATGATTCCCTTCCTAATTGAGGGACGTTGCTTTAATCGTTATGCTTGAGGAGCGGATTAGGAATTTAGTTTTTAATATTAAGATAAAAGCCGTGGCCAGTCTACTAGTATTTGGTCTCTTATAGACGAGTCTGGTTTGGTGAAGAAGACTTTTGTTTCTTTTTTTTTTCGCAACCCATATATGTCCCACTGCTGAGCACGGGCCACCCCATTTCTAGAGGAACGGACGTTAACCCACCACACTTGTCCAATGTTACTAGACTCGGAATAAATATATATAGGCCTACATATGTAAAGTAAACATATATATCTTGTACTAAAGTGGCAATGGGCTGGTCACGTTTGTCGACTTATCTGATTCGGGGATCGAACCCACGATAATTGACAGCGTGGGCGGGGACCCGTCGCTAAACCAATTGGTCGTCGTCGAGTCTGGTTTGGTGAAGAATTTTACGGCAAAAAATAAACTAACAGACTGTTGGTACAACTATGTTAATGAGCGGGAAAAAGAAGATGTATTACTGAAATCCGTCGCGACAGGAGCAACTGTAGCTGCCGTTGAGGTTGGTGCAGAGGTGGGAGCAGCGGTGCGTGCCCGCCGCGCACTCGTCCACGTCCACGCACTTCTTGCTGTCCGCCGGCGAGATGATGTAGCCGGGGAAGCAGGTGCAGATGTACCCGGTGGCCGCGGAGCCGCTGCCCGGCGGGGCCGCCACGTTCTCGCAGAACTGCTCGCATCCACCTGCAAACAAAATGTCAAATGTAGCGTTAGCTCCTTAGGGCCTAAACAAGTGAAGCGGCGCGGCCGCTCGGCCCAGCCGCTAAACACAGTACAATATTTGTGTGCCATCAAAATTTGTATATTCAATGGTACACAAATTATATTTTTATAAACGCAAGAGGGCTTTCACCAGTATTCATCCTGAGAATTGTGGCGATGGGAATCGAACTTAAGGATTTTGATTATAATTACTACAGTACATTTCACTTCACTTTAGATATAAAGCACTTTAGACACAAATCACTTATTAAATCGAACACTTAGCGGTTCGTCGCAGACACGGTGCGCTGGCGGCGCTTCAATTCGAACTGTGCCGAATATGGCCGCTTCACATCCATAGATACGACGCTTCACTAGAGGGGCGTTCAAAGACCACCCACTCTTTGTTTTTGACACGGACAACGCACGCTTTGTCGATGGCTAAAATGACTCATTTTTGTCGTTGACAAAGATAATTCGCTCTCATAGCTGAAGCGTCGTCATGTAGGAAACGGCAATGTTTTGGTTAAGGCCTACAAAGCGAAAGCGGCTAATATAAATACCAAACTTATTACTTTGTAAAATGAATAAATAAATAGACTTACTATCCCCACATAATAAATTCAAAAAGGTAATTAAATAGTTAGGAAAGAAATCACGAAATTTTTCTTTGTCTTTTTAGCAGTGCGAGGGGTGGCACTATCTTGTTGAAACCATGTTCGTGGAGTGAAGGGAGGATCGTTAATACGACCACAATCTTATCAATTTAAAAAAATTAAGGTATTACATACGTGTCTAAAACGGCCCGACTGGCGCTTCATCAGAGGGTCCTTGTTCCGAATCTGATGTATGATAGTGAAGGTTTTGGAAGAAGAGTCATGAAAGCACACTGAATGCAGTGGAAATGAGAGCATTAGGAAGTATGTGTGGTGTAAACTTGAATGATAGAGTAAGAAATGAAGATATAAGAGAGCAATATGGAGTAAAAGAAGGTATTGTGACAAAAGTTGAAAAGGGGATGCTAAGATGGTTTGGGAATATAGAGAGGATGGATGAAAGGCGACTGGCAAAAGAAATTTACATTGCGAACGTGGATGGAAGGGTCGGTAGAGAAAGACCACGGAAAACATACCTTGACCAAATTGCTGAGGTTTTTAAGAAAGGCCAGGTTAAAAGTACCCTTAACCGGCGGGCGGGCTTACATGAGGAGAATTAATGAGCGTGGAGGAAACAAGGGAAGTATGCCGAGATCGTAGCGGATTGAGATCTGTGGTCTCTGCTTACCCCTACGAAGACAGGCATGACGATGTGTATGTATGTATGTTACGTACCCCTGTCATTGAGCGAGCAGGAGTGCTCGTGGTGGCAGCCCAGCTCGTCGGAGGCGTCGCCGCAATCGTCGGCCAGGTCGCAGAGCTGGGTGCGCGACACGCAGCGCCGGTTGGCGCACACGAACTGCGTGAGCGGCTCGCACGCCGGCCCGTGTGCCGCACACAGCGTCATGTTGTTCTCGTCCGAGCCGTCGCCGCAGTTGTCCACGCCGTCGCACATCTGGTACCTGGCGACACCACACGGCACGACATCGCAATTACTATGCCAGAAGATGATTAATGGAGTCAGGCGTTACTTTGCGGAAATCCATTACTACATGGACAGTCGAAAACTTTTACTTAGCTAGCTGAGGTAGGCCTCTCCTAGCTTGTGATAAACCATATTCAGATGCCAGCGTGAAATACTTGCGGCGTGTTGTTTCAACAGATCTCACCGACGCAAAGTCAGGTCAAATCCTCAATACGTGGCCAAAACCCCGAAAAATGAATTCTGGGTTCGGGGTATTTGAAGAGATGGGTTGGGTAGGGAAAGGGTTCGTTTCACCTTCGATACCTGTTGAATTATTCGATATTTCGATTTCGATCTAGTATCTACATACTAACAGCTTCCTCTTACTTAACATCTACTAAACATCAACATTCACTAAACATCACTAATTCTATATTTCGGTCTACCAACCGATTAATTATAATATTTTTTTAAACAAAAAAAATCCCATTTTTTTTCGATTAGTATCCAAAAAGACAGATACAGAAGCAAGACAACGTTGATCCCCGTACCTGGGTACGCAGCGGTGGTTGTCGCAGTGGAAGCGGCGCAGCGTGTCGCAGTTGAAGTTGGTGCAGATGGAGGCGGCCTCGTCGGAGCCGTCGCC
Organism: Baronia brevicornis; assembly: GCA_031353405.1. Taxonomy (NCBI): domain Eukaryota; kingdom Metazoa; phylum Arthropoda; class Insecta; order Lepidoptera; family Papilionidae; genus Baronia; species Baronia brevicornis. The sequence continues at coordinate 380,954 of JASFAT010000892.1, read as the reverse complement.
GCAGTCGTCGGTGCCGTCGCACAGGTCCGATTGCGACACGCACAGGTTGTTCGCGCACTGGAACCTGTGCAACACAACACATGTATTACACTGACAATATCTTGTTCTCATCCGACTTGAACAGGAAAATAATGTATTACAGTATATTTATGTTATACAATAGCATTTTGTGTTACTGCGTTTCCTCTGGTGAGTGAAGGAATACGGAGCTCTAATTCCTTTCTCCATCCTTTATTTTCTACTTCGCCTCCATTGAATCTTACTCTCCCAAAAAGAAGGCCACGCGACTGTAGTCCCTATAATATTGGCGATGCTCATGGAGGATTGCGGTTTAAAAAACTCCACAACTTAATTCAAAGATAACAGAATCAATAAATAAAAAAGCTGAACGATAATTGCAGAATGTTTCAACTTTAGTAAAAGATGTGGTCAAAACTTAACAGGAAAAAACGAAATCGCAATCAATAAAAAACTTTGAATAAAAACTTTACTTTTTAATTTAATTTGATTTCTGAACAATCTTAAATTTAATTGATTTCTGCACGACAGGATAAAAAACATCAAATATTTGACAGGTAGGGATAGTTTCTAAGGGAAAACGAAATTGTTGCTTTTACTATATTCCTAATACTTTAATCATATTTACTCACTTTTTAAACCTTCCCTGGACTTACAAAAATAATTCAAAACCAAAATTAGCCAAATCGGTCCAGCCGTTCGCGAATTTGAGCGAGACTAACAAACAGCAATTGATTTATATATATATATATATATATATATATATATATATATATATATATATATATATATATATATATATATATATATATATACAATAGAAAGATTCAAATGTATTCATTGCATAATAAAATTCAAGAAATTACCTGCTCTCCGGGCAATATCGGCCGTTCGGGTACCGCGGGGGACATCCGATCTCATCGGACAAATCCCTGCAGTCCCTGTCTCCGTCGCACCTGAAGTACGCTGCGATGCAGTGGCCTGACTTGCACTGGAATGTGCCGTTCTTGCACTTGAAGCCGCCGCAGTCCGACTCGTCGGTGTTGTCCCCGCAGTCGTCCTCGTGGTCGCAGCGCCACCGCGACGATATGCATTTCCCGTTGCCGCACTTGAACTCGGACTCCGAACACTCCCTGTACTTGTGCTGACAGACCGCCTCCGCCTCGTCGCTGCCGTCGCCGCAGTCGTCGGTGAAGTCGCAGAGCCACTGTTTCGGTATGCAACGTTTGTTTTCGCAAGTGAAATCGGTGTCCGCGTTACATGTGGGACAGTTTTCTGCAAGTTCATCGGATCCGTCTCTGCAATCGTCCTTGCCGTCACAGAACAACCATTTAGGTATGCATCTATAATTGGACTGTCCCGGACATCTCCTCCATCCCGTCGTGCAGTTCTTCTGCCGGCACATGTACGCCGGCTCGTCCGAGTCGTCGCCGCAGTCGTTGTCGAAGTCACACATCCACAATTTGGGGATGCAGCGGCCGTTCTTGCACGAGAACTCGGTGTCCGGGTTGCACGGTCTGTTGTGACACATTGCTGGGTCTTCGTCGCTGTTGTCTTTGCAGTCCGTGTCCCCATCACACTTCCAACTGTCTAAAATACACCTGCCGCTCGTTTTGCACTTGAATTCTAGAAGTGGACACTCATGTGCACACTCGGCTTCATCACTTCCGTCTCCACAGTCATCGGTGCCGTCGCATATTGTAGCCGCAGGTGTGCAGTTTGTGTTCTTACACTGGAACGAGCCGGCCCTGCAGTGCCTGACTGGACACGTGTCTGGTTCATCGGAGCCGTCCATGCAGTCTTTCTCGCCGTCACACTTCCAAAACCATGGTATACATTTCTCGTCGCGTCCATTACATCTATGTTGACCATCAGTACAGTTAGCGATGCACGTTTTCATGTCTCGCGCCAAATAGAATTGATTAGGACACGCACATTTGTACGTCGTAGCTCCTTCTTCGCCATACCCTTCAATATTTAAGTAGCTAGACTCGTGCGGCGGGGCTATAAGACAAAGGTGTGAACACCCGCCATTGTTTGTACCGCACGGGTTAGGGTATGTTAACTGCCTCAGAGGATGCACTATATGAATATCGTAAGGGCGGTGTGTTGTATTTCTCAATACTTTTAGATTCTCTCCTGAATGTTTATTCGCTTTGCTTATAGCTTTTAGATTCCAGTCGGTCCAATATATTTCGTCATCAAAGAGGCTTAGAGCGAATACGTGTGGGACTTTTGTACCCGACAACACCACGTGCCTATGTCGACCTTCCAAATCAGCGGACCCTATATAGTCTAAATGTGCATCAGCCCAGTAAATTCGATCGGTGAAATAATCGATAGTCAAAGCGTTGGGCCAGGCTATGTCATCCTCCCAGTTCAAAATAGCTGTAAAGTTGGAGCCGTCCATACCGATTTTACCAATGTATGCTTGTAAGTGCCATGAAGTGTAGTATAAGTACCCGGTGCCTGGATGGACAACGATCGCTCGTGGATCGGCAATGGCAGTTTTCAATGTCTTCCTTCTTGTGCCATCTAATTCTGCAACATCTAAATTTTTCGAGTGTCGGTCCAACCAATATATCTTTCTACCAATCCAGTCAATAGCGATGCCTTCTAAGCCATGCGAGTCATGTCTGATTACGACCTCTTTAGTTGGAATTGGATCTGTGTAGTCTGATCTGTAAATAGTTTTGGCGGACACATCGGCGAAGTACATTTTGTGGTCTTTTATATCAAAGTCAATAGCAACTACGTTCATTAAATCTTGGTGAACCAAATTGTATAGTGAAGCATCCGTAGACATGTTCCGTACATAATATTTGTTAGTAAATATAACCCATGCCGTGATATTATCTTTCCTTTTGCAAGTGCGCTCGTCTGCTTCTCTCTCGTAATACTGATCATTACATTTACAGTAGTAAGATCCTGGTGTGTTTGAACAATATTGTGAGCAAACTCCTGGCGTTTCCACACACTCGTCTATATCAGCACAGGCTTTACCGTCCGTAAGCAATTTATATCCTTGGTTACAGTCGCAGTAATACCCTGTCAAAGTATCGATACACTTGTGTCCACATTGATTGATTTCTAACTTAGCACATTCGTCAACATTGCAATGAGCAGGTTCATCTGAATCGTCAGAACAATCTGAGACTTTATTGCACACCAGTCTGTTGTCGATGCATTGGTCGTTATTGCACTTAAATTGGCCCACGGGACATGTTTTGTTATGCTTGACGCAATCGACTTCATCAGAGTGATCTCCGCAGTCATCTTCACCGTCGCATCTGAAGTGATTTCTGATACATTTGAAATTTTGACATTTGAACTCTTGAGCCGTGCACGTTTTGTATTGCGTATTACAGTGTTTACCTTCGTCTGAACCATCACCGCAATCATTATCATGGTCACAAACCCAACCTTGGTTAATGCACCTTCCATTGGTACACTGGAATTGATCTTCAGAACACGGTGTTGGTGTGGAGCAGTGGTGAATAGTGGAATTTTCATCAGCACCGTCGATGCAATCTGGATCACCGTCACAGAGCCATTTCTTTGGTATGCATTGAGCGCGGTTCCAGAATTTGTTTTCCTCACAAGTGTACTCAGTTTCGGCATCACATTTCCTTTCGTTGCATTGATGTCTGTCGTCTTCGTCGCTGTTGTCGAGGCAGTCGTTATCTCCGTCGCAAATATAAATCCTCGGTATACAGTTACCGTTGTCACATGTAAACAAATCTCCAAAGCACGTGCGACCTTCAGAACGGCAGTATTCCGGCGGTTCATCAGCGCCATCGCCACAATCATCATCACCATCGCAATACCAAGTTGCTGGTATACAACGATGGTTTGGACAGCGGAAGCTGTTTTGAGGGCATGTTCTTTGTGCGCAATGTAATGGATCTTCGTCCGAATTATCACCGCAGTCATTGTCACCATCACATAGCCAGTAAGGCTCAACGCAAATATTAGTCTTTTCACATTTAAGGTGATTGGCTGGACACGTGGTGTTTCTCGGACACCGCTCGTGGGTTTCGTCAGATGTGATGTTGTCTTTACAATCATTGATTCCATTACAAACTTGAGACATTGGAATGCAGCGTGAATTGAGACAAGTGAATTCTCCAGCGGCGCAAGGTGGGTAAATGCATCCTTCTTCGTCCGAGCCATCTTTGCAATCGTTTTCGTGGTCGCATTTCCATGATTTAAATATACACCTTCCGTTATTGCATCGGAACTCGTTGGGTGAGCACGAGTGGTACGCGCAGTAGTTCTTGTCCTCGTCAGAGTTGTCGCCGCAGTCGTCGTCTCCGTCACAAGACCACATCCGACTGATACACTTCCCATTGGCGCAGAAGAACTTGCTTGAATCACAGGTGATATTCTTTGCAACACACATACGACCCTCGTTTACTAATTTTGTATTGTCATCGCATTTACATTCAACGGAATTGTTAGGCGCAGGGTGACAGCTCTGAGCGCATCCACCGTTGCTAATCTTACACGGATTTTTTTGACACTTCTGCCTGCTGGTACTATATATGTGTATGTCTCTCGGAGAATCTTCTAGGCGTTTTACCATTTCGACCATGTTGGCACCCGTGTGTTTTTCTGCACGGTACACGCCGCGCAATTGTAAGTCAGTCCAGTAAATATAACTTCTAAATACTGTGATCGCGAATGGATAAATAGTCGCGGAAATAAGTACTTCTCTATCTGTACCATCCATTTTAGATCGTTCGATCTTTTCACGTACAGCATCAGTCCAGTATAACATATTTTCGTCAAAATCAATGGTCAGACCACTGGGTTGTGACAAATCTTTATCAATTATAGCTTTCTTAAGTGACCCGGCCATCGTGGTCCTGTAAATCTTTCCGGAAGTACCAAATCGTCCCCAATCCGTGTAATATAAAGTGCCATTACAGGGATCCACCACGATAGCTCTCGGCCGTTCCACTCTGGCAATCATGACGAGTTCGGTGCCATCGAGATTCATAGCATAGATGGAATTATTAGAGCTGTCGGTCCAATATATCTTCTTTTGGGTCCAGTCATAGGAAATACCTTCTGGGTTAATGTTCTTGGTAATAATGTTTTGAATGCTCGTAGAATCCGGTTTGAGCGATGACATCCATGCGATTCGCGCCCATGGTCTGATTTGAGTGAAGAACAGTTTATTATCAGCATAATCGAATTCGACGCCGACAACATTAGTTAAGTTGCCAATTGGTTTGAATGGCACTCCAGTGGATTTCGGATCCAAGTTGACTGCCCGAATTTCGGTTCTTGTTGTGAATACTAAATATTCATCGACTACGTCACATTTCTTTGGATTGTTGACTGATATCTGGCCGGTAGCGCATTCGCACCTGTGCGTGTATCCCTTATTTGCTTCCGGTGGATAGCTAAAGCAGAGTTGATCGCATCCTCCATTACCGAGCTTCCTGCAGGGATTGTTGTCATCTGTGGGTTGGTTATTTATGTCAAATATGACAATATCCCTCAATTTCGGTAAGTTCGTTCTCAGTTTCTCCGGCATGGACATATTACCGGGTAATTTAGATGCTTTGTAAATTGTCTGTAAGTTTCTATCTACCCAGAATACGCTTCCAGTGTAAATTGCTATGCCCATAGGATTTGGAAGATTCGATCTGATGAGTTGCCTGTTACCACCGTTGTATGAAATCTTTTGTATCTGGTCCAATTTCGAGTCCACCCAGTAAACGTCATGTGTCAACATATCTATCGTCAAATCTCGGGGATTAGATATACCGGAACTAACGACAGTCTGCCAGTTACTGCCGTCTAGATACGCTTTTCCAATTCTCGGATACTGCCCGTAATCAATCCAGTAGAGAAGTCTTTTTAAAGGATTAACTGCAAGCTCTCTTGGAGCATCCATAGTGGTTTTGACGAGTACTTTTCTGTTGGATCCATCGAGCCAAGACATTTCTACATAATTTTCGTGTGGGAACACGTTAGTGAAGTATAAATTGCCCGCCACCCAGTCGACCGCTAGTCCTCGGATACCATTGCTGCCGATTCCATCTTTGACAACGTGTTCTAACTCCGTACCGTTGGGCCTTATTCTAAATATTCCGTTCCACTGTCCCCTATTGAATTCTACCCAGTAAATATAGTTGTCTGCGAAATGAACGTCGACGTGTAGAATGTGATGTCCTTGGCCTGTCACTGGGACCATTGCCTCGGCACTATTTTCAAGGCTGTATCCGCGGATGAGGTCCAACTGAGAGACTACAGCGAAAGTTTTATACGGCACACAGTTGACTTCATTCTCTTTCCTATAACCGATCGAGCACGAACACACCCTCGAGCCCCCTTCGTTCGGAATGCAAATCTGTTCGCAGCCCCCGTTGTTCAATGTGCACGGATGATGGTGCATCATTTTTCGTTTTTGGAATATTGTAAGGGATTTCAGGTCACTCTCGTTATCCATTATTACTTTGATATTGTCACCGTTTGGCAAATCGGCCTTGATTATTTTTTCATGTCGTGGATCGAGAACATACAGTCTTGAATCCAACACAGCTATGACCTTCGGGTATGAAATAGCGTTGGCTTCAGTCAGAATGGTGTTTCTGTCGTTTCCTTCAGTGTTCACGCTGATTATGCTAGCAGGGTACTGTGTACTGAAGTAAACTATTTTCTTTTCAATGTCGATTGTAACAGCTTCTGGTCTCTCGATTGAATCAACCAGAATCACAGGATTGGTGCCGTCCATATTTACTTTTCCAATTTTTGCCGGTACTCCGTAACCACCTTCGTCAGACCAGTATATTTTTCTGCGAACAAAATGAGAATGCTATATTACTTGGCCTCAACCATTTATCTGTTGATTAATGACGGAGTCAGGCGTCACTTTGCGGAAATCCATTGCTATGTGGACAGTTAGAACTTTGTTAGAAACTTGTGTTAGAACGTTGCTGACGGCTGTTTTACGTTAAGATTTAGTTTAAGTTTCCTTTAAATCCACTTCTTACAGTATAAAAACACACATTACACAACAGTCTCTGTTTGCTAAGATCCGCTCTTAGCTAAGAAAAAGTTCTAACTGTCCACATTTACCTGTTTTTATATTATAATATTTTTCTTATTAAATTACTTATTGGGGAATTTTTGAAAAGACTTTATTCTAAAACGATTTATTGAGGACATGTCGTGTGTAAAATCAAAATGTTTTATTTTTTTATCTATTTGAGCCATTAAGTTGCAACCATAGTATCATCTTTAGGTAAATGATGATTTATTGCAAGTTACTTTTTTTTTCAGATTACCATCGCCCGTAGCTATTTATGTGGGAAAACCGTGACCGAAAACTGCGACTAAATCATATGGTGGTCGACTACTAGCCATTCAAGTAATGGGGACCTAACAACAAAGTTAAAACATATTCAATAGCATTAAATTATTTAGGTTACAAGAGAAAGACCAACTCACCCTTCTGTGGGATCCAGACATATCCCCCGAGGCTTCGCGATGGACATCTTGCTGCCGTCGTTGGCGAACACGATCGTGCGGTACTTCACTTTGCCGTCCACTCGGATCAGCTCGATGTTGCTAGCGACCCTGTTCGCCATGAACAGGTTCCGTCCGAGCCAGTCGAACGCGATCGCAGAGGGCCCTCCAACAATCCCCGTGTCCTGTCCGAAGAATTCCACTTTATTCCCACCGCCGTAAGGCATTGTGTACACCGTGCAATTTTCGTAGTCTTCGCTGTCGCCGGTGATGGATTGGAGCCAATACAGCATGTGTCCCTGTCTATCGTAATCCAGCTGCACACCTCCTGGAATAACACCGAACAAATAAAATATAAATTATATTTATTTCGATTCCTTGAATTGACAAATCTTACAAACTAAACATACCTTGAATACCGACAACTGGTGGAAGTTGCCCCGCTCTACCAGAACCGTCAGTGGACATGTCGATTATCTGAGATCCTTTAAGTACCATTAAGTATGCAGTTTCCTCTGAAAAATATAAATTAATTTAATTAGCGCTGCAAGAAATAGAATTGTTCTCGCATCGCAATCGCATAGAAATGCTTCGTGAAAAAAATGGTAAACGAATAAGGACTTAGCCTTACCTTCAATGCATTTTCCGTCGGGAAGCAATTTGAATCCAGGCTTGCACATGCAAGTGTAGCCGGTGGTTTGGTTCGGACTCAGGAGGCAGAGATGTTGGCACGTGTCCTTTTTGCAGGGTGACGTGTACTGCGGCTGGAGAGATGGGTGGTGGACGTGAATGGAAAGCGGCTGAGATATCAAGTGGGAAACCACAGTTTGATTCGTGCCCTTGAACTTGTGCGCCGAGAGAACTCTATTCAGCTGACGGTCCGTCCAGTATAAGGTGTCTTCGAAGAGAGTAAGCGAATGGGGATGCAGCAGGTAATGACTACCGGCTAGAACTTGCTGTCTGCCTGTTCCGTTATAGTAGCAGAAGTCGATGAAATCTAACTTGGAATCCGCGAAGTAAACCCGCTGGGTGGCCGTGTCAAGGGTCAGGCCATTCGGCCAGTAAATTTTGGTCGTGATGATGGCCATACGTTGGGTGCCGTCCATTCCTACTCGTTCGATCCGAGGGTTCTCCCCCCAGTCGGTCCAGAACAACCACCGCGCGTTGGGCGCCGGATCCAAGCACATTCCTCGCGGCTGCGTGATATTGCCACTCAACAAAGCCGTTCGTGCGCTGCCGTCTTCTTTGGCAACCTCGATCGTATTCAGTTTGCTGTCTAGCCAGTAAATGTTCCCACCGACCCAGTCGTACGCCAGACCCTCTACCAGGTCCAATCCGGTGGAAATAATAACTTGTGGCTCGCTTCCACGATCCAACCGGGAAATCTTTTTCAACTTCATATCCGACCAGAATATGGTGCCGGTGTGCATGTTGGAGGCGGTCGCCACCACGTTTTCGACATTGATCGGCACCCTCTCCAGTCCTTGCTCGTTGAGGTCGGCCACCAGGATGGAATGTCTGTTTGAGATGATCAGGAACGCACTGGAGTGGTTGTTTGCTTTGCAGGAATGTTTGTCAGTATTCAATTGATATCCATCTACGCAACTGCAGAAATAGGAGCCTTTGGTGTTGGTGCACATTTGGGAACAGAGTCCTGGTGGGTCACACTCGTCGATGTCTTTGCAAGTGTAGCCGTCCGGCTCGAGTTCCTCTCCGAGAGGGCACAGACAGAGAGGGCCGTTCGGCGTCTGCTTGCAGCCGTTAGAACAGAGACCGGCCTGGTGGTCGCATTCGGCAAAATCACAACTGGCACCTGAAATATTGTTTATTTTTCAGTAAATACATCTTTATTTTGAATTGAATTAATTTTACATACATATATATTCACGCCTATCTCCCGCGTAGGGTTGGCCACAGAGTTCCATTCGCTACGATCACGGCACACCCTCCCCGCCATCTCCACACTCATCCATCCTTTCATCCTTCTCATGAATGTGAGGGGAAGAACCTCTCACATTCATCGCAGCGAAACCGGTCTCCATTAGTCGCTTCTCGCCTTCGTGGGAATCAGGACGTAACGGGCGGCGAACGACGTCGCCGTCATTTTTCAACAAATTAAAATTCGTCTTAATGGATCGCACGAGCCGCAAGGGAGGATGGAGGTCAGCCCCAGCTGAGCCCCGCATGCTGTGTTAAGACACCATAGTACCCGGGGGAGCCCGATCCCAGGACGGGCGGCACGCTTGCGATTAAGCTCGCCCCTAGTCATGCATCCATTGGCACAGTAGACCATGGATTGGCGGAGAGGAAGGGAAAAGGATAGGGCAGGAAAAGAAATTGCGGATTGGCGGGGTTACCAGACTCGGAATAAATATTTATAATTCATACATATATTTATACCGACGCGGGGGTCGAACCCACGACCATTGACTCCGCGGGTGGAGAGCCCCACCACTGAGCCAATTGGTCGTCCATCGTAATTTTAAAAATAACAAAATACCTTCATCGGCTCCGTTTGGACAATCGAAGCGTGTGTCGCACACCTGGGTGAGGTTGACGCAGCGCCCGGTGACGCCGGGGCACTGCCACTGCCCGGGGGGGCATCTGCACCAACGTGGGTTATAAGTACACGAAATATAATTACTATGCATTAGCGAAATCCTCCACACTCATTATTCTCCTCATGCAAGCCCACCGGTTGAGAGTACTCTTGACTTGGCCTTTCTTAAAAAGTTCAGCAATTTGGTAAAGGTGTGTTTTTCGTGGTCTTCCTCTACCGACACTTCCATCCACATAATAACTTAATATTTTATTTAATTATTTAAAAAAAATATATAGTCAAATTGATTACGGTAACCACGCTTTAAACCAAAAGACAGACTTAGGAAGTATATTTTTAAGATAAATCAGAGTTAAATTTATCTTCTTTTAGAAGTGCCTCTCCAACTTGCGAAGTTGGCACCCAACTCTCTTCCTCCCTCACGAGGTGCAACATTTCTGGAGCATTCGCTATTCCGGTCAACTTCCTAATATTACACAGCCAAGACTTTTTTCTCCGACAAACTCGTCTTTTGCCCGCGATTTTTCCCATCATGATCAGTTGCAGCAACTTGTACCTGTCATGTCTCATGATATGACCCAGGTAAGCAACTTTTCTACCTTTGACGGTCTGCAAAAGTTCACGTTTTTGCTTGACTTGTCGAAGAACCTCGTCATTGGCCCTTTTTGAGTCCAGCTGATAGTGAGCATCCGTGTATATGCCCATATTTCGAACGCTTCTATACGTTACGTGTTCTCACCGGAATGGCGGCGGGCGGCAGGCGTGGCGGTCGCTCTCGTCGGAGCCGTCGCCGCAGTCGTCGCGGCCGTCGCACACGGCCGCCTTGAACACGCAGCGCTGGTTGTCGCAGCGGAAGTGGCCGGTGCCGCACTGCACGCTGCCGCAGGTGGCCGGCTCGTCCGACAGGTCCTCGCAGTCCGGCGTGCCTGCCCACCCACACACAACACGACAAACGTTTACAAAGACACGCCTCACAATGCTAGAGAGACACGTAAACCTTACAAAATGCAAAATGTGGATTTCGCGTGGGAGCGGACGTCCCTCAAATGGGCGAGCATAGAAGGGAGCAAAATTTTTGAGCTGTGAGTGTGGTCCATGATCAGCTCAGTCGAACTTCTTCCGAGCCAATCGGACCACAACCTCATGAATGGTCTCCACCCTGAGGTCCCTTGCGATTACGTGTTAAGAATCATACTCTAGGCGTCATTGTGTTCATGCCAAATAAATAAATCAACGCCGCCCGTAGACATCTGTAATACCATAGGCATTACCGTCCTTTGATATATGTGTAGGCTCGTTTTGTCTCATGACGTGTAACTCTTTGGTGAATCCACGCAAAGAGGGGGTGGAGGTGCAGTAGGGGGTGCCCGGCGCACTCACCGTCGCAGTACCAGGTGCGCGGGATGCAGACGCCGGAGGACTTGCACTGCACCTGCTTGTCGGGCGCGCATTGGTGGGGGGCCAGCGCTGGGCAGCCAGCCTCGTCGCTGCCGTCGTTGCAGTCGGGGATGCCGTCGCACTTGTAAGCCTCCTGCAAACCACACACACACAAACATACATACATACACCTTGTAACAAATTCAAGTAAATATAACATAGGGGCATATAATATACAAGATAAGCGTGTGTTTACAAAAGGCCAGAAACTTTTTTTGGCCGGATTTAGGATTGTAAATTGGTTTGTATTCGTACACGCTGCTGTCCACCTACTGGTGTTAGCTCTCTTATTCACCTATGGTTGGGGTTGCCCTGAGCAATGCCAGAAACCACGCAGCAATCGCTAACGACGCAGTTGCGAGATTATCGATTTAAGTCTATCAATTATCCCTAACTAACCCTAGTTAGGGATAATAGACCCCGTATGTAGTGTACTCGGGATTGTAAGTATTTTTGAAAAGTCGCATGTATATGAAAAAGTATTGCAGAATACATCGGTGTCCGGAATATTTTTTGAAAAAATAAGTAATCTTGTAAGCCATTCCAACTAAGCTTATAATAATTTTGCTAGAAAAATATGACTCAAATTAATACTTTTTTGGTAGAATCCCAACAAAGACCTTGCCAGCGAACTATTGGATTAATAAAAAAATTGTACGAATAATTAACAGGCCGGCAACGCTTCCGCGATTCCTGCGGTATCGCGGTTGTCTATGGGCGGCGTTGATTGCTTTTCATCAGGCGGCACGCTTGCTCGTTTGCCCTGCTATCCCAAAAAAAAACCGTATACATGAGTAGACGCATGAATGTGTGTCAAATCCACGCGTCTATACAGTTGTCAGATGTGAGCGCTTACCTGCACGCACTGTTTGAGATCGGCGCACTTGAACTGGCTGGCGAGGCAGGAGACGGGCGGGCAGTCTGCCTCGTCCTGCTTGTCGAAGCAGTCGTCGTCGCCGTCGCACACCCACGACGCCGGGATGCAGTGGCCCGTGCGCGGGCACGTGAACTGTGGGCCACGAGACACGTACGAGTTCCGTGAGTGTGTGGCTCAATGTGTACAAGGTCACCAATAGATGGCGCTGTGTAACGGTGCGATGAGCGTAAATCGCGATATGGTTAGCTGCCTCGTCAACATGTACATACATACATATATATACACATATGCGCTGCAAACGAATACTTTGTCAAGAATGGCATATTATTTGTTTGTACGTACGGCCGTTTGAATCGGCCGGCTCGCCCGGGGAAGTACCACACTCCCGCAGAAAGCTGGCGTCTAAGTGGTAGCATAGGTACCGCGCTTCGTCCGGTGAGTCGGTCCCATAATGACACTTTCCTTTTTGTCCGGTGAGCGGTTGACTTCTGGAGGAACTCAACCCCCCTCCCCCTCCCATAATGACACTTTCTTTAAATGCCGGCAACGCTTCTGCACTGCGGCGATCATTGCTTTATATTGGGTGATACGCCTCCTCGTTTACCTTCCTATCCCATAAAAAAAGCTAAAAATTTGTTCATTAAGCTTTCTTTTCTTAATTAATCTTCTGTTCTTAATTAAGCCAAAAAAATGAGTTATAGCTAAATTATATTCAATACAATTTATTAATTCAATACGATACCATAATGTATAAAAGTATTCTATTTATTTCTTCTAGTTTCTATCTATTTCTATTAGTTTGTAGTGATAAAACGAATATGAAACTCAGAAAAATATGATTTTTTTAAAAAATATATAAATCAATCAGTGAAGCTGTAATAGGGAACTGCTGGACGTTGGTCCCTTCATAATTGAGGGGAATTACCGTAATATGTATGCTTGGAAGATATGCATTTATGATATAAAAATAATGTTTACAATTTATAGGTAATCTAACACTTAATATGGCAGCGGTTCGTACAACCAAACATCTAAACCCTTCTATTCACCTGGAAGTAGGCACAGGTCTTCTCGGCGCAGTGCTCGCCCTCGTCGGAGCCATCGCCGCAGTCGTTCTCTGAGTCGCACTTCCAGGTGTTGGGCACGCAGCGCTGGTTGTCGCACTGGAACTGTGCGGCGCTGCACGTCACGTTGACGCAGCCCGTTTCGTCGGAGAAGTCGCCGCAATCGTTCTCCGAGTCGCACTTGAAGGTCGCGGGGATGCACCGTCCCGACTTGCACATGAACTCGGACGCGCTGCACGTTGTCTCTGAAAAGTTCAACGTGGAAATCAAGCTCTGATCCCTCTCACATGTAGCCAAAAACCATAACAAGTTCCTAAATGTGGACAATTAGAACTTTTACTTAGCTAAAATCCGCCACAAGCAAACAACAATAGAAAATGAATAATGTGTGTTTTCCTGCTGGGTGAAGTGGATGTACAGGGAACTTAAACTTAACCGTTAAAACTTAACGGTTGTCTTCCGTAGTCTACTATACCTGATGATGCCTCGTGTTGGGGCGAAACACGTATCGTTTGCAAGGGGGAAATGTGGTAGTGTGTGTTTGGTGTTGTATATAGTGGTTGGTAGGTGGAGAGTTGCTGACGGCCGTTTTTCGGTAAGATTTAGTTTAAGTTCCCTGTAAATCCAATTCATCCAGCAGGAAAACACACATTATTATTTTTTTATTGTTGTATGCTTGTCGCGGAACTCAGCTAAGTAAAAGTTCTGACTGTCCACATAGTAATAGATTTCATCAAAGTAACGCCTGACTCCATTAATCAAGTTCCTAAATACCTTGACCAAATTGCTGAAGGTTTTAGGAAAAACTAAGTTAAGAGTGTGCTTAACCGGCGAGATTGCATGAAGAGAGTGATGAACGTGGAGGAAGCAATGATTGTGTGCCGAAGTCGTGGCAGATGGAGATCGGTGATCTCTGCCTACCTCTACGGAAAAAAGGCGTGTTGATATTCATGTATGTATGTAAAGATAACCAGACATTGTGCCCGTAATTTCATTCTTTTCAATAGACTGCTTTTTAATTTTTTGCGAAGCAATACGTCGCCAATTTGAAGGTACCTTACGAAACCTTGTTCATCTGATCGCGGATGCAAGGGATCAGGATAGCGGTTTCAGCATTATTTCTACGAGCGTTCACGTCGCTTATTGATCACGGCCCATTTGGAAAGTTTGTTTAATAAGCCACCAACTTAGGCACAGAGTCTATTAAGTGTCTTCAAATTGGCTACTGAAGTTCCAGAAACAGCTAGACCTAATAAAGTAGTCGAATCCTGGATTGGCCTCACCCACAGCTTTATTTATTAATCTTAGAGTAGGTACTAGTTAGTCCCTACGAATACAAACTTTGACTACGAATTAAATATATGCCAAGACTTACTGGTACAATTTTGTTCCTCATCACTGTTGTCCAAACAGTCATCGTCCCCATCACACACCCAGCTCTTGGGAATACACCTCTGATTGTTGCAGGTGAAGTCCCACGAGTTGGGACAAGCCTGCACCGGCGGTTCTGAATTTGGATCCGGGATGCAGGACATCGCGTCCGGAGCCAGTTTCTCCCCGTACGGACATCCGCACTTCACCGTCAGCAGCTCCGTCGTGTTCCTCGGTATGGCGAAGCACAGTTTCTGGCAGTTGCCGTTGTTGTGCGCGCACGGCTGCATGGGGTCGATCTTCTGTATCTCCTCGCTGTACACCTTGACCCCGTACAGGCGGTTCGTCTGTGGCTCTCTCACAATAATCTCCTCCTGTTCGCCCGTCCACTTGTCGAAGCGCACAATCGCATCTAGCCTCCAGTCAGTGATGTACATGAAATCTTTATGTATCACAATGGAAAATGGATGTCTTATCATTCTGGAGTTGATGGTTTTCACGTCTGTGCCGTCCAGTTTCGAGTGCTGCACGTGGTCGAGGAGAGCGTCGCACCAGTACACTCTGTCCTCGTCGAAGTCAATGGACAAGCCGTTTGGCCAACCTAGGGTGAGGTTCTTGAACACCAGTAGTCCACTTCCGTCTGTGTTCGCCCTGCTGATGTTGGCGGGGCGATCCCATTCCGAGAAAAAGATGAAACCTTTGTTGGGATGAACGACGATAGCGCGCGGCCTCTTCAGATCTTTAAGAAGCGTCCGCTTGTAATTAATATTCCTTGTCGATAAAACGTTAAGGGTTCCCTTTCTGGAGTCAATGTAATACAAATTTTTGGAAGCCCAGTCAACCGCCAAGCCCTCGACGCCCTCGTTCTGTGACGCTAAAACTATTTCCTTGGTCGTCCCGTTCCTATGGACTCGGTAGATGACATCCTGCAACACATCTGAGTAATATATGTACTCGTCCCGTGAATCGAAGTCCAGCCCCACGAACCTGGCGCGTCGCGACACCACGGGGAGGATGGCCTCGCTGAATCCTTCTATCACCGGGTTAAGCACTTTGCCCTTGATGAATCTCTGTTGGGAGTACATGAGGAATTCTTTGACGAGATCGCAGTTCCGGAGATCCGTCTCCAGCCTGTAGCCAATGTTGCAGGCGCAGCGATAGCCCAGCCCTCCGTTCTGCAGCGCCGTCACGATGCACATCTGTGAGCAGCCCCCGTTGTTGTTCCCGCAGGGGTTGTTCACAGACGTCTGCTTCAGCGAGTGCACCACGGTCAACGCTTTCGGGTTGATGATATCCTTCATCTTGTATATCGCTTGTATACTGCTGGCGCCGTCGTATTTGCTGACCGAGCTTATGCCCTGTTTAGTGCTGTCTGACCAGTAGACTCTGTCCTCGAACAGGGCCAACCTGGATGGGCTGGGGACCTGCTGCCCTCTCAACACCAAGAATCTATGATTGCCATCGTAGTCGACCGTTTCGATGTAGTCGAGTAAAGAGTCGCACCAGAATATTCGTCTGGCTATTGTGTCCACTGCGATACCGGAGGCTTTGTAAGTCGCTTCTGAAACTATCGACCTGGCGTGAGTGCCGTCCATGTTTGCTCGAATGATCTGTAATTAATATAAAAGAAGGTTAATTCAAGTTCCAGACACAATGCAGACAGAGAACAGAATTTACTAATAGAAATGTTATAACCACGCCTTGGAATAGTTATATGAAAATCCACATAATCCACAAGCAGCCGATAGATCACAAAATTACTGCTATTCTACTTTTTTTATATTTCTTATTTTTTTAATTTAATTTTAACTGTTAAATTTTATAATATTTTAATATTACATAAGTAACTTAAAGTTAAATGTTTAGTTTTCATTTTACGTTAGTAATTAAAGAAAAAAAATGCAGAAAAGCTATGGAGGGACTTATCCCGCCAAATTACATCAGTCACGTTGTGTTTTTATTTCATTTTTATATACTTCCAAAAATATAATATACATTAGTTCAATTAAGGCGTATAAGTGAAGTAACTAAAAAGTATGAAATAAATGCATGTATCGCGACTTTTTAAGTTGACTGAAAAAGTCCGTTGAAGGTCTTGTTAGAATAGACACCATTTTATTAGAACGTAATGTGGTAAGTTGAGTAGTTATATTTCAAGAGATTTGATATTATCGTATTATATTTACACATATAATAGTTAGAACTAACTCCCAAGAACATAAAAAGCTATGGTGAAGTGTGTACATTACCTGACTGCTGTCAGCGACGAACATAAGGCCCAGCGTGGGATCGAGCGCGATGTCCGCGGGGCTGGTGAGGTTGGAGCCGAGCACCACGGCGTGCCACCGCCCGTCCAACTCGAACACGTCCACCTTCTGCCCCACGGCGTCCGCCACGTACAGCTTGTCGCCCACCCAGTCCACGGCCAGCGCCACAGGCGCCCACGAGCCCGCGATAGTGATGTCGTTGCCCACATAGCTGGTGATGCCGGCCGGTGCGTTTAGCGGTTGCGAGTGTATCTGAAGTTCGTGGAAACCACAAATGAATTCGCTAAGGTTCTCAAAAATTTTCAGTGACAATATACAACAGGGCCATACAAAACTACACCAGAACTTTACAAATATACAACAGGCCTATACAAAAATAAACCAGAAGTATACAAAAATACAACATGCCTATACAAAAATACATCAGAAGTTTACAAAAATACAACAGGGCTATACAAAAATATACCAGAACTTTACAAAAATACAATAGGCCTATACAGGCCTGTTGCATTTATTATTTTTATATAAAAATGTATAGGTGTGCATCGAATTTATGTTCCACCATTATCATCAGTTCCACTACCATACAGCGCGCCATAAAAATAGGTGTCATCCATAATGTCATAAATAAAAAAAAGGAAATAAATCAAGGTTACCTTTCTAGTCTTGAGATCGGACCAGAAGAGCAGGTTGCGTCGGAAATGGAAGTCGAGGCCGGCGGCGGAGGAAGCGTTGGCGATGGGCGTGGGCGGGGTGGGCGAGCGGCCCAGCGCCTCTAGGCGCAAAATACCGCGCGCGTGCGCCAGCGCGAGCCACGCGGCCGCTCCCGCCCCGCGCGCCGTGCAGCGCCCGCGCTCCTCCAGCATGTACCCGGGGGCGCAGGCGCACGTGTATGCTGTAGAATGGCGGTCATAGAAATATTATACAAGCTGGAGTGTAAGTACGCAATAAATAAACTCTGTACATAAATAAACTCTGTACATAAATAAACTGGCAATGCGTTATCATTTCTTTTTTTTGTTTTATATATTCACGCCTATCCCCCGCAAGGGTTGGCAGAGACCACAGAGCTCCATCCGCTACCATTCATCGCAGCGAAACGGCTCTCTATTAGTCGCTTCTCGCCCTCGTGAGAATCAGGACGTGACGGGTGGCGAACCAAGTCGCCGCCATTTTCAACAAATTAGGTATATTAAATTCGTCTTAGTGAATCCCACGAGCCGCAAAGTAGGATGGAACTCAGCCCCAGCAGAAGGCTGCTGAGGTAAGGCACTATAGTTCCCGGGGAGCCTGATCCCGGGAGGGTCGCACGCTTGCGACTAAGCTCGTCATATATAATAAAGTAATGTAACGGTGTACTCACAGCCGGGCGTGTTGGCGCAGAGCTGGTGGCAGGGTCCCCACTGCTTGCATTCGTCGGTGTCTCCGCAGCTGCGGCCGTCCGCCGCCAGCGTCAGCCCCGCGGCGCACGTGCACGTCCCACCGCTGGGCGACGCCACGCACTTGTACTCACACTCCAGCGCTGGGCACGACGACGTCGCTGCGAACACAACAAAAGCAAATAAGCCTTAGATATATTTAAGCTTTTGTTTTTTTTTAACAGCCCATATATGTCCCACTGCTGAGCACGGGCCTTTCCATTTCTGGAGGAACGGACGTTAGCCCACCACGCTTGTCCAATGCGGGTTAGCGGGATTACCAGACACGGAATACATATTTATAAATCCATACATATATTTATTCCGATGCGGGGATCGAATCCGTGGACCCCACCACTGAACCAATCGGTCGTCTTTAAGCTTACTAATACAAAATTATGAACCTGTTCGACTCTGTTTTTACACCTGAGTTTTATCTTGCCTCGGTTTCGTCCCCCGTCTGGTTTTTATTTCAGTAGACCTTTGCGTGTTCTGGTTTGATCCATTCTTTCTACATGCCCTGCCCACCATGAGCGTCCAATTTTAATGTTTATAGCGACATTAGGCTCCTAGTACATATGGTAGACCTTGTCGTTATATCGAATTCGCCATCTCTCATATTCGCATCACATTTTTCAGCATTGCGCCGAAAATGCGTCACAGAATCTTACGTTTACATACTAGTAGTGAGATGTGATATGATTCAGTGGTAGCACGCGGATATCATCCTAGTTTTAATTTTAATTCACACTGCATGGCTTATTGTTATTCGTTATTATTTCAGGCAAGAACCATCAAAGCGGTGACCAGATTTAAATTAAATATAATACATTACAAAATATGGACAGTCAAAAGTTTTACTTAGCTAAGATCCGCGACAAACAAAACAATAACAGAAAATTAATAATGTGTGTTTTTCCGTTGGGTCTAGTGGATTATTTGGAACTTTAAACCAAAAACTTACCGAAAATCGGCCATCAACTCTCCACCCACCAACCACTATACACAACGCCAAACACACACTATCACTTTTCCATCTTGTACACGACACGTGTTTCGCCCCAACACGAGGCATCTTCAGGTATAGTAGACTCTACGGAAGACAACCGAAAACTTTTCGGTTGTCTTCCGTAGAAAACATACATTCCGTAGAAAACACACATTATTAATTTTCTGTTATTGTTTTGTTTGTCGCGGATCTTAGCTAAGTAAAACTTTTGACTGTCCATATAGTGATGGATTTCCGCAAAGTAACGCCTGACTCCATTAATAATAATTAATAACATTACAAAATATAATACATACATAACAAAATATAAAACATCACAAAATATAATACAACACAATCCTATCCTACTAATATAATATTATATTATAAATGCGAAAGTTTGTGAGTATGAATATATGTTTGTTATTCTTTCACGAAAAAACTACTGGACGAATTTGGATGAAACTTTACAGTAAGATTATACAGATTATACATCGGAATAACATATAGGCTACAATTTGTGATGATTTTATGTAAAAATCTGGCCTCTGAGAGCTATCTTGGCGTACGCTGCCTAAACCATTTGAGTTATACAAAGATGATGTACCATAGGATTGTTTGTCTTGAATAGTTCTAAATAAAAGTCCGCGACAGCATATATCTACCTTTTATGTAGAAGCCACTATGACCAAAGTTGTGTACCATAAATTAAGTAAAAAAATATATATATTTATTTAAAATGATCTGTCACGAAACTTAATGTAGCAGACCAAATTCCACGCGAGCGAAGCCGTGGGCCTAAGCTATAAAAGTATATAATACATCACAAAATATAATACTGCATCACTCACAGCAGGCGGACTCCTCGTCGGCGTTGTCCTCGCAGTCCTTCTTGCCGTCGCAGAGCTGCGAGCGCGCGATGCACTTGTGCGCGCCCCCGGGCCCCCCGCGCGGGCACAGGTAGCTGTCGCCGGGGCACGCGACGGCGGTGCAGTTGGCCTCGTCGGAGCCGTCGCCGCAGTCCCGGTACCCGTCGCAGCGGTACGTGGCGGGGATGCACAGCGCGTTCCCGCACCGGAACTGGCCGATGTGGCACGGCGGGAAACCTGAACACACCGTACGTACACACGATCTGTCACATCTTATTATTTTTATCTATATATACACTCCCTGGCCAAATTATTAGACGCACTGTATTTTTTTTAGTAATTTTATGTTTCTTAAGAGTTTTTATGCAATAATGGTATATTTAAACAACAATATTATTGTAGTTTAAATATAATAGATTGGCCGGCCTTGATATGAACCCAATTTAAATTGTCGATGTCGATTGCCGATGAAAAGTGAATTGCTAGGATGCTGCGCAGAATTAAAGCTTTGATAGCGGCTAAAGGTAGCTCAACTAAATAATGACTTTTACTAACATTAATTTCACTTTTCTTTAAAACTTAATAAACTTATGCTTTTCTAAATGAATGCTGTTTTATTTATGTCAAATAAATGGGTAGTTGATTGGATAAAATAAAAATAAAAAAAAACAAATAAATTTATAATAATAAAACGGCACAATATCATTCGGTAATTAATATTTTACATGAAATCTTGCAGTGCGTCTAATAATTTGGCCAGGGACTGTATATAAAAATCAATTGCTGTTCGTTAGTCTCATTAAAACTCGAGAACGGCTGGACCAATTTAGCTAATTTTGGGTTTGAATTATTTTTGGAAGTCCAGGGAAGGTTTAAAAGGTGTGTAAATATGATAAAAATATTAGGAATACAGTAAAAGCAATATAAAGGTAGGGATAGTTTCTAAGGGAAAACGAAATTGTTGCTTTTACTATATTCCTAACATTTTTATCGTATTTACTCACCTTTTTAACCTTACCTGGACTTCCAAAAATAATTCAAAACCAAAATTAGCCAAATTGGTCCAGCCTTTCTCGAGTTTTAGCGTGACTAACGAACAGCAATTGATTTTTATATATATATTATTTTATAATTATTTTTATATGTCAGTGTGGACAGTCTGCGTAACATACTGCAGTGAGCTTCGTCGGAGTTGTCACCACAGTCGTCCTTGTGGTCGCACTTGACGGAGGCGTCGACACACTTGTCACCGGCGGCGCAGCGGAACTGGTCCAGCCGGCACGCCAGCGGCTGCCCCGGGCAGTCCTGCTCGTCTCTGCCTGTCCTACAGTCTAAGTACCTGTAGAAACAATGCTTTGTTTAAGGTGGACAGTTAGAACTTTCACTTAGCTAATATCCGCGACAAGCAAAACAATAACAGAAAATTAATAATGTGTGTTTTTCTGTTGGATTAAGTGGATAAGTTAAACCAAAACCTTACCGAAAATCGGCCATCGATTCTCCACCCACCAACCACTATACACAACACCAAACATACACTACCACTTTTCCACCTTGTAAACGACACGTGTTTCGCCTCAACACGCGGCATCATCAGGTATAGTAGACTCTTCGGAAGGCAACCGTTAAGTCAATATCATTAATATCTTTATTAATTTTTAGTGATTCCCCGACTTTATGTTTTTTCATTTTCATTGATCATTATTATTATCAAAGGCGCTACAGTTGCGGGTGAGCCTTAGCCTGGTCTAGAATATCCTTCCAGTCCAATTAATCCTTCGCTTTCTTCCTCCAATTTGTCATGCCAAGAGTTTTAGTCATAATCGATTCCGTTTTGCCACCTACGTTTTGGCCTTCCTCGGTTTCTTGGCCGCTCTTCGCCCAATTTTGTATAACTATGTTAACATAATATAAAAAAGTAGTATAAGAATTTTTGTACAGGCTGTCAACATTGTATGCGATTTTATACAGCGCTTTCGTGACATAATACAAATTTCATCCACCGTCCAAGGATTAAAAAGGTTTATTTTTGCTTATATAAATTTCGCCCCAGAATTCGAACTCGCACCTCAGTCTAAGAAATCGGATACTTTAACCACTGAGCCAAGGGGTCCTCATGAGAAACATAAGTCAGTTGTGATCAATTACCCGTCACATTTCTTCTCCTTTGGTATACAGGGACCCTGCGTGGACTGCTTGCCGGCCGGGGCGCCGTCCACCCCACACTGGAAGTCATCCGTCTGGCACTTTCGGTATGCTGCAACAAATGGGTGTTTGCATTGAGACCATTAAAACTACACTCTTGGTTATATACGCCGTCCGTTTATTATCGGACACTTTTTAAGATATAGTGATCGGAGTAGGTATATTGTTTCAGGGTCGATGATCTCAAACGTATATGTTCATGCTTTCGGAAATACAGAGAAAACTCGGAAAATTATTTCAAACATTTTTAATTATATCATGCAACTAGGTTGTAAGGTGAGAATCAAATAAGATAATATACGATAATAATAGGAGCAGGATTTTTTTTAATACAAGTAAGTGATCACTATCTATCTTTATAAATATTTTTGTATATTTTTATGTATTCGTTTATTATTTACAGTCATTATTTATATTCGACGGCGCTTCAGCATCGAGAGTGATTTATCTTTGTCAACGACTAAGAATGAGTCATTTTAGCCATCGACAAAGCGTGCGTTATCTGTGTCAAGAACATAGAGTGGGTGGTCTTTGTACGCCCCTCTAGTGGAGCGTCGTATATATGGATGTGAAGCGGCCATATTCGGCACAGTTCGAATTGAGGTGCCGCCAGCGCACCGTGTCTGCGACGAACCGCTTAGTGTTCGATTTAATAAATGATTTGTATCTAAAGTGAAGTGAAATGTACTGAAGTGATTATAATTCATTGTCTATAAAGAGTGTGTCATTTTGTCCGATTCCCATCGCCACGCCCAGGATTCTCCGGATGAATAATGGTGATAGGCTCTCCTGCGTTTACATATTTATGTGTGTGAATATATGAATATATATGTATGTGAGTCTGTGTGTATGTAGATTGATAGTGGTAGAGTCACGCTGCAGACGAATACTTTGTCAAGAATGGCATAATATTTGTCTGTAGCACGAACGGGCCGGCACGCCCGCAGAAAACCTGCGTCCGAGTGGTAGCTTAGCTATCGCGGTTAGTACGGTGAGCGGCTGAGTTCCGGAGGTCCAACACCCTCCCTCTTTCCACTCCCATATTGACACTTTCCTTATAGGTTGGCAAGGCTTCCGCACTGCCTATGGCGTTGTGGATGTCTATAGGCGGCGTTGATTGAAAAAAATATATATTTCCTCAATACCGCACAAGCGCTTGACATTGAACTATGGCGATCTGTTTACTACAAGTATCCTATAGGTGTTAGAACTTGTCGAATTTTCACCGTTTTCAGACGCCAATAAAGGGTGAGAGTGCAGACTATATAATGCATTCCGACATCCCGTACTACAGCGAGACGCGCACATTTTCCCGGCATACCGGGGCCAGGCCGCGGCCCGGCTTAGATAATGCAATTTCCATACAAAGTTATGTAAAATCCCGATAGAGTGCGCCTTTGAGAGCCGAGTGGCTGAGAGCCTTCCGACGTTGTTTGTAAAGAAACCACGGCTTTGTAAGGCTTGACATGGATTATTTTTAAAGAAAAATGCGGACAGAGTCGTGAGAAACGAGGTTAATCGAAGTTACTACCTTGAAAAAAATACATACATACATATCGTGAAGATATCTATCTCCCGTAGGGCATGGCAGAGACCACAGAACTCCATCCGCTACGGTCCCGGTGTACTCTCTCCGCTTCCTTCACACTCATCCATCTTTTAACCCATCCTTTCTATCACATTCATCGCAGCGAAACGGCTCTCCATTAGTCGCTTCTCGCCCTCGTGGAAATCAGGACGTGACGGGTGGCGAACCACATCGCCGTCATTTTTTAAAAAATTAAATTTAATAAAACTCGTCATAGTGAATCCCTAATGAATGATGAATGTGAGAGGAAGGATGGATGAGTGTGGACAAAGCATGGAAGGTGTGCCAAATCGTAGCGGATGGAGATCTGTGGTCTCTGCCAACCCTTACGGGAGACAGACGTGACGATATGTATGAAATGTATATTTAAATAAATCAAATGATAACGTACTAAATCATATTCTATTTGCAATAAAGTGCCGAGTATCGAGCACGTCCTTATCTTTAATGGCTCCGAAGAAAATTCTGCAATAAAATGGTGCACAATATTCACTTTTATGAATGTTTCACCCATCTACATTGGTGTTCAGAACGCCATAAACGCGAGATTCTAGACTTTTATGACTCTTAAATGTAAACGGTTATATTTTGAAGTGCATAGCCAGTGTTGGGATCTTTATAAGGAAATTCGATTATTAGGGTAGACTTGATTAATTGGGTAAGAAGAATAGTCCTACTAATATTATAAATGCCAAAGTTTTGTGAGTATGGATGTATGTTTGTTTCACGAAAAACCTACTGCACGGATTTGGATGAAACTTTACAGTAATATAGGTTATACATCGGAATAATATATAGATTACATAATTATGTAATGATTTTATGTAATGTTTTTGGTCGTGATAGAACGATACATGTCAATTAAGTCGGAAAAAAATCTGGCCTCTGAAAGCTATCTTGGCGTGCGCTGCCTAAACCATTGGAGTTACATAAAGATAATGTACCGTAGGATTATTTGTTTTGAATAGTTCTAAATAAAAGTCCGCGACAGCATATATATACATTTTATGTGGAAGCCACTATGACCCAAATTGTGAATCATAAATTAAGTAAAATATAAAATGTTCTGGCATAGACAGAAGCGTTGCCAGCCTTAAAGGAAAGTGGGCCTTGTGGGAGGGGAAGGGGAGTTGGGCCTCCGGAACTCAACTGCTCACCGGACGAAGCGTAGTAGCTAAGCACTCAGCCGCCGGCTTTCTGCGGGAGTGTGGTACTACCCCGGGTGAGCCGGCCAATTCATGCTAAAGACAAACAATATGCTATTCTTGATAACGTATTCGTCTGCAGCGTGGCTCTACCACAATAAAATTTTCCGCTATTATTGAGAAAACGTCCTGCCTTCAAATCACGTACATGGTTTCACTGCTGGGGTCCTCCATCCTCCCTTGCGGATCGTGGGATTCACTATGACGAACTTTAATAAACCTAATTTGTTAGTTTTTAATATTTATGTTTGAAAATCAAATGAGTAATTTCACACTATATATGAGTACATATTTCTATATTTATTTTAATGACGATCAGCTAACTGATTATAATGCAATCACAGTAGGTACATGTGTATATAATTAGTAAAATTATGCACACGTCAAACCCGTCAGATATTATTTCGGCGTTGGAAAATCAAAATGGTTTGCATTACATGGACGATGTGTCCACCTCATCACGTATTCCGTTTAGGTTGCAATCCGAACGTGTGTATCATCGCATACTTTATGTTTTTTTTATCAGCAATTTTATGCAGCTTTTATCCAAAGTATATGTATAAAAATAAATTAAGTCTTCGATTTACTAAAGGTTTGTCAAATGACACTTCATCACTTGCAGACACTTGTATTATGTTATTTGTATATGTGTGTGTAAACGTATGTGTTATATATGTATGTACTTATTTATGTTTATTTATATATGTATTCCAAATTTAAATAATGACCAAATCGGAAGGTCTCAGCACGGGCTTGCCTTGTGAGACCTACTACTACTATGCTCTATTATCTAACTTCACCTGTAAATTGTCATAAATAAAATAAAAATAAATGAGAAATTTATTATGCAATGTCTATTTAACCTCTAAGGCACGATGCGTCACTATAGTGGTTTTCGTGGATGTGTTGTTTCTGACCGACGCGTCACTATAGTGGTTTTCGCGGCTGTGTTGTTTCTGACCGACGCGCCAATATAGTGGTTTTCGCGGATGTGTTGTTTCTGACCGACGCGTCACTATAGTGGTTTTCGCGGCTGTGTTGTTTCTGACCGACGCGCCAATATAGTGGTTTTCGCGGATGTGTTGTTTCTGACCGACGCGTCACTATAGTGGTTTTCGCGGATGTGTTGTTTCTGACCGACGCGTCACTATAGTGGGTTTCGCGGATGTGTTCTTTCTGACCGACGCGCCACTATAGTGGTTTTCGCGGATGTGTTCTTTCTGACCGACGCGCCACTATAGTGGTTTTCGCGGATGACCCTGGAAAATTGGGATTTTTATGCCTAAAAATGAACGAAATTAAATAAAATAAAAAGGTTGCTGCTTAAATAATAGTATGCTTTAAATAAAACTTAGAGTTTAATAACACTCAGAGAATTCTTACAATTAACGTTGTGGAGCTGTTGGTGTGACGTCAGAACACACGCTGTATACATTAACAGACTATTTAGAATGCTAATCAGGAAGCCATTAGTGAAATACGTTCCCGGTGCTACGAGATGCCTCTATATACAATACATAAAATATTACGAGCAACTGCAGCGTTTCCGGTGGCAGAATAAGGTTTATTCAAACATAAATAGTTAATGGAGTCAGGCGTTACTTTACGGAAATACATAACTATGTGGACAGTCAAAAGTTTTACTTAGCTAAGATCCGCGACAAGCAAACAACAATAGAAAATTAATAATGTGTGTTTTCCTGCTGGATGAAGTGGATTTATTTGGAATTTAAACCAAAAACTTACCGAAAAACGGCCAGCAAGTCTCCATTCACCAACCACTATACACAACACCAAACATACACTACCACTTTTCCACCTTGCAAACGACACGTGTTTCGCCCCAACACGAGGCATCTTCAGGTATAGTAGACTCTACGGAAGACAACCGAAAAGTGATTCTACTACTAGCTAAGTAAAAGTTTTGACTGTCCACATAAACATAAATAATACAAAAACTACTAAATTTTACAAATTTAACATTAATAAAATTCAATAACTTTCACGTAGAGCGTAAGATCCTCAGAAAAAGACTGTACCAGTAAGGAGGGAAAACGTATCTTGGAGAGTCCTAAAGAATCGAGAGATCGAAGACTTAGTGACCGAACCCAACATCATAGTTGAGATTAAAACACAATGACTCCGCTAACTGGACCACGTTATACATGTGTACATGGGAGAGGATCGAGTCGTGAAACGCGTCTATCTGGAGCGGCCCGAAAGCCATCGCTCGGTCAGTCGTCCAGGATATCGCAAAAGTGATACCATGGAGGGAGACTTGAAGAAGCTCGAAGTCGAGGACTGGCAGAAGGTGACGCTAGATCAATCCAAGTAGCGACTCGTCAAAGTAAAGTAGGTACGTAACTTTTACGAATAAGACAAGTGCGGGTTTAATTTTTTTTTTAATTATTTGTCTAAACGTTGATCGTCACATCGGACACATTCTTGGAATCGAACCACAGTATTCTGTGCCACTCGCTGAAATAGTGACGTCGTTTCCTATTGGAGGAGTATTAAGAAGAGACATATTTCCGACATTTCATGGCATGGTGGTATACGAAAAATTCTTTTCTGAAAACTGTTCTAATGTGGGAAATGTATTCTAGGTTTGGTGCAGGCGGAGGTAAAAATTAAATAAAACAATTCAATTTAGACATTCGTTAGAAACGTGAAAAATTTTCACACGTGAAAGGAAATAAGTACATACAACATTCACTTCTCTATTAGTGTGTTGTTCGAAATTTAAAAATACGAAATTTAAAATTCTCTGTTGTGCGGCAAAATGAAATTGGATTTACGGAGCTGCGGGATGAAAATAATGGAGGAGTAAAAGAAATAAATTGTAAATGTAACACCACAATAATTGTGGCCTATTAAAAGTTTCTCGCGACGAGCTTCGAGTCGTGAAACTTCGGCAGCACTCGAAGAAAGCGCAAATGTACCAGTGCAAAGTTTTCTGCCGACTTCGAGTCTTTTATTCTTTCCACTTCAAATAAGCTTAGGCTGAAAGAATATAGCCATCGACTTATTTAAGTAAAAAAAAAGAATTCAATATACTAGCTCAATATGTTTCAATTATCATAAAGATATTTTTGATAGAATAAGGAAGACGATGAGGCGTGTCACCTGATGGAAAGCAATCTACGCCGCCCATAGACTTCCGCAGCGCCATAGGCAGTGCGGAAGCGTTGCTGACCTTTAAGGAAAGTGTCATTATGGGAGTGGGAGGGGAAGAGAAGGGAGAAGGGAAGGGGAGGGTGTTGGGCCTCCGAAACTCGGCCGCTCACCGTACGAAGCGTGGTAGCTAAGCTACCATCCAGACGCCGGTTTTCTGCGGGAGTGTGGTACTTCCCCGGGCGAGCCGGCCCACTCATGCTACAGACAAATATTATGCCATTCTTGACAAAGTATTCGTCTCCACCACTACGAAGTAGAGTAAGCTCCATGTCTCTAGCAGTGTGAGGCGTAGCGCCATCTTGTTGAAACCATGTGCATAAAGTGAAGGAACGATGTTCTCTCTATATTGGCAAAAAATAATCACTAAGCATGCATTTACTGATTATTCGACCCATAACGTAATTTTGCCCAGGACACCTATACTTATAAGATACCAGCAGGAGAGTTTTTAATACCGAATTAAATTTCACTGCGAAGCGAAAAATTCCGTTTCAGACGATACTATCGATGCTCCGCAGTGGGTGAAAGGTCGCGAATAGTTATCCTGAGGACGATCGCAGTTCGAATCCCGCGGGAGGTCGTTACAGCGCCGGGACGAGCGGCTAGATATAACTTTTAATGTAGACCCAACACCGCGGCTCGGTGAGCGCTAGGGTTGGCGCAACAATACTAATTTAAGAAATAAATGATGGGGTCTGGTTTCGCTAAGATGAATGTGGAAGGAAGCATGGATGAAAAGGTGGACGAGTGTGAAGTAAGCAAGGAAGTTGTGCCGGGATCGTAGCAGATGGAGATCTGTGGTCTCTACCTACCCCTACGGAAAACAGGCGTGACGATATGTATGTATGTATGTAAAATACTTATTCAACACTATCTATGTATTTTGAGAGTTTTTACTGCATAGCTAAATTCAATATTTAAGTCATTTGTTTTTTTGGTAAACAAGAGTTTAATTAAAAATTATAATTACGAAAATAAGTCCATTGTTAATATCACAATTCATGGCTTCCTGATTAAACACTAATGTTTGCCTTAAAAAAATACTACCGGGATTGAAACCTTCAAAACCAAGCCTACACATACCTTAAAGACCTGCATCGCATCTATATTGCCGATGGTGTTCTGGATGTCTATGGGCGGGATGGTTGTTTAGGCGGCATCAGGCGACACTTGCTTGTTTGCCAACTTATTCCTTATTTTAAATTAATCACCATCATGATCAACAGCCTGCGGCATTTCACTGCTGGACATAGGGCTCCCCCAAGAAGCGCCACATATCCCAATCTTCGGCTTCACGCATCTAGTTTATTCCAGCTGCCCTGCGCAGATCGTCGCATCATCTAGCCGCCGGGCATCCCATACTATGTTTACTAGAGATGCGGTCTCCAGTCCAGCATTCATCTTCCCCGGCGGTCGTCGTATCTTCGACAGAGATGACCAGCCGATTGCCATTTTATTTTGCTAATTCGAAAGAATATGTCGGTTTTAAGACTTTGGTTCTAATTATATCTACCAGAGAAACTCCGAGCATAGCTCTCTCCATGGTTCTCTGAGTAATTGAGCTTGTGAAGAAGACGGACTGTCAGTGTCCACATGTTGGCGCCGTAAGAGAGTATAGGTTGAAGATTTTTTGTCTTCAGGCTCCCATTATCATGTTCCCTGCCAGACTGATATTTGAAGATTAATCGTTCAGGCCGTGTGTTTGTTAAACTAATTTCTAGAAAAATATACTTATTGATTTTTTGGCTTGTGCATTTACTATACACCTTTGCAAAACTATACACTTTTTCCGTGATTATTATGATGTTTACATTATTTTAATTATTGTAAGCCATACGCGAAAAATAAAACAATAGAGTTGTGAAGCGTGGGGCGTATACGCCCCACGTGGCACGAAATGTAATAAATATGAATAAGAAATCGGGGAGAATCGAACCCGCGAACATTGACTTCGTAAGCGGTAGCTACGTCATATTTGTAAAAAAATTAAACAAAAATTGTGATGTGGCAGCCCTGTGTACTGTAACTCGCTCCCCGCTCGCCGCGTGGGGGGTTTTGACAATTCCCTCATTCCGATCGAGTGCAGGTTCACATCCGCTCACATCGGAGAGATCACCGAAACAGTTGTAACTGGTGCGAGTGACGGCTGCCGACGCTTTCCACATATTGAAGTCGGTGGAGCGGAAGTCGTTTTAGAGCTTCATAGACTAGATAGTTCAGATTAATCTGTTGATATTTTACACTAGAATGCCCAAGAAGCCATTTTGACTGTCTTTTATCATAATTTATTTATGTATTTCATGTGCGAACAACAGCTTATTCCAAGATACATAAGATATAGCCAGTTATATAACAATAAAGCCAGTTACTGCTCTCTCATAATAATGTACTAATACAATAAGTTAAGAGTAGCACGTTAAAAAATTGTACAGTGTAAAACATAAAATAAAATCAAAAAAAAAAGATGAAACACGAAAAATCAGTAACGACTTATAATCAAATGTTTAGCTTTGGTATTTAAAAAAATTGTTTATGTGTGCACATGCACGCGTGCATGTATATGGATGTAATTGCGTGTCTGTGTGTATGTGCAAAATTAACGTAATTTCTTAGATTTTTGTGACTGCATACAACGTTGTACGGTAATACAACAATATTATACGTTTTATTTTTAATTAAAAAAATCAATAAATATTGTTTGTTTAAATAAAAAATATAAATATTGTTTTTTAAATAAAAAAAGAGCATGGAATTATACGTGTCGCAAAATTGTTAGTGCTAGCTAGTGATAAAGGAGTGTACTCACTGCAATCTGCCTCGTCGGTACCGTCAACGCAGTCGACGTGCATGTCGCAGCGGTAGTGCGGCGGTATGCAGTACGTTTTGTTCCACACATACTGGCCGCAGGTCAGCTGGCCCGAATCGCATTCAGGTGGAGCTGTGGACAAAGGTTTCACATGAGTTTTGATATAAAGAAATTGCTACATACACAAGTGGTAGAGTCATTGTAGCACGAATGCTGGCTCCTCTTATGTCCTTTCCGGTGAGTGTATTACATATACAGAAGATTCACTATCCTACCCGTTCATTTTCATTTATTATTCAGCCTCCCATTACTTAATTTTTACATAGATGTCCTCACGCTTGTTTTCCGTAGGTGTCGGCAGAGACCATAGATCTCCGTCCGCTGCGATTTCGGCATACTTGATTTTTTCCGACCTATTTATTCACTGTACGGTACGGTAATATCAAAACTTTAAAGAAAAAAAACGCGTTAAAACGTAGAAAGGTAAAAAAAGACTTGATAATAGAATGAAAAAAAGATTTAGCGAATAAATATTCGAGGCACACGAACGTAATTGATCTTTAAGGCTCATTAACGAAAGGATCCGGGAGCTCGTACTGCAATCAGCGTCAGCCATCAATCAGAGTCGGGGTTGGGGGGGAGGGAAGTCCCGCGTCTCGCGCCTGCCGCCTCGCGCCTCACGCCTCGGCGTGTGTGCAGCCCCCTTAACACCGCGGTTAGTGGCCTGCAAATTGAATTTACGCGCCACCGGACAAATAGTAGGATCGGTGTATTGTTTCACCGCCTGGCGTGGGCTTCGCTCGTCCCCGATGTATTTATTGATTTGGAATTTAGACGCCGTCATTGTGAGAATAAGTGGGTGGCTTTTAAATCCACTCCACTTTAATTTGGAACACTGAAAACTGAATACAACAGCTCGTTGTTCACGTGTGTTAACATTTTGAAAACTCTGAATTTTAATCTTTGCGCTATATATTATGAATTAATGCAAAGATGTCGCTGGAGAGATCGGGTGGGTGCTGATTTGAGTAGACTTCAAATCAGCAATTGGCAAGAAATAGCACAAGACAGAGAAAAATGGAAGAATCGTTTCAAAGACCAAGATCCACTTCGGGTCACCGAGCCAGCGGAGTATGTAAATATTTTTTTTTATATATATATTCACGCCTATCCCCCGCAGGGGTTGGCAGAGACCACACCACACACAACATTGCCATCATTTTTCAATAAATTAGGTACACACTGACGGACACTGACGGTCCGTCTCATTGACAAATCGCTCATAGGGCTATGGAGAAGGCTATACTCAAACTTTCTCTGGTGGATTGAATTCGAAATGACGAAATTCGCCGGAGAACCAGAGTCACCGACATAGCTCTTCAAGTGAGCAGACTGAAGTGGTAATGGGCTGGACACGTTTGTCGGAGAACCGACAATCGTTGGAGTAGACGAGTGCTGGAGTGCAGACCGCTACTCGGCAAACGATCGGTAGATTGGGCTAGGTTGAGTGAGGCCTATGTCCAGCGGTGGACTGCTGCGGGCTGATGTTGATATTGATATACAAAATTGGAGACCAACTTGACAATGAAATTCATTGAAGTTGCACAAAATATTCATTCAACAAAGCTACGAGTAGGTGCGGCGAATAAAGGCACACACACACACACGCGCGCGACGATTCGCGTGCGGGAGCATCGCGGTCGGGGCGCGTGTCGAAATTCCCCGGCGTTCGCGTCATATTATTATATTCACAACCGGATGCCGGGCTGAAAGACCATTGTGTACTGAGTTATTGGATTTTCAGCATCGGCTCACAATAAATACCTCGGTTATAATTATTATTAAAACT
This sequence comes from Baronia brevicornis, assembly GCA_031353405.1. NCBI lineage: Eukaryota > Metazoa > Arthropoda > Insecta > Lepidoptera > Papilionidae > Baronia > Baronia brevicornis. The sequence goes on along the minus strand of JASFAT010000892.1, from coordinate 347,773 downwards.
TTAATAGTATTAAAAATAATCTTCTTTTCGAGTCAATACATACATATCGTCGCCCCTGTCTCCCGTAGGGGTAGGCAGAGACCACAGATCTCCATCTGCTACGATCTCGGCATACTTCCCTTGCGTCCTCCACACTCATTATTCTCCTCATGCAAGCCCGCCGGTTAAGGGTACTCTTTCCTTACTTGGTCAACAAGTAGTAATAAGATATTTAATATACATAATATATATATAGGTAATTGGAGAACCGACAATCGTTGGAGTAGACGAGTGCTGGAGTGAAGACCGCGACTCGGCAAACGTAGTGTGGGACGCCCTCCTGCTAGATGTAGCGACGATCTGCTCAAGGCGGCTGGCATATACTGGATGCGTGTTGCCGTAGATCCGGCTAGGTGGCGCGCTTTGAGTGAGGCCTATATCCAGCAGTGGACTGCTGCGGGCTGATATTGATATATACGTAGAGTGTGAACTTATAGTTGGAATTTAAAAAGAGTTTGTGAATTAACGAAATTTACAATGAAAGTGTGCTGATTCGAAATTTATCATCAAAAATAATATGAACGAACGTTTATTGGAGCGAATTAACATATTACCATATAATTAAGTTTAAACTGAACTGCATTGAAACGTACGGCGCGGGGTGGGATGGGAAGATATTATTATTTCCCTGCATTTTCACGTTAACAGCCGAGTGGGTGGGTGAACAATTAAAAGGTTGACTTGGAAGCTTCGCGAGTCCGGGGAGAGCTGAAATTGCTCGATGTGCGGTGAACCCTGTGCCCGAACCAAGTACCTATTTGATATAATTGGCTGAGTTGGTAAAACATAAATTCTTTATGTCCGTTTTGTATTTTTGTTTTTATGGGATAGCAAGGCAAACGAGCAGGCGTGTCACCTGATGGAAACCAATCAACGCCCGTCGTAGACATTCGCAGTGCAGAAGGCCTTTAAGGAAAGTGTCATTGTGGGAAGAGGGAAGGGGAAGGGAGGAGGGGAATTTGGGTTTCCGAAACTCAACCGCTCACCGGACGAAGTGCGGTAACTAAGCAACCACTCAGACGCCAGTTTTCTACGCGAGTGCGGTACTTCCCCGGGCGAGCCGGCCCATTCATGCTACAGACAAATAATATGCCATTCTTGACAAAGTATTCGTCTGCAGCGTGAACTCTACCACTTTTGAACGTTTCAAACGATAAAAAAAATATCAGTTTCTTTCGTGCTAGGTAGGCTGGCTTAAATCAGTCTCCATAAATCTTCTGTCCCATAAATTTTACTATCCATTATTTCGAAAAAATAATGGATTTGAGCCTTTGACCACATCTTCCACAAAGCCTGTACTATAAAGTCAGTTCTCTAAGAGAGCCTGAAACTTTCCCGGAGTAACCAACCCATTTACGTAATATATATATATATATATATATATATATATATATATATATATATATATATATATATATATATATATATATATATATATATATATATATATATATATATATATATATATTATATATATATTAGTGGTAGAGCCACGCTGCAGACGAATACTTTGTCAACAATGGCATAATATAATATTTGTTTGGGGCATTAATAGGTCGACTCATCCGGGGAGGTACCACACTCCCACAGAAAACCGGCGTTTGAATTGTAGCTTAGGTACCGCGCTTCGTGTGGTGAGCGGTTGAGTTCCGGGGGCCCAATCACCTTCACCTCCCGTCCCATAACGACACTTTCTCGGTCGGCAATGCTTAAGGCGCTGCGGATGTGTACGAGCGGCGTTGATTGCTTTCCATCAGGCGACACGCCTGCTCGTTTGCCTTCATTGGGAAGGCGAACGAACAGGCGTAAAAAAATAATAAACACAAGAAGTTAAACAAAATTATTTTTTTAGATTTTATTAATGCCAGATAAGAGAGTTACACGGTACATCTCTACGTGTGTACATTGAGATCAGGACGTTGCTTTCACGCATCTCACTCTGTATTCGTACCGCAAAACTAATTACACAAATTCACTATACATTATTTTAACTCAAAAAATAAAACTAAAATTACCAGCGAACGTATTTCGGGTTCGTGGTCAAAACTAATTTGCGTGGCCGACAAACACAGTCACTCCGGTTAAAATGAGAATACTGCGTCGGTTTAAATCGACTTAGTTATACATACACACATATATAAATACTTTATTGTAATATTTTTCCATTTTATGTATTTGTGGTAAAGAGCATCATGACAGGCAATTTACGTCAAAAAGAGTATTTAGTGACATTCGAATTTAATTTTTTTCTCGCCAACTTACATCAGTGACGTTGTGTTTTTATTTAATTTTCATAATCTTATATTATTATCAGTTATATTGTTTAATTGCGGTGGCGTATTATACAATATAGTTCGATTAAGGTATATAAGTGAAGCTATATGAGATAAATGCGTGTGTAGTGACTTTTTTCAGTTGACTATACAATAGCCATTTTATCAAGACGTAACGTGATAAGCTGACTTGTTACATTTCAAGAGATTGGATATTAATGTATTTTACTTGACACTGGCATAATAGTTGTAAAATAATTGCCATTAAAAATAAATATTTTCTATCCATTCCGATTCTAATTCAAATGTCAGGCAAATTAAAATTCAGTCGTATTCATGACCAAGAGTCGAAATTTTGGACTCTCGGAAAATTATGGTTGATTTTGAACAATTCCAAGATGCGTCGTCATGATTCCCACGAGGGCGAAAAGAAATTAACGGAGAGAGAGGAGAGTGAAACACTACGATGAATGTGAGAGGAAGGATGGATGAGTGTGGAGGAAGCTAGGAGGGTGTGCCGGGATCGTAGCGGATGGAGTTCTGTGGTCTCTGCCTCCCCTATGGCAGACAGCCGTGTCGATACTATATGTATGGAAAATTATGTACATATTATATGTTGTACATGTACTATTTGGAGGTGAAAACTTAAATGAGATTATTGTATCATACATTTGATATTATTTTTAAGTAATGTTTCTCCAGATCGTTTTGTTTTCAACAAATCTAAGCTTGGGTTAGTATATCCAATAACCGACTGTACACGCAGTGCCGCTAGATGATAGAAAGAGATGAAGATACCACTATTACGTAATTAGTCGATCCATAACCACGACTAGTCCTCCACGAATGTACGACTGCGGTCAATATATACACCGTGACTTTTTAATTACCCGAAAAAAACTAAAATTCGCGTTTGTAAAAATATGTATGTCAGTAAGTAACATTCAAATATTATAGCGTTCATACAAAAATATTGTTTTATGGGACTTCAAAGTAATCCTGTAAATGCATCAAATACATGCATGAGACGCATGTATTCATAAGTATGGCAGCAGCGTGTGCGAAAGAGAAAAAACGTCTTTTGTCGGCAGGTTGCGCAAATTGTTTTCATTCATAATTATCCTTCCGTACGTAAATATTACGTTGTATACGACCAAATTAGGTTGGTTTTGATGCAGTTCATATTGGAATGATAATGATGTCTATTTGAATTAGCAAGTTTTTTGTTGTATAATTTTTGGTGTATATTAAGGACATTTTTGAAAAATTTTTTTCTTCGCCATGTTTAATGTATATCGATAACTGAATGTATTACTTAATTTTCTCGGGTAATTAAAAAGTCACGATGTATAAATAAGAAAAAAATAAAGCTGTATACTCACGACACGATTGAAACTCGTCCTCTCCCTTGGCACAGTCGCTTTGATAGTTGCACACCCACAGCGAGGGTATGCACTTGCCTTCCGGACAACGAAACATGCCCGTTGGACATATTGTGTCGCCTGTAACAAACGGTACGCCGTTAGATTCAAGACATTTATTTGTGGAAACATGGGTATACATAAATCATACAAAGCATGCAGTTTGTTTAATATACAAGTTTCATAATATTCTGAGTTTTAACAAAAAAATTATCATATTGACGACCGACTGGCTCACTGGCGGGGCCCTACGCCCACGGAGTCAATGATCGCAGGTTCGATTCCCGCATCGGAATAAACAACCACAATCCGCATTTCCGTTCCTAACCCTTCCTTTCTTCTCTATCCTTTTCTTTCCTCTCCGCCAATCCACGGTCTGCCGTGTCAAAGGATGCGTGGCTAAGGGCGAGTTTAGCCGCAAGCATGCCGACCGTCTCTGGATGGGGCTCCCCCTGTAATTAAAACCCCTACACCACTGTAATTAAAAAATATAATTGATAATAACCTAAAATTATGAAAGTAAAATAAAAACAACTTGACTGATCTAAGTTGGCGAGAAATGTCCGACCATGATCTTATTAGAGTAACAATACGGTACATTACAGAAAATCAAATTATTGTCAACATTAGTGACCATAGTGAAGTACTGAAGGTTCTACTGATGACTTGTAATTATTTATTCACTTTTTCACAAATACATAAAATCATTTTTCTGATCCGTGTTCGCGGATATTAGAAAAGTAACTTTGACTATCCATATTTGTAATTTCCGCAAAGTAATGCCTGACTCCATCAATTAGTTGGGTATGTATGTATGTGTATGTTTAATCATAACTTGACTATCAGGGTACTAGATATTTGCATTTCGTAAAATTAGACAATACCGATATGAGGAGGGGGCTTAATGTATTTCAAATTCAGGTCCCGTTAGTCTAACCCTCCTCAGCCCCGTAAGTGACACTATCGTCGTTTTGCACTGTTTTACGACTACCCTCGGGTCCGCGGTAGTTATCTCTTACATAAATATCAGTCCATTTATCAGGTAACGAATTATATCATATATTGAACCCACAAGTATAATTTTATTAATTTTAATCCTTAAATTAAATGAACGCATCTCCTTTATTTACACATTACTCTTTTAATAACAATCTTCTTTAATAGGTCCCTCATTATTGAGGATCGTGGTCACTGTATACCCTCAAACAGATAATCTCTCTTCACCGGTTCCGGTTCAAATTAGCCCTCACTACCTATTGAAATTTGGAAGAGGATGTGGCTTTCTTCACTTGATCGGATCATCTTGTTGGCGACTTTTCTCACGTTCTCTACTCTTCGGCATTGCCAACAATGATCAGCTTTTTCAGGTCACCATCTCCTATTCGTAAGTGTATGTCAATAAAAAGTCAGTATGCGCTGAAGACAAATAGTGGATAGTCAGGTTTTCATTCCGAGTTGGGATAGAATAGAATCATTTGTGCGTCTGGATGCATCCGGAGTATTCGCCTCCAGCACCAAATTTCGAATGAGATGCACCCAAAAAATATTATTAATTTAAAAACAAACATTAAAAAATAATTATTAATTCTTCATAGTGTTATAAACTAAGCCAACCAAGGATCTATATCTAGGATCTATATAGGATCTATAGGCATAAAAGGAACGGAGCCTTCCCATAATCCTAGCTGTGCACAACATGGCTGCTTTTTGAGTTTTCAATTTAACCGATTTACCCAAACCTAACTTGGACAGATGGACGTCCAAATTTTTACCAACATATCCAAATACAGAGACTTCTATGTACAATGGTGTACAAAGGTTACTGTATTTTATTTGTTTTTATTTTTTTTTATTTATATATTCACGCCTATCTCCCGCAAGGGTTGGCAGAGACCACAGAGCTCCATCCGCTACCGTTCATTGCAGCGAAACGGCTCTCCATTAGTCGCTTTTCGCCCTCGTGAGATCTCGTTCGTTTGTTTTTATTTTTCCCTTTTTATGAGATTCTCGTCACATGAAACACTTCTCCAAAAACATCCACTATCATTGCTTCGCGTCTAGTTCGATCCACTATCACGACATCAGGCTTATTAGCAACAATATGCTGTTCCGTGATGATGGATTGATTTCAGTACATAGACTTTATCAAGAATTACTGCCCGCACACGTGATAGGTGAGATGATTTTTTGGTATATAACTACTAGAACACACGCTCATGTTCTAATGTTATCTTACGGACAGATAATTCTAACGTTTTAATTGTTATGTTATAACATTATCATATGGATGAAACAAGCCGTTTTAAGATTTATATGCGAAAAGCCATTCACGTAGGCTGCCCCGAAGACAATTCACGAGACGAAAGCTTACTTAATTATAATGAGATGCCATTACAGCCGTGTCCTTTTCAATAAATGTTAATTAAAGAATGGTAAATGAACAGTGACGGACTCGGATCTTGTTTATACAAGTAAATGGAAAATTCCACTCTGATAGACGTTTCCCGCTTTGCCCGTAATTAAATTAATTTCTCCTGTTTATACAGAAATAAGCTGTAATTGAATTAATTATGACAAGAGGATTCATTAATTGAAGTTTTTTATAAATTTTTAAGGTGTGTTTCTAATTTGTTTATAGTCTTTTTAAAATTGATTTAATACTCTTGTTTACTCTCTTTATAATAACACGGCGCACTGTTAAGCATCAGAGCTTTCTATTTCTGGGAGAATTGACTTCCTATTTCTGGGAAGGGACATTAAAACCCGGAATAATTAATTGTAGGTCATATATTTATTAATCATCACTAGCTATTAGGTCAACACACGTATTTCTATAATTATATGAATTTGCAATACCACTCACTCACTCACACGTTATTGGGGAAACTGTAAGATATGGAGGGTAAGTTTGTTCTAGGGAAATGCTCAGATAAGGGTAGAGGCACACGAATTATATTCAAACCTTGAGGATCATCTGATACTACGAAACTGTTCGACTGCCCGCCCGAAGTGTTCCTCTTGCGGCGGTCGCTCCCCAACAAAAATGGTCAAAGTGCGAGTAGTATCACTAGGTGAGGGGGGGGGAATGAAGGAGGGGGGGGGGGCAGAAAAGATTCTGATTCGGTCAAAAATAAGATGGCCGCCATATAAAGTGAAAATCGTTATTTACGGCCCGATTTCGTTGAAATTTGGCATAGGCCCTCACAATCCTACTAATTAACACTCTCATAATCCTACTAATCCTACTAATATCATAAATCCTACTTCCAACTTCCTACTAATATTATAAATGCGAAAGTTTGTGAGTATGGATGTATGTTTGTTACTCTTTCACGAAAAAACTACTGGACGGATTTGGATGAAACTTTACAGTAATATAGGTTATAATATATTTTTTTTGGTCGTAATATAACGATACATGTCAATTAAGTCGGAAAAATATCTGGCCTCTGAGAGCTATCTTCATGTACGGTGCCTAACTGTACGAGTTACACAAAGATGATATACCGTAGGCTTGTTTGTCTTGAATAGTTCTAAATAAAAGTCCGCGACAGCATATATCCACTTTTTATGTGGAAGCCACTATGACCAAAATTGTGAACTATAAAGTAAGTAAAAAATATATATATTTATTTAAAATGATCTGTCACGAAACTTAACGTGGCAGATCAAATTCCACGCGACCGAAGCCGCCGGCAAAGGCTAGTTAAATATATATAAATAAAACAAGTGTCTTCGTTCGGTTTTTCTGAAACAATATCAAAATAATAATTGCGAACGCACACAAAATTAAGCACAAGTTAGATGGTTTGTTGTGAATTTGATATTTGTTTTAATTAGTGGGGAAACCTAATAGTTCTGTAGAGTTGTTTCTGACAGGCTCTATTACAATAACTAATATAAGTACATAATTATACCGACTACTAGTACATAGAACATAGAACAGAAGACCTTTGTAGAATATATATTTTTAAGATTATGAATTTATTAAATTATGAATAATATTAGGGAAAGCTTATCGCCTATGATTTTTTTTTAACAGCCCATATATGTCCAATTGCTGAGCACGGGCCTGTCCATTTCTGGAGGAACGAACGTTAACCCACAACGCTTGTCCAATGCGGATTGGCGGGGTTACTAAATTCGGAATAAATATTTGTAAATCATAAGTGGTAGAGACACGCTGCAGACGAATACTTTGTCAAGAATGGGATATTATTTGTCTGTAGCATGAATGGGCCGGTTCGCCCGGGGAAGTACCACACTCCCGCAGAAAACCGGCATCTGAGCTTATCTACCGCGCTTCGTACGGTGAGCGGTCTGAGTTCCGAAGGTCCACCACCCTCCCCCTCCCACTCCCCTTCCCCCTCCCACTCCTTTATAGGAGTGTGAGGTGGAGGAGGACCTTTAAGGAAAGTGACATTATTGTTACTTTCCTTAAAGGTCGGCACGCTTCCGCACTGCCTATGGCGCTGCGGATGTCTATGGGCGGCGCTGATTGCTTTCCATCGGGTGACACGCCTGCTAGTTTGCCCTCCATCGCATAAAAAAAAAATTCATATATATATTTATTGCGATGCGGAAATCGAACCTGAGACCATTGACTCCGCGGGCGGAGGGCCCCGCCACTAAGCCAATTAGTCGCCAGTGCGTATGGTTTATTTTCTTATATATTTATATACTGCGGTTATTATATTTTTTTGACTTAATTACTATTGCATCGTAGGTGAAACTGTAATGCTATGATATTGTTGGTAGCTGGGGTCGGACAAAATAAACCAGACACTAGTTTCACTTCTCTTCACTTCACTTCTTCTCTTCCATTAGTTTCTTCCGATTTTCCTCCATATTTAACTTTTTTTGACGCACCGACGCCCCTTTATATAGATAAAACGATCGAAAGTTCTAGCATTCCAAAATTCGAGGTTGTTCCAGCAATGTGTGGTCTTTACTCTCGTTCACACACACACACACACATATATATATATATATATATATATATATATATATCTTCTTTCCATCAGGTGACACGCCTGCTCCTATGCCTTCCTATCCCATAAAAAAAAGGTTTCAATGTTCCATAGCATGGTGGAGCGTGGAATGAAGTTATATCCGTATGAAAATAGGTAATACAAAAAGCATAGGTGTAATTTCTTTTTTAATTTAACAAGCATTTGTTTTGTCCTGTCTCCTACACCTAAAAGAACACGCAAACCCATCGGATCATTTGATTTCATAAACATTTCAACAATTTACGTTACTTCAAAAAGGCAGTCATCATTTCAGGCATGCGGACTGCACTGGATGAGAGGCCACTCTAACGAACGAATTTATTTAATCAAGGCCCGTCAGTCGATACAATCGAATGACCATTAATATGACCGCGGGGTCCTCTCCGCCCACCGGCAGACGGCATACTCGAAATATAACGCTTCGGGAAACTGATGCGAAACATTTTAACTGTTAAGATTTTATTTTATCTTGTGTAAAAATATATTTAAAAAATTTATATATGTATAAAACTAATAATATGAATTGTATTTTTAAAAATTTAATAATTAGTAGGTTAATTTTTAATTTTTTTATGTGCCGTAAGAAAATTTTTCATTCTGAAAATTACTTTTATACAGGGGTGGCATGTAGTGCATACATTAATAAATGTATCACTAATGCATTAAAACCTTTTATATTTTAGTACTTTTTTGTACATTCGTAATATTCAAATTTAAAATGAAAAAGAATAAATTGTTATAAAACAAAATGCATTAGTTCGACGGACGTCTTTTTGGATAGATATGTCCAGCATAAAACATTAAAATTATAATATATATATATATATATATATATATATATATATATATATATATATATATATATATATATATATATATGTATATATATATATATATAAAATATAAAATTTAAAGTTAAAAGTATGAATAATATATTATATAAATATACAATGAAATGCAAGAATAAATTAATATCGTTTTGAAGAATTTTATTTGAAGATAGAAACCCCCTAAAGATCCCGGGTGTCGCCGTTAGCAGTACGGCAGGCGCGCTATAGTACCCACCCTAAAAAATAGATTGCTTTTACTTATTTCTGATCCCAAACCCCGTGTTGAATTGTAAGGAGGAACATGCTAATCTAATAACGTGTTTATAAAATACTTCATAATATTATAACAACATCCTCAAGCATCATGGTTTCAGTTTACCCAAACACGGTGTCATTTTCCCGCCTTAGTTTAGTTAGTTGTCTCCCGAGACGGCCCGCGGCTAAGTTTTATTTACTAGAGCGATGAATGCAAATAAGAAGCCTCCGACTGACTCCCGATGCCATATAAATGTGCGATTTGATAATGTAGGTACGAAAAATCGTTTAATAAAAACTACATACAAGTCAAGCAAAAACGTGAACTTTTGCAGACCGTCGAAGGTAGAAAAGTTGCTTACCTAGGTCATATCATGAGACATAACAGGTACAAATTGCTGCAACTTATCATGATGGGAAAAATCGAGAGCAAAAAACAAGTTGGTCGAAAAATAAAGTCTTGGCTACGTAATATAAGGGAGTGGACCGGGATAACGAGTGCTCCAGAACTGCTGCACCTCACGAAGGAGGAGGAAAGTTGTGCTGAATTGGCTGCCAACCTTCGGTTGAAAAAGTCGGAGAAGCACTCTTAGAAGAAGAAGAAAAACACACAAAGTGAAAATCGCCATTTATGGACCAAGTTTGCAGAAATTTGACATAGACCCGAAACACGCACCTAGCTTTTAGGGACCGCCGCAGACGGGCCCCGAAAAGCTATTTATATTTATAATGATACAACTTCTTATAATTTTGTGAATTTACGTTTCCCGATTGTATCGCTAGTGGCGACGGGCTCCGGCGGATCACACGTGCGCGGCGTATCTCCGCCGCACTAGCACCGCTGAACATCCGCAACGTTTCATCTCCGCTAAGCGAGAAACGATACACGAAGCCATAAAGTTTGATGTGCTCCCCCTCGTAAACATTAACTGCCCGTCTAATGCGACGAAATCACTTTGCGACGACGCTGCCCTGCGAAAAGTATCCGCTAATCGCGTAGTTATATCGAACAGAGCTGCAAGGGGACGCAATGATCTGGATAGATAGTGCAATTCGGTGGGATTTCGTGACGTCATGATTACACGACGACCGATTGTGTCAGTGGCCGATGCGGTCATCGGAATATATATATGTATGGATTATAAATATTTATTCCTAGTCTGGTAACCCCGCCAATCCGCATTTCCTTTTCCTTCCTTGCCTATTCCTTTCTTCTTTATCCTCCTCCCTTTCTCTCTGCCGAGCCAATGAATTCGTGGCTAGGGGGCGAGCTTAGTTGCAAGCGTCGCAAGGGGGAGGTTGGAAAGGCGGAAGGTTTTAGACCGCCTAAACTCAGCCGTTCACCGCACGAAGCTCTAGCTAGCTAAGCTAACACTCAGACGCCGGTTGTCTGCGGAAATGTGTTAATTCCCTGGGCGAGCCGGTTCATACTGTAGCACGCTACAGACAAATATAATGTCATTCTTGACAAAGTATTCGTCTGCAGCGTGGCTCTACCACCATTAAAGTGCGCATAGTGCGATGGTGGAACTGTGTAGCTGGGAGGAGATTAAACAACTCCTCAGAATAATTCTTTTTCTCCCAAATATCCCATAAACAACATTTTCATTTTCATACCTCAGTATAGGGAATGTAAAATTAACTGCACAGGATGTAATTTTATTCGTATTTTCAACAGCACCCAATTAAGCGCCATTATTCAGTGAAAAACTGGAAAATTGCTCGTTAATAGTTTCATAACGTGAGACTCATCGGGAGAGCACCAGCGATCGCGTTGCCGTTGTTATGTTCGCTTTGTCACACTTTTATTACCTTTGTGTGACGTTCACCGAGTCCGGGTTTTTACACACAGAGACTGGAGGAAGCTTGTTATTTCAAAATTAGAATGTACATTTTTTTAATAAACATTTTAAAAAACATCGGTCCTGTATTATTAGACTGTTAACATTTATTTTAAAAATATTTCACATTTTTCCTAATTTTGTTTTCATAAATTTACAAAATGAAGATGTAATATCCGAATTAGAATATATTTCTGAAGATTAATACTAGATTGTCCAAAAAGACATTTTGAATGCTTTCGTTCATTAAAAAAAAAAGAAAAAGTGTATATGTGTGAGTGTGTAACCCCTTCGGACCTCGTGTGCAGAATTATGCACATAATGTTTAACCCTTCTTTGCATAATGGTGGAAATTTCCATCATAACATTGAATGCCCAAAAATTATATAAGAACAAGTTCACTTCAAGTTGATCGTGTCTGGATACCGTTTTAATGTCCATTGCATAAAAAAAACATAGCTGTCAAAAATAAGCAAGTGTCACTATCAGTAAAACGAGCTTGAAGTTGTCATTCCGCTGTTTCGTGTAATATATAGAGATATACATATCTCTATCGTACTAGTGGAGATTGCAATATCACTCTCTCATCGCTTGCAACGAAAGCCAAAGTTGAACTAATGAAATTGAAAAACAATCTACACGAGAACTAACAGAAATATATTTCGTTTGTTGCGAGGATGTTTCGCGCTTCCCATTTGTGTGGTGAGGTGAGGTGAGTTGTATAATGGTTGGCAGAAAATGCAATTTAAAGTTATGTACAGAAATATAAACATAATGCAGTCGTTAAAATAGGTTCCATCAGACTCATCAAGCCTTCCCTCCCTCAGAGCTCATTATGCAGTCTCGAGGAGGACAGTGGTTCCCTATGGCAGAAATCACCGGGTAAGCACCGCGAGGGTGTCGCGGTTAGCAAACTCATACAACCCCAGAGACGGGCTTAGCAAGCCAGGCGCCGGAGGAGCCCAGGTAGAAGCAGTTCTTTAACACGTCCATTGGCGCATCACGCCACGTCGCGTGAAGTACGCAACTTCGCGTAATAAATATATATATTTAAAAATATAGCCTTATTTATTATATAACTGTAGATTCAATATATGAAAGTATTTTTATCTCATAAAAAAAACAAACTTATTTTTTATGTTGGCCATTTATACAAGTCTAAGATTTTGGCCTGGCAATGAACGTGTTAAGAGATCCAGGGACTCCTCCCCGGCGCCGATTGTGGCCGTCGTGGGGTTTAAGTCGGTAGACGCACATACGCTGGAGTCCGACATAACACACCAACCCCCCCAGAGCGGCAGCGTATTCGTAATGGATTAACCCACTTAAAAAAAAGACGGTGCCATCCCCATCACCTGGACGGCGGGCCGTTCACCACCGTTCTATTCAGTGGCAGTTTTTGAACTGTGCAAATATAAAACTATTTACCACTTGTGATGTTCTTATGTAATTACGACGTAAGCACATTCAAGAGACGAGTGTGTGTTGCAAAAGGCCGGTAGCGCGGCGGCGGTGATCATTTACCACCAGGTGACCAGCACGTTTGCCTTCTCACCATCTGGATGAGTGGCGATCCAGTACTGTGTATTTTTCCCGAGGCTTCCTTCCACCCACCACTACACCTTGAAACCATCTACCTCCAGCTCCTTCTGAACCTGTATAAAACTTCACATTTTTGAATGCCGGCAACGCTTAAGCAACGCCCACGGTACTCCGAGTGTCTATGGGCCGCGCTGATTGCTTTACATCGGGCTTTTTGTGATATGATAAGGCAGAAACGACTCGCCTCAAGATTTTGAAGGTTCCAATGTCGTATCGGTTTGGAAACACCGCTGGACATCCAGATGACGAGGCAAACAAGCATACGGGTCACCTGGTGGTAGGTGATCAACGTCGCGTATAGACCTCCGCAACGCCAGGAGTTCTCTTTTGCCTTCCCACACATAAAAAACACAATATTACTCAAGAAAATATTTTGTTCGCATGAGTTGCGCAACCTTCATATCTGCAACTGGCAGGAGGTAGCCCTGGACAGGGCCCCTGCCCTTAGTGGCGTAAGATCTACTCGGAGGTCAAGATCCATTTTAGGTCGCTGCTCCAACAAAGTTAGTTAAAATATTTTGTTTAGTAGGTGTAAAATATATTCAAAGTGACACACCCACACAAAGGAGCGTCTCTTTGTACACGTATTGGTGTGCGTGCAGTGAGTTCCATTGAATCGAGCGTCTTTTCGCATTTGCACAACAACGTCTCGTTTCCGCTTCATGATGTGACACAAAGCATGATCGACGGGTCTTCAACCGCATCAAATGTATTTTACATAGCGGCATGGAGCCGTGAAAATATAAGCTCCGCTATATTTTAGCGACTATAGACAATGTGTGTTTTAGAAAATCGATCGAACGAAATGTGCGGATATTAGACAAGTAATTATCGATAAAAATATTTATCTTTATGGGATAGGAAGGCAAACGAGCAGGCATGTCACTTGATGGAAAGCAATCAACGCCGCCCATACACTTCCGCAGCGCCATAGGCAGTGCGGAAGTGTTGCCGACCTTTAAGGAAAGTTTCATTATGGGAGTGGGAATGGAAGGGGGAGGGATAGAGGAACGGGGGAGGGTGTTGGGCCTCCGGAACTCGGCCGCTCACCGGACGAAGCGCGGTAGTTAAGCTACCGCTCAGGCGCCGATTTTCTGCGGGAGTGTGGTACTTCCCCGGGCGAGCCGGCCCATTCATGCTACAGACAAATATTATGCCATTCTTGACAAAGTATGCGTCTGCAGCGTGGGTCTACCACTATTTTAATAGATTTTTTTATTATATTTATATCTATTAGTATAGTACAAAAAATTGAAACAAAGAATTTGTAGTTTACAGTTTATAATTCTTTTTTTAGTCTTTAATATTATATTAGAACAGAATAGAATAGAATAGAAAAACTTTATTTATGACTCCATTTTTTTTACAATAACTAAAATTAAATCGTTAATAATATTAATAATATATACAAATAAAAAGACAAAACAAAAAGAAAATAATTTTAATCTAACGAGTGTCATAAAATGGTTCTTGCTCAGCATATGCCTGCGCACTATTGGAGCACCCGGCGCTGGTTTTCAGCAAGAACTCACGTGGTCAGATCGCGGACCACAGTGACGACATTCATACTGACACACTTGTACATAGCAAAATACATCCATATATATAACTACTCATACTCATATACACATACACATAAATACACATACAGTACAATAGAATTAAAAAACACAAAGTCATGTACTAAATTCACCGCGTCCAAAAGAACAAGTTCCTGACTGCATACTTAAAATTAGATTTTTGTATTTTTTTTAATATATTTATTGTATGCAAGTCACGAAGAGGTGGTGGCAAGTTGTTCCAACATTTGGTTGCGGTGTATTTAAAGCTACCACGAAACGCAGCTGAGCAGTGGCGAGGAACAACCAGCAATGACCTAGGCGCTCTGGTATCGCCAGCGCTATTTCGTTTACGGGACCATGTTAATTTATTATATAAATATGATGGGGATTCATAACGAATCATAGCAAATAGAAGGGTAGCGAAATGAAGCTCCCTGCGTTGTCTCATTTTTATTATATTAGCTTTATTTATGTATGACGTAACATGTTTCCGTGGAGCTATATTAAAATAAAATCTTGCGCATGCATTTTGTACGCGCTGTATAAGTTTTTCTGTTCGAGCGAGTAGACGGGGTCCATATACAGTCCAAGTATGTGACCTTGACCATAATGTAATGCGCTTTAAATCGTCATTTAACTTATTCACGGCTGTAAGGATATCATTTGGCTTACATGAGATGTATATTTGAATATCATCGGCATAAATATGATATTTACAGTGTTTTATATTCTTTCTGATATCTGCGCAATACAATAAGAAAATTAGAGGCCCTAAAATTGAACCCTGGGGGACGCCCCTATGTACAGAATAAGCGGGAGACGTAAGCGTTCTCCCATCTTCAAGCTGTAGCTCTACTATCTGGGTCCGATTCCTATTAACTATGGCAATTTGAATAATATATGTAATACATAAATGTGTCACAGAAGGGAACTGTCTGCCGTAGTACAGGGCTCGCCCTACTTCGGCAGGCAGTGAAACAAAATTGTAAACTCATCAAATGAACAATAAATATATATTATTATTATTATTTCTAAAATCAAGCCGCTTTAATTTTTTTTAATGATCTATATCACCTTCGTCTCCAGATGGTGGGGATGAAACTTTTCCATTCTGCAAGGTATGGAGCGGTGGAGTTCAGTGATAAGAATTATAAAGAACTATTACTCAGAGCACTCTTTGTGGCAAAAGCGATAAAAGATGCTGAGAGATGAGAGACATCCCTCTGCAATTCTAAAAAATGCACAACGGTGTATGCGGTCAAGACGAAGAAACTGATATCAGGATACTGCGGTCCAGAGATGAGAACTGTATTTCACGTGCGGTCGGACCTGGGCCTTATAGAGTTGAGGCGATGGGTTGGCGTAAAATACTGAGTCGCTTTACTGAACAGAACTAACTTTTATCCCTTTACCTTACTTGCAAAATTAGGTGACCCAATTGCTCATCTGCCCATTTTTTCTTTATTGTATAAAAAATAGAGAAATACAGCTCTACCCTATGTTTATAAGTGTGTAATTTTAGAAGCTTTTGCATTTCCTGCTTTCAGCGAGTTTCCGGTGAAATGGCTTCGCTTGGCATCCTGGCATAGAGCCAGTCTGTGGTCTCCGCATATAGAGGGCGGACGTATTGTGGTCTGCACACCGACGATATATGCGTATTACTTTATTTCTTATCGTGCATCGTCTGTGTTTTTGTTTATATAAAAATTTACTTTATATCTTAAATGTTTTCTTTGATTAATAACTTTTGTTTTAATTTTTTAATAAATTGTAGCGTCAGGTGATATCAGTTTAAAAATGTTTTTTACCTCAGCATTGCGGACTCTGCTGGGGCTAACTGCCATTCTCCCTTGCGGCTCGTCGGATTCACTAAGACGAATTTTAATAAACCTAATTTGTTAAAAACGACGGCGGCGTGGTTCGCTACCCATCACGTACTGATTCCCACGAGGGCGAGAAGCGACTAACGGAGAGCCATTTCGCTACGATGAATGTGAGAGGAAAAATGGATGAGTGTGGAGGAAGCAAGTGAGGTGTGCCGGGATCGTAGCGGATGGTGATCTGTGGTCTCTGCCTACCCCTACGGGAAACAGGCGTGACGATATGTATTTATGTATGTATGAAAGGTCGGACACATGCCATCTACGGCATACGATCATGGGGGTATTGAAGACACGAGTGTATGTGTTTGCACACGGCCGGCTACGCTCCTGAGATGGACCATGGATGGTCTTGCGGATTTCTATGATGATATTCCTGAGATGGCTCCGGTCTTGCGGAAATAATATAAATAGAAATAGATATATTTATATATCTATTTCTATTTATATTATTTCCATCAAATGACCTTGTTGTCTTGTGACATGACGTTGTTTGCTCCACTGTAAAAGATACATTTGCTTCTAAACAATTTCAAAACTAAAGGATTCAGTTTGTGTCAGCTAAAGCGAGTCAATATAACGAGTTTCCATCGGTGGCATCGAAAACGAAAACGAAAGAAAATGAGAAAAGAATCTCATCGAAACCCAAAATAAATTGTCGCTCGTTCCCGCGAGGATTGTTTTTAAATTTTGTTACGCGAACTTTGGCCCGCGCCGGGCCGCGCCAGACACGAGCCGACGTACGTGTGCGACAGAGACGCTCGCTCGCGCCGCGCTCGCGTTCCATTAACGATGTAATTCTAGTTCTCGCGGTAGGGGTTGCCGGAGTTGTGTTTCTGACGGATCTCGTCACACCCGACGACGAGGGATGTTGTTACAATTGAATTTTTCGTTGGGTGCGGACGCATTTACATGGAAATTACCACGGCTCGTGTTGTTTGTCGGCGAAACAAAAGTGACAACTTTTGGAATACAATTATTTTCACATCAAAAGTTCGTATGCGGGAGTTTTACTTTTCTTTTTTTGGTTCTACTATAACCATTGCATGTCTAGGGATTGCAATTCCGCAACTCATTCAATCCCACTGGATCTTTGAAGTTGTGTCATAAAAAATTGAAGCCTATGGCATTGCAGATGTCTATGGGCGGCGTTGATCGCTTTCTATCAGGTGACACGCTCATTTGCCCTCCTATCTCTTAAAAATACTTTACTCCTCAAAACTTTCAGCTGTGCAACCCTCAGTGAATTTTATGATTTGGTTCAAGAACGTTTTTATCGTAAAATCATTTTATAACTTTAAGAAAATTGAGCGATCTGATGAAAAAAGTTTAAATCTCTCGCCCGGTAGGTACGGGGTAGCTATCAGGTCTGTGGTGCACGGAGGCGACGCTATCGGAAGCCGGGTAATGGAATCGGGAGACAAACTGCTGATGACCACCCCGCAAGCGCTGTATCCGATCGTTTGATCCAAGTCACCTAATGAATATATAACACACACCCCTTTCAGAGATAATTTTAACTCGAATTTGATTTTGGATAAAATGGTAGCAGGTAGCATACCATGGAGATTTAGTAAATATTAAACAAAGAATAAATTATGCGAAACATTATAAACATAATAATATAAGTAAAAAAAATGAAAATCAATTTTAGATGAAAAAATTCTTTCTCTCTCTCTCTCTCTCACACACACACACACTTTCCATCTCACTCACAATTTTTTTCACATGTTTCATTTTTCATTTTATGTGGACAATTAAATCTTTTACTTAGCTAAGATCTGCGACAAGCAAACAACAATAGAAAAATAATAATGTGTGTTTTCTACTGGAAGAAGGGGATTTACGGGGAACTTAAACTAAATCTTATCGAAAAGCGGCCGTCAGCAACTCTCCACTACCCACAACACGAAACCCACACCACCACTTTTCCACCGTGCACTCAACATGAAGCATCTTCAGGTATAGTAGACTCTGCGGAAGACAACCGTTAAGATCTTAACAGTAATAATCATACAGAGTTAGATTTTCGAAGTAATTCCTGCTGTGATGGTCCTTAAATAAATTTAAAAAAAAAATTAGCACTTATTAAAAATGGCTTCAGAGTCCGTAATTTGAGTCAGCCTTTCTCCCTGTGTTACGGATTCCTACACGAAAAAATCCATAAACGTGCTTCGAGTACCCCATACATCTTAACTATGGCGGGGGTGTAGTGATCCAAGTGATGAGATACAGCACTTGGAAAGCACAAACTTAAGACTTAATTTCAATCTATTTAGTTCAAATAATTGGGTGTATTATAATTTAAATTAAAAAATAATGAACTAGCAAAAAATATATAATACAAAATAAAAAAAAAAATTAACTAACTGACTTTGTTGGCGCAGCGACCCAAAATGGATCTTGGCCTCCGAATAGATCTTACGTCACCGTGCCCTGTCGTGCGTCACCTCCTGGCAGTTGCAGATTTGAAGGTTCCGCAAGTAACCCTTCACCATATCTGTCCAGCGGTACCTGGGGCGCCCCACAGGACCTCGTCCAATTGGGCGTCCCATGTAACGTCAGACATACACAATCATTTTTCACACACCATCGTCACATGTCGTAGTCTCTACGAACCTTCTTTCCCGGTCTTTCATAATCTTATTCGCAAACACATAATATCATTTTTCAAATTTGTATTTGCAGATTTCAGCAAAGTAAGTTCTGTGGTCCATGTTTGGATTAGTTTTTTTGTATTTTTATTACTTGTTTGTTTTCGCGGATCTCTTGACAAAGTGATATTTGATGCCTACACCCTTATATTTTCATAAAGAAACGCCTACTCTATTAACCATAATCGACACATATAGAAAATCAAATATTTATTTATTGAAATCGCTTGCGCTTATGACGTGGGGCACGCGCTGCCGTAAACACGAGCGGTATTTGTTATGTACGCTCTATTTATTCCCATCAAAGTATTCACGGGTGCGATCCAACACCATTTAGACGTCGATGTATTAGGAGACAAGCTCAAACAATATATGTTTATTGAATCACACATTAACATTTGTTACAGCAAGTAGAAGATCTGTATACAGAGTGGATCAAGACGTTAAAACTCTCGGTGTGCCGGATTGGAGGGAGAGAGCGTGGAAAAGATCGGACTGTGGGGAAGATCTGGACCAGGCAAAGGCCCACCCGCGGCTGCAGCGCCTGTGATGATTACGTTATGCGATAGATCGCAAAGTTAATATTTAGTTAATTATCATTTGCTAAACTTTTC
The DNA here is from genome assembly GCA_031353405.1 of Baronia brevicornis. Classification (NCBI taxonomy): domain Eukaryota; kingdom Metazoa; phylum Arthropoda; class Insecta; order Lepidoptera; family Papilionidae; genus Baronia; species Baronia brevicornis. The sequence goes on along the minus strand of JASFAT010000892.1, from coordinate 327,790 downwards.
AATTACTTTACTTATTTCAACCTGCGGGCGAAACAGATAATGGATTGGGAGGTGGTGCAGCTAGTAATAAATTACTTTATTTAATATATATATATATATATATATATATATATATATATATATATATATATATATATATATATATATATATATATATATATATGATATATATATATATATATATATATATATATATGTATATATCGACTTTCGTTGCTGTGTATATTCCTATCATCCTGTCTAAATCCATCTTTCCTTTTCCTTCCTTTCCGCCAATCCACGGTCCACCATGCCAAAGTATACCGACCGTCTCGGGATCGGGCTCCCCCGGGTACTAGAAGAGAGTTGAATGAAAAGATGGATGAGTGTTGAGGAAGCAAGGAAGGCTTGTAGCGGATGGAGATCTGTCATCTCTGTCTATCCCTACAGGAAACAGGCGTGAGGATATGTATGTATTTAAATTTGTTCAAAAATCCCCGTACTTTATCAAATTCATAAATTTCTGTGTTGTTGTTTGTTGACTCTACAATTAATTAGTTTAGTTTAGCTGCACAAACTAATAAAAGACAAATGAATAACTCACCTTGTGAATATAATGCTGCGATAAGTTATGAATAGTAAAATACAAAATCAAAGAGAAACTCAAGTTGCGCGTTCACACAAGTAATTCATATCTACTAGAAACGAAGAACTTGAAACTTGGTGTCTGGATTTTAGTTTCAAACAAAATAATATTATTTTAGCAAAACACAAAACTATACTACAACATCAAACAGTTTCATCTACAGAAAGTAAATAATTTCAAAGGCAGAGATAATGTGAGACGGAAGGCAATTGTAAGACGAGAAATGTTGTCGTCACCTTGTTTAAATTACTACAGCTTTTTGCCTCAGAGCCACTTCTAGCACACTAATATAGAAGTAAGGTGATAGACACACAGAACACACACTAGAAGCGCCCACTACGACGTACCTTTGAAACGTATCTTTTTAAGAAATGCTTTCGCGATCCGAGGCTTCATGCGCCCCGTTCTCCCTGAAAACATGAAATACAATTATTACGTATTCCTTTACCTGTTAATATTAATGTTTCAGGAGATTTCACAACTTGGTAATCGTCCGGCTTGAAGTATTAACCCCACAACACACATTGGCTTAATACGTTGACAAATGTTTCGATTTCGATATTGGGTTCGCGTCAGCAACATGCTAATGCGTGCGGTAGGCTTGCCTATATTTATGAGTTAATGCGCGAGCAGCTGCCTACGTATACGCATCACGTCAACACTGTATATACCCGATTGTATGTGTGTGTGTGCGTTGGACGCTTCATGGACGGATAAAGTTTTGTGAGTCGCGTCAGCAACATGGTGTAGAAATAGCAGCATATCTGTAGCTATCACCCTCATGTGTTGTATTATGTTAGTGTTGTGTACATCTACACAAATAAAGTTTAATATTTTACATGGAAGCTATTACGTGGTGTTTCTTTATATTGGGTTTTAATTTGATTATTTCAATTGTTGAATTGTCAGATCGTTGTGCGGTACAACAGTGAGTACTAAATATTACAATTAGTTTGAAATTTCAAAATTTAATTTTAAGTTTTCACTTCTGTCAGCTGTCCTCATGACTGTCTCTGATTTCTTTTTTATTTTGTTCGCTCTCATACAGAGAAGGTTAATGAATAACAAAATATAAGATAATATAATCAAGACCTTGAAGAACAGCTTGAAAATTTCAAAATTTTCAATTTTTTACGTCCAATTCCTGTCAGTAAATGGCGTTCTTGGCGGCTTTTCTCGTCTGACTCTGTTATATAAAACTGTGGTTCCTTTTGTTCGATTTTGAAACGTTTATTGCATTTTAATTTGTTTTTTTTCGAAAGGTAGAAAAGGTCTATTTTAAGAAAAGTTTTGATTTAAATGAATTTAGATTCACTATTGGATTCGAAGATGTTAATGCTGGTAGCCTATTGGCTTTAACAGCTTTATCGTATTCAGGGCCCGCGGGCTGAAAGCCCGCGGGCAAGTAAGATATAATTGGGAATCTGCGCAAATCGCAGACTCCATCGCCCTGACGCCGTGTCGGAGGTACACATATGTGTGTGTGCTGATTTTAAACTCGTCATGATTCTACGTTAAACATGTAGGGGAGGATTGAACTTTAGTAACTATAGTCCCTATTAGTCCCATAGACCCTAAGGTCTAGGGGGTGAGAACCGACCGGGTACGTGAGAGAATCTCGTGTAAGCGGCCGGTGTAGAAGTGTTCCCTACTCTACGTGCTCGGCTAGGGCCGGGGTGCGTGTGAGTGTTGGTGTCGTGAGTGGATCCGAACGACGCTGTTTCGTCGTCCGGATCGTGTAACACGTTACGCGGGCGTCGTCTTTTCGGGCGCGCGTTTAAATCGGGTGAATAATTTACCGATTGTACCACCAGTGGATTCGGATCTCGAATCTCACTTTTATTACTATTTACACTAAGGATACCGGATCAATCGATGGATCGGTTGTTAGATCGGTCGGTGAAACGAAAATCACCGGATCTTACAGTAATGCTATATTAATAGGACAATTTAATTTCTATTTCTGTTTGCATCAAATTTGATATCCCGATTAAATTAAGCGGTCTATCCCCAATTCACAAGTATCCTTACGAAACGTATTAACCTTATTTGACTAACACAAAGTGTCCTCGGACTTGAATAAATGATAAATAAATTTTCTTTTACCCTAACAAAGTTACCCGATTAGGTTACAATACATTTTTATGTCGTCCTACAATAGAATTGAATTCAATAGAATTATGTCGCCCTACAATAGAACGACCGATTGGCTCAGTGGCGGGGCCCTCCGCCCGCGGAATCAATGGTCGCGGTCTTTGAAAATTCGATTCCCGCATCGAAAAAAATATTTATATGGATTTATAAATGTTTATTTCGAGTCTGGTAACCCCCCCAATCCGCATTTCCTTTCCTATGGATGCGTGGCTAGGGGCGAGCCTAGTCGCAAGCGTGCCGATCGTCCCGGGGTCGGGCTCCCCCGGGGACTATGGTGCCTTACCTCAGCATGCAGGGCTCTGCGGGGGCTGACCTCCATCCTCCCTTGCGGTTCGTGGGATTCACTAAGACGAATTTAATATACCTAATTTGTCTATATAAGTAATAAGTAATATAGTACACCACATGTCACGTACTGATTCTCATGAGGGCGAATAGTGACTAGGGTATCACTGCGATGAATGATAGTGGATGGAGCTCTATAGTATATCCACCCCTGCGGGGATAGGCGTGAATATATATATATATATATATATATATATATATATATATATATATATATATATATATATATATATATAGTATCATATGATCGGGATGGAATATATTTCCAAATATGAGAGTTCCGTGGATAAAAACATGAAACTTTTTTTTTATCTCTGAAAGAGAACGATACTTTATCCACAATGCAGGCAACGCAATAAGGCATTGCGGATGTCTGCGTGCGGCGTTGATTGCTCCCCATTGGATGACACACCTACTCGTTTGCCTTCCTATCCCATACATACAATTTGTCACGCCTGTCTCCCGTAAGGGAAGTCAGACATCAGAAATCTCCATCCACTACGATCCCGACACACCTTTCTTGCTTCATCCACACTCATCCATCTTTCCATCCGTCCTTCCTCTCACACTCATCGTAGCGAAACGGCTCTCTGTTAGTCGCTTCTCGCCCTCGCAGAATCATTTTTTAACAAATTAGTTTAAATAAAATTCGTCATAGTGAAGCAGAGCCCCGCATGCTGAGGTAAGGCACTATAGTACCCGGGAAGTCCTATCTCATAAAAATATAATATATTAAATAATATATTATATGTGGGAAGTCGTGTGGGAGAGAGACGAGTAAATATGATGATTATTGGAGTCAGGCGTTACTTTGCGGAAATCAGTTAAAACTCTTACTTAGCTAAGATCCGCGACAAGCAAACAACAATAGAAAATTAATAATGTGTGTTTTCCTGCTGGATGAAGTGGATTTAAATGGAAGATTTAATTTAAGTTCCATGTCCAAATCCACTTCATCTAGCAGGAAAACACACTTTTTCTATTATTGTTTGCTTGTCGCGGATCTTAGCTAAGTAAAAGTTTTAACTGTCCACATAGTAAATATGACGCGAGCCGAGCGCGCGGATAAAATATGTTCTCTTGTGATATCGTCTGAACAATGGCCGATACGCGATTCTCGTGTAATATCTGTTATAAATGTTCGGGCAATTACACCAAGTGCGCGCTGCGCGGAGGGAGTGGAGCGCCGGGTGATAAATATTATTAACACACGTTACGTACTAAAACTTAAGGAATTCAAAAATGTACGTTTCACGCCAGCTGCAGACGAATACTTTGTCAAGAATGGCATATTATTTGTCTGTAACATGAATCGGCCTGGCTCGCCCGGAGAAGTACCACTACTCCCGCAGAAAACCGGCGTCTTTGTGGTAGCTTAGCTACCGCGCTTCGTACTGTGAGCGGCCTGAGTTCTGGAAGTCTAACACCCTCCCCCTCCCACGCCCCCTCCCCCTCCCGTTCCCATAATGTCACTTTCCTTAAAGGTTGGCAACGCTTCCGCACTGCCTATGGCGCTTGCGGATGTCTATGGGCGGCGTTGATAAATTTCCATCAGGTGACACGCCTACTCGTTTGCCTTCTTATTCCATAAAAAAAAAGACAACTTGCGAAGAAATTGCACGATAAAACGGCAAAATTCTAAGAAGAAATAGCTCAGTTGCTACGGGTCGTAATATCTGTAATTAGTGAGTTCGTGTCTTCCATTGAGCTATTAATGTGAACAGTTTCCTAGCACAATCATTACAAGCTTTTTTGGTTTGGGCACACCGTGATTTGCGTTGCGTATGTGGATGGAAGGGTCGGTAGGCGAAGACCAAGGAGAACACACCTTGACCAAATCGCTTAAGTTAAATTAATTTAAATGAATCACACAAAAGCGCACACGATTACAGGCCAAGCCAAAAGTTCAGTTCGACGATCATGCAAAAAGAGGTTAGGTAAATCGGAGATTTCCCCCCTTATCTTGAAATACCTTGTGTTATACTTACCTTCACTGGCGTACCAAATTTTTCAGACTACAAAACATACCTCAAACATAGAGACGATTGATTGAAAAATATATTTTAATGTTCCTTCGGACCATAAGACGCACCCGAAATTTGAGTCCATTTTTGTATGTAAAAGGGTGCGTCTTATAATCAGAAAAATACGATTACATATTACGAATTTTACAAACAAAACTTTCGTATGTGGATACTTAGAATTTTTACTTAGCTAAGTAAAAAATTTTAATTGACCACATAGTAATGAATTTCCGCAAAGTAACGCCTGACTACATTAATCAAAATATTCGTATACATTAAACGTTTCGATTAAATTCTATCGTTAAATCTATGTAACTAAGTCCGTAAATAAAATGTGTTAACCTGTATCTTGAAACGTCACGGTGAGTTCCGAGTGGATCCATTCAGTGCATGACTCAAGAGGTCAAGCGGATCCATTAAGATCGGATGTTTGCAATTAGGCTTTTAAGTGGTCGAGGAGATTCGAGTGGTGCGTAGAGTGGTTCTCATTGTCTGCTCACATTGACTCGAGATTTCACGGAGGGTGGAGAGAGGGCTAATAAATAAATGATAAGAGTACATTTCATCGCCACAGAAGTACGTTAAATGGGGGAAGATATATTTTGCAAGGAAAAAAATTTTACAAAATGAAGAGAGTTCTTTTAGGTTATTAATGGAGTCAGGCGTTACTTTGCGGAAATCCATCACTATGTGGACAGTCAAAAGTTTTACTAAGTCCGCGACAAGCAAAACAATAACAGAAAATTAATAATGTGTGTTTTTCTGCTGGATAAGGTTATTTGGAACTTAAACCAAAAACTTACCGAAAATCGGCCATCAATTCTCCACCCACCAACCACTATACACAACACCAAACACACACTACCACTCGTCCACCCTGTAAACAACACGTGTATCGCCCACAAACACACATTATTAATTTTCTGTTATTGTTTTGCTTGTGGCGTATCTTAGCTAAGTAAAACTTTTGACTGTTCTTTTAATAAAAAAGACGACTTTATAGAATGACGAGCCAAATGACGACAAGGGTTTGGTTGTTCGCTTTGTGAGCTAGAGGTGGACTCTATTCCGGCATCAATATAAATATTTTTGTGACCTAAAAGTGTTTTATTTGAGTCTGGATCTTTACATGTTATATCTCATTTGCATCTTTACAATGGTAGCTATACCACACCATCCACACCTAATAAATATGTGTATGGCCTACATATATTTCTTCTGAGTCTGGTAACCCCGCCAATTCGCATTAGACAAGCGTGGTGGATTAATATCCGTTCCTTCAGAAATATAAAGGCCTGTTCTCAACAGTGGAACATGTGGTCTGTAGAAAAATATGACACCTATTTTATAACATTTATTAGTGTGGGGATTTTAGTGTTTTCACGCCTTCAAAAAAGCGTTTTCTTCTAAAGAAATGAAAGAAGTTGGTCTTGTAAAGAAGAAAGAAAATTATAAATTTATTTTCCAACTCATAAATTTATGTAGCAACTATTGTCAGGGCATTTTGTTTAAAAGCTGATCGCTGATAATAGACACACGATGTGTCTTCTCGAAAATCTTCTTATCGAAAGTGTATATGTTTGATCGCAGCCCATATATGTCCTACAACTGGGTACAGGCCTCCCCATTAGATTGGTGGAGAAACCAGACTCTGGATATATATCTGTGGACCATGCATATTTATCCCGATGCGGGGATAAAACCGGCGTATATTGACTCCGTAATATACGCCGTTGTCAGCCGTTTTTCGGTAAGTTTTGGTATAAATTCCAAATATATCCATTTCATCCAGCAGGAAAAGACACATTATTGACTTTCTGTTATTGTTTGCTTGTCGCGGATCTTAGCTAAGTTAAAGTTTTGACTGTCCATACACTGTTTTGATATTTATGTTATAACACTTATGTATTATTTACGAAGGGAAGAGCCTAGTTTCCCACAACACAGGGAATCCTAGTGTCCTGTAACATATGTAAACATATTAAAAAGATAAAGATAATTGATTAAGGTGATGATGTACCATGAGTTGCTCTCGTACAGAGCATTTGTAGATACATTTTCAAGACTTATTTATAGTCAAGTCAAATGAAGAGCTCGTTCGGCTTGTTATTAAGTTTCGTACTACCATTTCGTCCTGCGCGACGACGTTATTTTACAAACAAAAGTTCGTCGAGTACACTCGGGGAGTTCGAAGACTAATGAGCGCTTGATTCTGACAAAAAATGAACATTCTTTATTTATATACACGCAAATATAATTTTATTTTTATTACTTTATTTAATAGTCGAAGATATGAAATAATTAAACAATTATAATATTACATTATATACACAAAATTACTTAATAAACAAATTTAATTAATAAACAAATATAATGGGTGTGCGACGACAGAATTAAGTTTACAAACAGATAGTAAAAAAACTACAAAGGATTTGTTTGGTATTGGCAGGCAAACGAGCAGGCATGTTACTTGAAGGAAAGCAAACAACGCCGCCCATAAACATCCGCAGTGCCATAGGCAGTGCAAAAACTTTAAGAAATGAGAAGAAGAATTTATGGAAGGGGGATGAGGACGGGAGAGTGGTGGTGGGAGTGGCGGTTGGGTGAGTCTGTGGGAGGGGAGACGGGAGGGGGAGAGGGATTGGGCCCCCGGTATTCAAAGGACTACTTAGATCTAAGCTACCACTCAGACGCCGGTTTTCTGCGGGAGTGTGGTACTTCCCCGCGCGAGCCGGCCCATTTAGGCTACAGACGAATAATATGCCATTCTTGAGAATGTATTCGACTGCAGCGTGGCTCTACCACTTCAATATTCGTACAACAATTAAACAACTCAATACTTCGATATAAATAAAATGCAATAACTTACGAAGATAAAGTGTTTTTTTTGTTCTATTCCATTATTGAATTATTCATTGTCTGTTATGAGACAAGTCCTAGAGCAAGAAGTTATCAGTGCTAATTTTAAACAACAAAGCCGGCGTTTTTATTAAAGTATAGTATTACTTTACATTCTATATGTAACTTTAAACAATTAACAGCCCACTGCTGTCCACTGCTGGATATAGGCCTCCCCCAAGAAGCGCCACATAGCCCGATCTTCATAGCCAGATCGTCACACCATCTAGCCGGGGGGCATCCTACACTACGTTTGCCGAGACGCGGTCTCCACTCCAGCGGTTGTCGGATCTCCGATAAAGGCGACCGACCCATTGCCACTTCAGTTTGCTAATTTGGAAGACTATATCAGTAACTTTGGTTCTCTGGTGCATTTCTTCTTTCCGAATCATATCGACGCTAAAAACGAAAACGTAGGAAACTGCGAATTGAAAATGTACCAAAACAACTTCTAAGATTTCCAGAAAAAAATGTATCTGATCACTCAAAAACAGTCAGTTTAAACGCTGTACGAATACGCAATAATTTTCTTGACATATGTGTCATTTACAGCGTTTTTGCTTGTTTTACGTGGATATCCACCAAAGAGACTCCAAGCATATCTCTCTCTATAGCTCTCTAAGCCACTCTGAGCTTATGAAGTAGACGGATTGTCAGTGTCCAGGTATATATACCTTATAAAAATTCTACTTCGAAATGCATTATCCTAACAAAATCTACTTTCAACAACAAATCTATATTTCGGTGTATGTCCCTGGGTACGTACTTTGAAAGCAGCCTGATCTCATATTATAATCACATGTAATCCCTCGGCATCAGCGGGTATCTGCAGACAAAGGTATCTCCTTCGCGCTAGGATTACAGCTCTGCGGCGTGTTTCGGAACAATGCCTCGGTTTCAGACTAAACCCCGTAATAAGCTGTTTATTCGCGTTACTAACTCACTTGTTAATCCATACGCAGCGACCGAGTCTCACTCATTGTATTTTTTAAAAGGCAAACGATCAGTCGTGTCTCCCGATGGCGCCATAGGCGTTTCAGAAGCGTTGCCGGCCTTTAAGAAACGTAAGCTAATATTTTGAAGGTTCGTGGTAGAAAACTGCGACTAGATCGCACAGTGGTAGACGGCCAGCAATTCAGGTGATTGGAATATAATCTATTAATCTGCCATCACCAACAGCCTGCGGCAGTCCATTGCTAAACACAGGCCTCCCCCAAGAAGCGCCACATAGCCCGATCTTCGGCTTCACGTATCCAGTTTCGCACCACCAAGCCGGTGAGGTGTCCCACGCTACGTTTGTCAAGACGCGGTCTCCACTCCAGCACTCGTCCGCTCCAACGATTGTCGGATCTCGGACAAACGTGACCAGCCCGTTGCCACTTTAGTTTGCTAATTCGAAAGGCTATGTCGGTGACTTTAGTTCTCTGGCGGATTTGTTAATTTATATACTCATTAAAATGTAAATACATATCAAAGAAGGGTCATGAACAATCCATCTCCAAATTGACATAAAACAAATGAAATTAGTAATCAGTAAATGCATGCTTGCTGATTTTTTTTTTTTGCCAATTTTGAGAGAACATCATGCCTTCACTACACGCACGCATGTTTTCAGCAATGTGGTGCCATGCCTCATACTGCTAGAGAGACCATGGAGCTTCTTCGTGAATTCTTGCCTAATGTATTAATAAGCCGTTTCGGCGACATCCCCTGACTACCCAGGTCGCCGGATCTCACCCCTTTGGCCTTTTTTTGTGGGAGTGGCTCAAAGGTAAAGTTTATGAAACAAACCCGACTCAGCCAGAGACCATCTCAGCACTAGAAGGAAATATCGTCCGCGAGGTTAACGGTATCCCGACGTCACTACTTCAGCGAGTGGTGCAGAATACTGTGGCTAAATTCCAACTTACATTACCTGGCAGGTAAATATATTTTTTTGTAAGCTTCTCAAGGATTATTTACCTGAAACAAAATTAAAAATGAATTATTAGGGGCGGGTATATTTAGCATTTTATTAGCAATCAATCAATATCAATATCAGCCCGCGGCAGTCCACTGCTGGACATATTCCTCACCCAAGACGCGCCACCCAGCCCGATCTTCGGCTACACGCATCCAGTCTCTGCCAGCCGCCTTGCGCAGATCGTCGCTCCATCTAGCAGGAGGGCGTCCCACACTACGTTTGCCGAGTCGCGGTCTCCACTCCAGCACTCGTCTACTCCAACGATTGTCGGTTCTCCGACAAACGTGTCCAGCCCATTGCCACTTCAGTCTGCTAACTTGAAGAGCAATGTCGGTGACTCTGGTTCTCCGGCGAATTTCTTCATTTCGAATTCTGTCCACCAGAGAAACCTCGAGCATAGCTCTCTCCATAGCCTTCTGAGCGACTTTGAGCTTGGCGAGGAGACGGACTGTCAGTGTCCATGTCTCGGCACCGTAAGAGAGTACGGGCAGGACGCACTGATTGAAGACTTTTGTCTTCAGACTTTGTGTTATGGGCGACGAGAAGACTTGACGGAATTTCCTGAACTGGGCTGCCCAGCCCAGCTGTATCCTTCTGTCGGCTTCTTTCTCAAAGTTGTCTCCGTCTAATCGCACTATTTGGCCTAGGTAGACATATTCCTGGACAACTTCGAGAACTTCACCATCGATCGTGGTCGGTTCTGGCTCAATATGTTGGTTGTTTGGCTTTATTGGCTGTATTGTTGGTATTTTATTAGCACGTCTACAATATGTATACACACGTATACACACATCATACACTTCTTCTCCTAAGAGTGCCTCTCCGAATTACGAAGGTTGGCAGCCAATTCTGCACAACTTTCCTCCTTCGCGAGATGCAGCAGTTCTGGAGTACTCGCTATCCCGGTCCACTCCCTGATATTACGTAACCAAAACTTTCTTTTTCGACCAACTTTTCTTTTGTCCGCGATTTTTCCCATCATGATCAATTGCAGCAATTTGTACCTGTCATCTTTCATGATATGGCCCAGATAAGCAACTTTTCTACCTTGGACGGTCTGCAAAAGTTCATGTTTTTGCTTGACTTGTCGGATAACCTCGTCATTGGCCACCTATATATTATAGATATACAAAAACATGAAAAGGGCAGATACGCCGATGAACGCGGCAGATAGAGGAGTAGTAGAGTATGGATCTATCTTATCCCTACAATACACTTCATCCAGCAGAAAAAACACACATTAATTTTCTGTTATTGTTTTGCTTGTCGCGGATCTTAGCTAAGTGAAACTCTGTCCATACCGTAAAATACATTTATGGTGTTAGCAAATCACATATTTATGGTATCATCTAAATGGCTACACTTATAATGTGACCATCACTTGGTTCAGGATAGAGTATATTACTTATGAGTATATATAATGGTTTCAGATTCAAAATAAAAAATTAAAGATAAAAATTTATTTCTTTGTCCCATAATGTATTTTTTAAAGGGAGCATGTCTCTTTTAAAGGGCTTGTAAAGCAAAGCTAAGCTTTGTTGCTTGGAAAGCAAAGCAAGCAAAATGTATTTGCGATGTCTACAGTGACATCGCAAATACATTTTTGAGATAAGAGTACACTTGTTTTCAGAAGGTCTGTAATGTCTCAAAAACACTGTCTATGAAATCACTAATTAATCAATTAAAATTGGAGGAAATAATAAGAAAGGATTTTCGGGAAGAAAATTGGTAAATTAAATTTATATTCTGTGCAGTTAACATTAACTACTTAACGGATTTCTTAACAGAGATAGTTGTCAAACAGTTAAAATAACATCGTTATATTTAAAAAAAATCGGAGTCAGTCATGGCGTCAGAAGTGAAAACCTAAAACAGTATTTTAAAATTTGAAACTAATTGTAATATTAAATGTTGCTAATTACTACAGCATGTTGCTGACACGACTCACAAAACTATCCATCCATAAAGGGTCCAACGCACACACATACAATTGGGTATATAGAATGTGTTGGCGTTATCCGTGTGTTTAAAGTATGTTTGTAGCTATACTTATAGTTATAGATGTACCTTAAGCATTAGCATGTTGCTGACGTGAACCCATAGATATTTTCCCTACTCAGAGTAGTGTAACGCGGCTATAGAAGTTTTCAGTTCAATAAAGAAGGTTTTTTATTTTAATAGAACCCGTAGTAATGAATATTGATGAATGAATTCAAATCACACCTACAATAAGACTAAATACTTAAATGAAAACAAAACATTAACGAAGCCACGGTCGGCAGCCATAACTTTACGTCATGAAAGGAACATGAATATTAAAGAAGCTTTGAATCTGTTTTCGTTTATATAAAAAGGCCATCGAGGACAAAATGTCCTTCATATTTTATTTCGTTTGTGAAGAGTTAAAAGCCCTACTTAGGGTTCGTGCCACATCGATCAATCATTGGAGAGTAAATCTTTAAATAAAAAACGAACGCCTTGTCCTTGTGTAACAGCAAAAGCATTGATAAAAATTTTGGTATTTCAATTTTGCACAATTTTTTATTTTTATGGGATAGGAGGGCAAACGAGCAAGCGCGCCGTCTGATGGAAAGCAATCAACGCCGCCCATAGCCAAGCGCGACATCGCTGGAGTCACGGAAGCGTTGCCTGCTTTTTAGATATGTGTAGGCTTGTTTCTTAAAGATGCCAATGTCATATCGGTTCGGAAAGACCGCCGAAGGTAGCTGGTTTCGAATGTGAGATATCTTTAAAAATATAGACAAAATATAAATGTTTTTATTCTTCTACGCCAATCCTCTGTCTGTTATGATCCTAGAATTTATCTTTATAAATACTTCTCTTTACCTATAAGCATGTTTTCAGACTTTTCCCGCCTTTTAAGTTACATCCATTACATTGTTTTTATTTCATGTTTTATTATCTGTTACATGTTGCACTGTGGTAACTTTTTACGAAATATAATAGTCTTATTGACACATGGAAGATCTTTTTAACTTGACTGTAAAAAGTGCATGTTAATTTTTGGTAGAACGGCCATAATATTTTCGAGAAGTAATGTAAAAAAGTTGAATACCCACCATTTTATCAAGACATAATAAGACTAGCTGAATGGTACATTTCAAGACACTTGATATTATTTTAGTTCACACTGGCATAATAGTTATAAGTAAATGCCATAAAAGAAAAGTAAAAAAAAACAAAAAGATTGTTGTCTACTTTAATGTTTAGTGTACCCACCTCACAGTTCTTGTTTTAAATATTTACAGTTTAATCCGTATAATGAACAGGGAGCTGAAATATGTGTTGTGTTTCGCTAGCAAATAAATAACTCTAGTTTAAACAAGTTCGCGACGATCCTGTCTCACACACGGCCAGTTAGTGTTTCGAGAAATGTTGTTGCACGTATATAAATTTCTTTGCTCAACAATACTGAACACAAACGTAAGTGGGCGATCGCGAGAGTTCCTTTAGTAGTAGTAATCGTAGTAGTAGTAGGCAACCGGCGTCTGAGTGGTAGCTTAACTTAGCTTCGTGCGGTGAGCGGTTGAGTTACTGTGGCGTGCCTGCCATACTTCTTACTGCGACACCCGGGATCTTTAGGGGGTTTTTATCTTCTAATAAAATTCTTTAAAATTATATTAATTTATTCTTCCATTTAATTGACAATTATATCTTATTCATATTAATACTTTATTATATTTTACATGTGCCGAAATGAAGAAATTCGCCGGAGAACCAGAGTCACCGACATTGCTCTTCAAGTTAGCAGACTAAAGTGGCAATGGGCTGGACACGTTTGTCGGAGAACCGACAATCGTTGGAGTAGACGAGTGCTGGAGTGGAGACCGCGACTCGGCAAACGTAGTGTGGGACGCCCTCCTGCTAGATGGAGCGACGATCTGCGCAAGGCGGCTGGCAGAGACTGGATGCGTGTAGCCGAAGATCGGGCTAGGTGGCGCGCCTTGGGTGAGGCCTATGTCCAGCAGTGGACTGCCGCGGGCTAATATTGATATTGATATTGATATGTGCCGAACGGGTGACATGTCTATATAAAATACGTCAGTTGAAATAAATTTTGTTTTAATAGAAAACTATTTCTTTTTAATTTCAAATAACGAATTTAAAAAGAAATAATGTAAAAAGTTTTATTGCATTAGTGATACATTTATTGATGTATCACTACATTACGGAGGCCCAAATCCTCTTCCACCTTCCATATGACTTTTCCTGAACCCTTTCGGTATGGACGCATTCTACGTCGCGCCGTCCCCGCTGACCGAGCAGTCGCGGCAAGCGTCCGTACTTGCGGAACAACTGCAAGCGCCCGTCAGACGCACAATACCACGCTATCTTACGCGGAGCGAGTGCAGTCGCTCGTAAAAAAAATGCTTAAAAAATTATAACATAATGCAATAGAAAATGTATGCTCATTTCGTCAGTTTATTATTAGGCAGCGTAAAACAAGTGCGAAATACTTGCGATGGATTACCATGGAGATAACGTATATATTCTGCTCATGAAGAGTCGCGAGTGACCTAAGTCACCGTTCGTACATAACGAGCGTCAAATGTTGGGTGACCATAGTCACCGCTCGTACAGAGCGAGCGTCAGGCGTTAGGTGACTATAGTCACCGCTCGGACAGAGCGAGCGTCGGGCGTTGGGTGACTATAGTCACCGCTCGGGCCGAAAGGGTTAAAGGCCGGCAACACTTGCACTGACTAAGAAACTGCGGATATTTATGGGCGGCGTTGATTGCTTTCCGTCAAGTGACACGTCTGCTCGTTTGCCTTCCTATCCCAACTCATATAAGTTCCTATCCCAATATGAGAGTCCAGCGTCATGCATACAAAGGATAAACTGAGTTGGACTTTTTATAATATTCACACACAGTGGTCGAGCATTAACCACAGTATATGTTTCAGCCTAAAAAGCTTAAAGTTTTAAAAAGCTCGTAAACAACGGCTGCAGTGCGATTAATTAATTTACGTTATATTTACGTGTACGCGCCGTAATACGGGTGTATGCATTTTTATAGCCGTGTCACCGCCATCTATAGCAGATCTTAGCTAAGTGAAAATTCTGACTGTCCACATAGTAATGGATTTGCACAAAGTAACGCCTGACTCCATTAATAATTAGAAAAGTTTCAAATGAAAAATGATACGCACTATAAAACAGTGATAAGGAAAGCTTAAAAGTTTCTCCGTTGCTAATGAAAAATAATTTCAGCACTAACAAAGTTAAGGTGCAATTTGCAACGGGTGCAGGCAGATAATGTTGTTCAAGACATTTTATTCCGCTAATGAAGACAAAGGATTATTTTAAGGCGAACATAAAGCAAGCCCGGTGCTAGTATTTTGTAGTATTATTAGGATTTAGTAGTTAGTTCAGTGAGGGTGTCCTGTGGGAGAATTAAGTGTTCAAAAATAAATAAAAAATCAGAGGCATTCGGATGGATGGATGAAAAGATGGATGAGTCTGGAGGAAGCAAGGAAGGTGCGCCGGGATCGTAGCGGATGCAGATCTGTGGGCTCTGCCTACCCCAACGGGAAACAGGCGTGACGATATGTATGTATGGCAAAAAATGGTTCTTGTTCAACATATGCCAGGCGTTCTATTGGAGCACTTGATGCTGGTTTTCAGCAAGAACCAACCAACTACTACTCATACTTATCGGTTAATATACTCACTCGTTTACAAGGTGGAAAAGTGGTAGTGTGTGTTTAGTGTTGTGTATAGTGGTTGGTGGGTGGAGAGTTGATGGCCGATTAACAGTAAGTTTTTGGTTTAAATTCCAAAGAAATCCACTTGATCCAGCAGGAAAACACACATTATTAATTTTCTGTTATTGTTTTGCTTGTCGCGGATCTTAGTTAAGTAAAACTATTGACTGTCCACTACTCATACTCATATACACATACACACAAATACACATACAATACAATAAAATTAAAAACAACAAAATTTTCATCACACAAAAACAAGGGACGCCAGCTGAACAACCCCCGACGGTTTATTCTGTGTTGGCAGTAATTTGGTAAACACTAATTGGAACATAAATAATTCTCTCACTCTCGGCTCTCCTAATCATCTTCGGTGCAAAGTAATCCTCTACTTTCATTAGCGGAGTTGCAATATCTGTAAGAAGCACGCAATGTAATTTACGTTACTTGCAAATTGCACCTTAATCTCATTACAGATAAGACTGTTCTCCTCCAGCAGCGTGCTGTTATGGTCTCACCATAGTTTAATTACGCGGCGTGTTATTATTTATTTAGTATCCGGCTTATAATGTACACACATGCGGAAGTTGAGGTCTTAGGGAATTTGTGTCATGTCATATACATATACATACATACATACATACATATAGTCACGCCTGTTTCCCGTAGGGGCAGGCAAAGACCACAGATCTCCATCCGCTACGATCTCGCCATACTTCCCTTGCTACCTCCATACTCATCCCTCTCTTCATGCAAGCTCGTCGGTTAAAACTTCGGCAATTTGGTCAACGTACGTTTTCCTTGATCTTTCCTTACCGACCCTTCCATCCACATCCGCAACGTAAATTTCTTTTGCCAGTCGTCTTTCATCCATCCTCTCTATGTGCCTAAACCGTCTAAGCATCCCTTTCTCAACTTTTGTCATGACCACTTCTTTTACTCATTTCATTCTTTATTCTATCATTCAAAGTTACCCAACACATACTTCTTAATAGTCTCATTTCCACCGTATTTAGTCTGCTTTCATGACTCTTCTGCCAAGCCCAACTTTCACTACCGTATATCAGAGTTGGAACAAGCACCCCCTGATGAATCGCCGTTTTAGACACATTCTGACTTTTCATAAAGGAGTACAGGGCTCCATTAACCTGATTACCAACTTCGCTTTTCAATGTCACCTTTCACGCCATTCATCCAAATGGCGAAATTAAACTACTTAGGAAATTAAGTTAAAAATAAATTACTCACTAGCCCATGGGTAGATTATAATTTTTTTTAACAGCCCATATATGTCCCACTGCTGAGCACGAGCCTCTCCATTTCTAGAGGAACGGACGTTAACCCACCACGCTTGTCCAATGCGGATTGGCGGGATTACCAGACCACCAGAGAAATATTTATAATCTATACATATATTTATTCCGATGCGGGGCTCGAATTCTCCCGCGATCATTGACTCCGTGGGCGGAGGGCCCCGCCAATTGGTCCAAGGAGCCAATTAGTTGTCGCAGATTGTAATTAAAATGAGATAAATCTACTATTGTAGATTTTTGAGATTTGTGAGATTTTTAATTGTTATGATTAAAAATCTCACAAATCTCAAAAATCTCAATCAAAAATCTCAATCAAAAATATAAAAAATAAATATTTTCATAATAACTATGTAATTTTTTATATATTGTTTCGCATTTATCATTAGAAGCTATAATAACTTAAAACTGTAGAACACAGTTTAGACAAGTCTGAATTAAATTCAAAGCCAGCACACTTTTTACTTTAAAAAGAAATATTGTCTCAATAAAGTTGGTGCGAATGGTTTTATTGTCAACAGGGTCTCGTGGCTTGTGGAGACTAATGAGTATTCTCATCACGAAGTACTCAGGAATGTGAGACTCCACGTCGCTACGGGTCTTAGTACGAAAGCGGTTCTGTTGACACTATTTAATCATTTCAAACACGAAGATTATAATGAAACATTTATAAAAGGGTTGAAAACAAAACGTTTTTTTAACATTTTTACGTCGACACATTTTATGAAATGCTTACATGATTTGGGCACATAGAGAGAATGCATGGAAGACGACTCTTAAATGAAATTTACGTTGCGGATGTGGATGGAAGAGTCGGTAGGGGGATTTAGGGAGAGAACGTATCATTACCAAATCTCTGAATTTCTGAGGAAAGTCAAATCAAAAGTACCCTTAATCAACGAGCTTGTATAAAGAGAGTGACGAGTGTGGATGAAGCAAAGAAAGTGTGCCGATATCGTAGCAGATGGAGATCTGTGGTATCTGCCTACCCCTAAAAGAAATAAGCATGATGGTATGTTTGTATGTAGCTTGTTATTACAAAAAGAACACTAAAAATGATATGTAGTTTTAATAATACTATAATTTTATTCTTGTGAACGATTTCAATTCAGTTTTTAATAACTAATTAACTTTGTTGGCGCAGCGACCCAAAATGGATCTTGGCCTCCGAACAGATCTTACACCACCGTGCCCTGTCCTGCGCCACCTCCTGCCAGTTGCAGATTTGAAAGTTACGTAATTCATCCTCCACCATTTCTCTCCAGCGGTACCCGGGGCGCCCCACATACGCTCTCTTAACTGCGCGATCCTCCCCATTTCTCTCAACGTGACCCAGCCAACGGAGTCGGTGAGCCTTAGTCCCTCGAATTACAATGGATTGGGACTTTTTTTGTTGTATAGTGTTGTATCTTTGTTGTATGGTTGGATCTTTTGGAGGTATAATATATATACGGCATTGCAACCTAACAACAAGCTTACTCAAATCTTAAAGGCCGGTAATTCATTTGTGATGTCTATGTGATGTTGCGGCATACGCTTGCTCGTTTGCCTTCAAATAACATAAAAATAGTCTTTAAAAATCATGCAGGGATAGATTTTTTCATGTTTGATATCTGATATGTACAGATATTATTTTCATGACAGAAATTTCTTAGTATTATATGTAACCTGTAAAAGAAGCAGTATATACAAGATCTTGGCGTGAAATCCATTTAATCAACTAGCATCTCCACCCGTCACCACATCATTACGTCTACGGGGTGGCTATAGGTGCCTAGATGACATATTATTGAGATTTTATCTCTTCAACATTCTGACATAGGTCTTAATTATTTTTCTGTGGTTTTTCGAGTCGGACGAAAAACATTCATTACAATAAATCCTGTTTAATATAGTAGGTGTTACTATATAAAAGTCGAACAAAAGAACAAAAGTCGATTGTTCTAGCGAGCGTAGAAGCTTTAAAACAAGACCTCCTGGGGCCTGTAAATAACACTGTCGACTGTCAAACGCTTATCGATATATTACTTGGTGCAGTGGTATGGACTGGTCGAGTACGCGCGTCGACACTGAAGAAACAACAAAAGTGGACTCATTACAATTCCCCCACCGTATTCCACCGCACCCATACATACGGTCCCGTACTCGCAAAGGGTTTTCCCCATTGAAATTCAAACGGTGCCCCGTTTAGATCACTCAACCGTCTCACAACTTTGAATATTAACAAATAAACGCGAGTGAGCTAATAACCGAAGAATGCATACCGGCGAATAAAAAAAAATTGATGCCTTTTTACTCCCCGGGGTACTATAGTGCCTTATCTCAGCATGCGGGGCTCTGCTGGGGCTAATTTGTTAAAAAATGACAGCGATGTGGTTCGCCACCTATTACGTCCTGATTCCCACGAGGGCGAAAAGCGACTAACGGAGAGCCGTTTCGCTACGATGAATGTGAGAGGAAGGATGGATGAGTGTGCAGGAAGCAGAGAGGGTGTGCCGGGATCGTAGCGGATGAAGATCTATGGTCTCTGCCATCCCCTACGGAAGATAGGCGTGTCGATGTATGTATGTATGATACTCTTTTAAAAAATAAAAAAAATCTGAAGCAGGGACGGTCGGCGTGCTTGCTACTAAGCTCGCCTCTAACCACGCATCCATTGGCACGGCAGACTGTGGCCTGGTGGAGAGGAAGGGAAAAATGTATTTAGTCAGGATGATAGGGATATGATATTACCGCAATGGAAGGCAAGGAGTGATACGGTATAAGGATAATTTTACTTGTAAAATTATTAAATTGTATAAAAAAAACACATTAAATCAGTTGAAATAAAGCAAGCACTAGTCACGAAGTAAACGCGTCCAAAACTACTCCCGTGGGTTCACCCGGTAGTTAGTGATTTATGCCCGCCAGCCAGCGGAGTCAGAGAGAGAGCCACCGGTAACGATCGTAGGTACCGTCTGGACTGTTTGATTACTGATAACTGGTTGTATTCGAAGGTCGTACGACATTGTTCACTCGAAATGTATCGAATCAAAAAAGCGAAAACGTATTAAACCGCAAAATGAAAACATACTACCTTGTCAGTTTCAACGCTGTACAAAATGTTCTAATGGTCTTAGATTTGCTTCACTCCGACCATTCCATATGAAATTTTTATTTTTGATCCCTAAATACAATAAAATATATAC
This sequence comes from Baronia brevicornis, assembly GCA_031353405.1. Classification (NCBI taxonomy): domain Eukaryota; kingdom Metazoa; phylum Arthropoda; class Insecta; order Lepidoptera; family Papilionidae; genus Baronia; species Baronia brevicornis. Next base: position 307,556 of record JASFAT010000892.1, on the reverse strand, counting down.
AAGGATACTCTGGACTAGTATTCTTTTATGAACGTAATTTGATGAGGAAACGAGCTCATCCGGAATTCAACCGCTCGCCGGTCGAAGCGCGGCAGCTAAGCTACCACACAGATGCCGGTTTTCTGCGAGAGTGTGGTACTTCCCCGTGCGAACCGGCCCATACAGCTACAGACAAAAAATATGCCATTCTTGACATGGTATTCGTATACAGTTGATTGTTTCCCATCGGGCGACACGCTTGCTCGTTTGCCTTCCTGTCCCATAAAAAAGACACATGCTTTAATAATTTTTAAATACAAAGCGTACTATTTAAAATTAATCTACCAATGTAATATGTTGAATCGATTTCCCTCGCTCGCTGACGAAATTCTATAGGTTTTCATTTTCAATAAAGCTCACGAGCTCATCCGGGCTCGCTGGTAGACTTAATTGGATCTGTGACTTGGAGCTATTCGATATTCTAGTAAAAACTAACTTTAGACACGTTTAAAATAAAAAACTATATATAGTTCAGTAACATTTCAAGACTACACTAGACTAAAATCGACACAGACTAATCTTCTTTATGTCTTCTCCATTCCATTCCATTTATATCTCGATTGCATCGTGATACTGGCCAAACCATTCGTGCTATTTTGGCACTATTAAAAACCTAATATAATAATAACTTTTAATATAAATAAAAAGAATCGGAGGCAGTCATGACTGCCGACAGAAGTGAAAACATATACAATAGTGTATTTTGTAATTTCAAACTTATTGTAATATTAAATGCTGCTATTACTACAGCATGTTGCTGACGCGACTCACAAAACTTTATCCATCAATGAAGCGTCCAACGCACACACATACAAACAGGTATATATAATACAATGTGTTGCCGTGATGCGTGTACGAAGCTGCGCGCGCATTAACTGTGTTTAAAGTTTGTCTATAGCTATACTTATAGCTATAGATATAATTAAGCATTAGCATGTTGCTGACGCGAACTCATATTTTCCCTACCCAGAGTCATGTCAACGCGGCTATAGAAGTTTTCATTTAAAAAATTACCTTTAGGAAACCGAAAATATATTTTTGTCTGATGGCCGCTCGGGACTTAAACCCTCTAGTTAGAAATTTGTATTATTTAGAATCGCTGGATAACTCGCTTTTGGCAACTACGGTTGCCAAATTTTTCTACGAATCAAAATAATTCTATTTTTACAATATTGTTCATTTGACGATTTTAATCATCTGTGGTTGCTTCTTTGAACGAATCGATTATATTTATATATTATATAGTCTCATTTATGAAACTGATGAAAATAATAATTTGACAAAGATAACGAGCAAAGGAAATAGTGGAATAGTGCTGACAGTGCAGACTTGTTTATAGCGAAGCGTTCAGACATTTAGCTGGGGTCTTGTTTACACGAGGCCATAAAAAGAGCGGGTCAGCCCCAGTAAGCCCCAATAGCTTGCAAGTCCCAGTTGATTTAGAAACATAAATATACGTATGTATTTTTTTGAATCTGTGGGACATTGTATCGGATCGCATTGTATATTCACCAGGTGATATTGAATAATTTTGTCAATTAGGTAAAGTGGTAAGTGGGGAAGGGGACACGATTTTGTTCCAAGGGCGAGTCGTGTTAAGATCATTTCTATTTATGCTTTTTTTAAGGGATAGGGAAGCAAACTAGCAAGCTCATAGACATCTGTAACACAATAGGCGTTTCGGAATCTGAATCTAGCTGAATGTAGCTGGTTCCATAGTGCTGGTGTATGGAGTGAAGTTTCGAGAATAAATCGATAGCCGTTAGGCAACATCTCCAGGCTTTCCAGGTCGCCGGATCTCACCCTGTGGACTTATCTCAAAAATTAAAACGATGAAACAAACTCAAAATTAATGAATTTTATGTATATTCTTTGTAGTTATTTTATTATTTATGTTCGAAAAACTTATTTATATAACCGAACGCCCTATTTTTGTGTAAACAGTTATCCCGTATAAAGAAAGAATAATTTAGGAATAGGATGGCGTAATATAAGAAAGTATTTAAATATTATTTTTAAATATTATTTAATTTACAGATACACGTTATCGCGTGTTTCGTGGCCACACACGTCGTCCGCTTACAACTAAATCGGCCGCAACCAAGAGCCGGCAAAGCAGAGATAAACTCTACTTAAGACGGTGGATCCGGATTCTGCTGAAAAATTCAAGATATGAACTCTGGCTGGCAGAGATTACGGACAATAAAAGTTCTCTTTCTGCATTTGCTAAAAATGAGGAAATAATGTTCACAGGACGGATTCAGTTTGTGGATTAGCTAACATAAATAAGATATGTTGACGATATCAAGTTTTATGTATGATCAAAACTCTTGAATTTAACCTCTCGTCTGTGATGCCACCACGACGCGAGCAAGGTCATCCGACCGCCAACTGTGGCACGCTCGCTGCGCGGTTGTATCATAACAACCGCGCTGCCAAAACTAGTTTCTAACGATATCACGACCTCAGCGCAGTTGTAATTAATAACACCAACAAATTGATGTTTTCAATATTCAAAATGTAATTACGTTTAGCTTATTTTAATAATCTTATTGGAAAAAACAATTTCCTTGTATTTTTTTAGTCATAAACCTTCTTTGTATTTTGAGTTTTAGCGAGAGAATATAGCTCTCCAATTTTTCACACTTTCCTTAAGTTCTAGTTCTAGCATTCCTAAGTTCATGTATTCTCGAAATTCGAAAATGTTCCAGCAATGTGTTGCCTTTTCTAGACATCGTCCTCTCTTTTCCGTGCACAGCTATTTCCTAGTGCCCGTTCTTGTCACGCACTGACGGACGCCTTGTCAATTTATTTTTAAAAGTTGCTTGACCAGGATTTAAAGATTTCTAAATGAGGTTTCAGCATGCAGGGCTCTGCTGGGCCTGACCTCCATCCTCCCTTGCGGCTCGTGGGATTCACTAAGACGAATTAATATACCTAATTTGTTGAAAAATAACGGCGACGTGGTTCGCCACCCGTCACGTCCTGGTTCTCACGAGGGCGAGAAGCGACCAATACAGAGCCGTTTCGCTGCGATGAATGATAGCGGATGAAGCTCTGTGATCTGTGCCAACCCTTGCGGGGGATAGACGTGAATATATAAAAAATATATATAAAAATGAGGTTTTAATCGTTTCATAAAATAAAAATGATTTTTTCATATGTGTTACGGAACAATTCCAATAATGTTACGTACAAATTGAACATTGAGCAAATAATTTCGGTAAAAATATCGCTGTTGCGGCATAGGTAAGCATACGCGAGGGACAGCTTTATCCCACAAAAAAGATACGTAAATTGTTGAATATATCGCCTCTGAAGGTATCCGATGGACGTACGCGATGCGTAGCGATCGGATAATGTCCGTGCGGAGCTCGTGCGGGTCTCGGGCGGTCATTACAGCGCTTTATGTAAATAACATCCCAGGTGCGTCGGTTCTAAGTGAAATGTTGTGTTATCCTATTTTTACTGATGTGCCCCGTCTACAATCGAAACGGATAAGCCGGTATTTCGCGGGGTAATTTGGGGTACAAGTGCAAATTTATGTAGGCCGGTATTAAGGTAACCTGGTCAACGATCAGATATCTGTAAATGTATTGTACAAAATTTAAGATGTACCACACCTGTGTTCACGTGAAAAAAATAGTTGTTTGTGATGTTTTTTAATCACATATCGTGATAAAATTAATAAGTAATCTTTCTTCTTCTAAGAGTACCTCTCCGACTTGCGAAGATTGGCAGCCAATTCAGCACAACTTTCCTCCCCCTTCGCGAGGTGCAGCAGTTCTGGAGCACTCGCTATCCCGGTCGACTCCCTTATATTACGTAGCCAAGACTTTCTTTTTCGACCAACTTGTCTTTTGCCCGCGATTTTTCCCATCATGATCAGTTGCAGCAATTTGTACCTGTCATCTCTCATGATATGACCCAGGTAAGCAACTTATCTACCTTTGACGGTCTGCAAAAGTTCACGTTTTTGCTTGACTTGTCGGAGAATTAAATAATGGAAATATTGAAATTAAAAACTTTAGACTACCCTGGAGTACTGTTACCCTGGACTACTTTTGCTAAACAATATGACTGAAATGATAATATGACATTTTCGAACTGATATGGAATTCTAATAAAAAATAACTGTGTTTTATGACATGGATTTTTTTTTTCATGGGAAGTAAACGAACAAGCGTGTCACCTGATGGAAAGCAAGCTAGCCGTCCATAAACAAATCGCAGTACCATAGGCAGCACAGAAGCGTTGCCGGCTTTTAAAGAAACTGTCATTATGGGATAGTAGGAGCAGACGGTAGGAGAGGGGGGTGATGTGGGGAGGATGGTTGGGGCTCCGGAAAACATAGCGTATACGTAGGCAGCTGTGCGCGCATTAACTGTATTTAACACGTATGTACTTTAAGCATTTGCATGTTGCTGACGCGAATTTCACCATAGGTTTTTTTCCCTATCCAAAGTCATGTAACGCGGCTATAAAAGTTTACCGGCGAATATAGTCTACTTTATGAAGTGAATTCATAAACCATAAAATTACCTATAACCACCGGTAGACTATATTCAGATACGCGTGACTATATTCTGTCAAATCATTTGAATTTTCGGTGTGTTGCGCAAATGCAGCAACATGAATTTAAGGGTAAAGTCTACTTATAGATAGGAAACTAGCGAAGTTGTAGTTAAAGCCTTCAGTATTACAGTCGTAAGCGGCCACTAATTGGCGCCGTTGGCGAGTGCAGTCGATCCACGCGGCCAATCACACGCAGACAACCTCTGACGCTAATTATGTGAGAGTGACTAACGGGACTCTATGTAACACGTAATGTGTATCTATATATACACGACGAATAATGCGTTGGAAATGAGAGCATTACAAAGTATGTGTGGGGTATTCTTCTATTAATTCTCACAACATTACTTTTTCGCGATATAATAAATTAAAGAGTTTCGTCGGTAATATCATTTTTGTACAGTCGATTGAATGGGTGATTGCAACCTCTTAGGTTAAAGCGTCCTTTGATCCCTTTCCCCGAAGTCTCCCGGCCTCCAAACCGACGCAAATTGCTCAAAGTGATACCGCCCCACAATCAGCCCAGTATTACATTACTTATAATATCAAAAAATCGGAAAGTATTTAAAAATAGAAAAACTTTATTTATGACACCTGTTTTTACAATAATTTATTTTTGCGTAAAACCTTAATAATATTATAATATACAAAACAAAAAGAAAATAATTTTAATCTAACAAGTGTCATACAATGGTTCTTGCTTAGCGTATGATGGGCGCTCTATTGGAGCACCTGGCTCTGATTTTCAGCAAGAACCAACGTGGTCAGGTCGCGGACCACAGTGACGACATTCGTATTGACACACACATACACATACATACACATACATCCATTTATACACTACTACTTATACTCATATACACATACAATACAATAAAATTAAAAACAACTAATCATTCAACGCAACCAAAAGAACAAGTTAGTGTTTGCATACATTTTTTAAACTTGTAATGGATGACACTTGATATTAGTACAATATACCACCAGCGGTGTTCCCACGTAATTATTACATGGAGACGATTCATGAAAAGAGCGTATGTGTTCGTTAGAGGTCGGCAACGCATGTGCAACGCGTCCGGCGTTGCAGATGTCTATGGGCGCCGGGGATTACTTACCCAGGTAACCTGCATGCTCGTCTGCCTTTCTATCCCATAAAAAAAAATGTAAACAATAAATAATTAATGACAGAAACGTTTGCCTGCTATACTATAAAATCAAACATTATCAAATAGTGAGGCTTGGACATTAACGCTAAAGGAAGAAAAGAAACTTCTACTCGCAAAACGAAAAGTCCTCCGAAATATCCTGGGCCCAACCAAAAGCGATGATGGCAGTGGGCGAAATCGAAAAAATGCCGAAATCGAGTATCTGTTGGCCCAACCCAATGTAATCGGAGAGACAAAGGCTCACCGACTTCGTTGGTTGGGCCACGTTGAGAGGAAGGGGGAAGATCGCGTAATCAAGAGAGCGTATGTGGGTGGCCCAACTGGACGACGTCCCGTGGGGCGCCCCAGTTACCTCTGGAGAGAAATGGTGGAGGATGACTTGCATAACCTTCAAATCTACAACTGGCAGGAGGTGGCGCAAGACAAGGCACGGTGGCGTATGACCTGTTCGGAGGCCAAGATCCATTTTGGGTCACTGCGCCAACAAAGTTAGTTTTTAGTTAAAATAATAATTGTTATAACAGTGTTTCATATCTTTCAAAAAACAATCACAAATTCACAATCGCTATCATTAAGATCCGACTTCAGCGAGTCAAGTTAGGAGCGTGTCACCCGCGTCTCCTCAAATTGCATTAATAAGTTTCCATTCTACGGTTCCCACTCCCTCGTCTCCTCACGCGACAGCTCCAATATTAGCGCCACGTAACGTAACGTACTGCTGTGCTGTCTCCAGTCTCATCAACGTCTCAGTCGACGGGGAAGTTGTTTCAGACTTTATCGCTACGCGGATAGCGCAGTTCAGTTTTAATTGAAGGTTAGGGTACAAAGGAGGCGTAATTTGGCGACAGGGGATTTCAGGGACACTATTGTCAATTAACTTTGTATTTTATGATTCTTGGTGTCAGCGTATAAGGCTTTCGGTGACAGAATTAGATTATAAGTCGAATAATCATGTGGATAGTCAGAACTTTTACTTAGCTAAGATCCGCGACAAGCAAACAAAAATAGATATATAATAATGTGTGTTTTCTACTGGAAGAAGTGGATATACGGGGAACTTAAATTAAATATATATTTATTTAAATTATTTATATATTATAAAGACTTCAATTTTCATTTACTTATATAATTTATATAATATTATTTATATAGTTTGAAATTTCAAGACACAGTTTAAAATTTACACCTCTGTCGGTAGTCCTCATAACTGTCTCCGATTTTTTTTCACAGCCCTTAAATGTATGTATGTCTCACTGCTGAGCACAAACCTCTCCGTTTCTGGGGGAAAGGACGTTAACCTATCACGCTTGTCCAATGCCCATGTGGGGTTACCAGACTCGGTATAATTATTTGTAGGGTTGTCAGTTATTATATATTATAAATTATAATCATGAAGATCAATTGGCTCGGTGGTAAGGATCGAAGTCAATGGTTACGGGTTCGATCTCCGCATCGCAATAAATATATGACCCCGCCAATAGACCAATACGCCAAGCGGAGTGAGGTAATGTCTGCTCCTCCAGGAATGGAGGGGCCCGTACCTGGTTATGGGAATATATGGGCTACGAAGTACATATGTCAACTGGGTAACGATTGCGGGTGATGTAGTGTGTGTTAAATGTTTTCTATTGTTGTTCTTTTTAGAATTAAGTTCTTTTAAAAAATGACAGCGACGTTGTTCGCCACCCATCACGTCCTGTTTTCCACGAGGGCGAGAAGCGACTAATGGAAAGCCGTTTCGCTACGCTGAACGTGAGAAGAAGAATGGATAAAAGGATGGATGAGTGTGGAGGAGGCCGGAAGGGTGTGCCGGGATCGTAGCGGATGGAGCTCTGTGGTCTCTGCCAACCCCAGCGGGGGATAGGCGTCAATTTATAAAAAAAAATGTGTGTCGCAAATCAAGGTCTTTTATACTTCCATCTGCGACCATTAATTCCGAAAGCGGTTAGCTTCGCCCCTTAATCAATTAGATACTTTTGCCAAAATTATTTGACCAACCAATTACCGCGAATCAATTTCCATTGGACAGCCCTTGCACGTGATCGAAATACGTCGAATTGAAGCGGCGACAGGAGTGCCTCCAAAGTTGACGCCGACAGCCCTGAGGTGAGGAAGTTGCCGAGCCGGAAAGTTCGCCTTCAGTTGGCGATTCAGTACGTGACCGTCAGGCCATAGTTCGACTACCGTCATTGTTATACGTTGTAGTTTTAGTTTTCAGATAGAGTTTCACCGTTCCGGGATAAAAGAAATATTTCGACGTTACTGAGTGATAAGTACCACGATCTGAAAAACTGGCGTCTGAGTAGTAGCTTAGCTACCACGTTTCATCCCCTCCCTTTCCTATAATGACACTTTTTATAAAGGCCGGTGACGCTTCTGCACTGCCTATAGCACTGCGGAAGCCTATGAGCGGCGTTTATGACGACCGATTGGCTCAGTGGCGCGGCCCTCCGCCCACGGAGTCAATGGTCGCGGGTTCGATTCCCGCATCGGAATAAATATTTATATGGATTTTTAAATGTTTATTCCGAGTCTAGTAACCCCCCCAATCCCCATTTCCTTTCCTGCCCATTCCTTTCTTCTCTATCCTTTCCCTTCCTCTCCGCCAATCCACGGTCTGCCGTGCCAATGGATGCGTGGTTAGGGGCGAGCCTAGTCGTAAGCGTGCCGATCGTCCCGGGGTCGGGCTCCCCCGGGGACTATGGTGCTTTACCTCAGCATGCAGGGCTCTGCTGGGGCTGACCTCCATCCTCCCTTGAGGCTCGTGGGATTCACTAAAGACGAATTTAATATACCTAATTTGTCGAAAATGACGGCGACGTGGTTCGCCACCCGTCACGTCCTGATTCTCACGAGGGCGAAAAGCGACCAATGGAGAGCCGTTTCGCTGCGATGAATGGCAGCGGATGGAGCTCTGTGGTCTCTGCCAACCCCTGCGGGGGATAGGCGTGAATATATAAAAAAAATAAAAAAAAATGAGCGGCGTTGATTGCTTTCCATCATGTCACACGCCTGCTCGTTAGCCTTCCCATCCCATTAAAACAATTGACTAAAGGGAGAAGAGAGTATTTAATTTGCTGAGATCAAATAAAGTTCCAACTGACTCAGTGACGGAGCCCCACCCCCCCCTCCTCCCACGGAATCAATGGTCATGGGTATATTTTTATTTTTTTACTTATATTAAGTTTTTCTGGAAGACAACGGTTGTCTTCCGTAGAGTCAACTATACCTGATGATGCCTCGTGTTGAGGCGAAACACGTGTCGTTTGCAAGATGGAAAAGTGGTAGTGTGTGTTTGATGTTGTGGATAGTGGTTGGTAGGTGGAGAGTTGCTGATCGCCGTTTTTTCGCTAAGATTTAGTTTAAGTTCCCCGTAAATACACTTCTTCCAGTAAAAACACACACATTATTATATGGCGAGGATCTTAGGTGAGGCCTATGTCCAGCAGTCGACTGCCATCGGCAGATACTGAAACAAAGTTCTGTCATATATCCGATAAATAATGAAACAACACTGCTTAAAGCTATCACCAGTAAAAAATACTTCGAATTTCCTGTTGCAAGGTGATGAACATGTTCGTGAGGATGCTAGCAAGATTGAGAATATATTGGAAGACGCATCAATACGTTTACAAGTACAGCTTTAGACTCAACAGTGGGTCTTATATGCTATATCATTCACACATAACTAAAACACAGAGGATTTTAATATTTAAAAGTTCAAAATAAAAAAATCATCATATAACAGATTGCGATAAAAAAATAAAATATATATTACAGCGCAAAAATTAAGGCATAAAATTGCAATCGCCTTATTTGGTCGACTTATGGGTCGGTTTTCGGCTTCAAACCCACACTCACGTTCGTCGATAAGCTGCTAACAGTGCGCTAAGCCCTCGAAAATTGCATGCCGAGCAAGTTTAAACTGGAGGGGGGAGGGGGGAGGTAAGGAGGGAAGGGAGTCTCAGTGGCCCTTTTCAAGTAATTTTGTGATAGACATATACATTGTATTACGACGAGAAGATAATGTCGATTAATTAAATAGATATCCTTTAAATACATTTTTTATGGGTTCTATGGGAATGTGGATGGAAGGGTCGCTATGGGAAGACCAAGGTAAACATACTTTGATCAAAAGACGAGGTCAAGAGTACCCTTAACCGGTGAGTTTGCACGAAGAGAGTGATGAGTGTGAAGGAAGTAAAGCAAGTACGCCGAGATCGTAGCAGATGGAGATCTGTGGTCTCTGACTACTTCTAAGAGAAACAGGCATGATGATATGTATGTATGATAAGAAGGCAAACGAGCAGGCGTGTGAAATGTTGGAAAGTAATCAACGCCGCCCATATAGACATCTGCAGTACCATAGGTAGTGCAGAAGCGTTGCCGGCCTTTAAGGAAAGTCTCATTATGGGAGGATAAGGGAGAAGGGGTAGAGCCTACGAAGCCCGACCCCCCACCGGACGAAGCGCGGTATCTGAGCTACCACTCAGATGCTAGTTTTCTGCGGGAGTGTGGTACTTCCCCGGTCGAGCCGGCCCATTGCTATATACTATATGCAATATAATATAATGCAAATAATATGCAACTCTTGACAATGTCTGTCTGCAGCGTGGCTCTACCTTCTACTTATTACAAAACGCCACCACAAATAAACAATATAACCGATAATAATCTAAGATTATGGAAACGAAATAATAACACGTCATTGATTTAAATTGGCGGGAAAAGTCCAGCGCAGTCCATTTTCCTTTATATACCTTTATATTTCCTTTTCAAATTGACCAAAACGACGATAAAAGAATTTTAAATTCCTCAATCGTATAGGATAAAATAATATTATACATGGCAATTTGTGTAGAATTTTTATAAGTTTAGTGTACAACTGGCGCGATTGGAATATATATGAGCATCTTCGATACTAAAAACCGAGCAAAAGTTCTATAAGGCGTTCGAAGAGAGAGTTTCTTTGAAACTACTGATATGTTACACTTGCGGACACAAATAATGAAAGAGATTATTATTTTTGTTATTTATTTATATATTTTAAACAAAATACACAACATATCTCATTGCTAAAACTTATATAAATAATTGAACAAATATGAAGCCAAAAACGAACTCTTTCTTTTATTTTATTTGATGGCAATTAATTATAACTATTATGCTTGTGTCAAGTAAAATAAAATAACATCAAATCTTTTGAAATGTAACTAGTCAGCTCGTCACGTCACAATACACGCATTTATTTCATATCACTTCACTTACGCACCTTAATCGGACTACATTGAATAATATGCTATTATTATTATAATTAAACAATATATTTGATAATAATATAAGATATTAATAATATAAGTTTATTATAAGATTTAATTTCTATTGAAATGAATTTATTGTTTTATGAAGAACTTTTAATATCAAAAGTTTGATTATATTATAGCTGAGTTCGTATTTTGTTCTATTTCATTAATTTTAAGTTGTTTATGTTCCTTGCGCATTACAATGCTCCACTGGCCACTCATCTAGTCTATTCTTCTATATGGATGTGAGGCTTGGACGCTTAAAGAAGACCTCCGAAAACGCATAGAAGTGTTCGAAATGTGGGCATATAAATGGACTCAAAGGGTGGCCAATGATCGACTTCGACAAGTCAAGCAAAAACGTGAATTTTTGCAGACAGTCAAAGGTAGAAAAATTGCTTACCTGGGTCATCATGAGGTGTGACAGGTACAACTTGCTACAACTGATCATGATGGGAAAAATCGCGGGCACAAGACAAGTTGGTCGAAAAAGAAAGTCCTGTTTACGTAATATCAGGGAGTGGACCGCGATAGAGAGTGCTCCAAAACTGCTACACCTCGCAAAGGAGGAAGAGAGTTGTGCCATATTGGCTGCCAACCCTCGAAGGTCAGAGAGGCGCTCTTAGAAGAAGAAGAAAAAGAAGTAGTTCAAAGTAGGTAAATTTAATGATTAAATTGTATTCGGTGAGTCAGTTTTATGTGCCCCAAGTGTACAAAGCTATTGGCAGCCCCAGTGCAGTGGAGGTGCGAATTAAATGCAAATCCGCGCACAGCCGGGCTTTGCAGATAGCCAAATGAAATTGCTATCCGTCTGAGATTCAATACCGAGTGCGTGTTCCCGTTTTCACTTACGTCACGGCTTGTGCTTTAGGTTCATCTTACTATACCGTATTTAATTAGACATTTTAGTACTTTATTGTCTTAAGATTTTTTACATACATTCATATTCTCACGCCTATTTCCCGTAGGGATAGACAGACAACGGATCTCCATCTGCTGCGATAATTAGATTATAGGCCGAATAATCAGTATACGCGGGCTTACTGATTATTTTCTGCCAATATTAAGAGAACATCCTATGTTCACCTCACGCACATGGTTCCAACAACACTGCTAGAGAGGCCATTCAACGTGATTTCTTCCCTAACAGATTAATAAGCTATTTCAGTCACTGGATCTCACTCCTACGGTTTTTTGGGGATACTTTAAAAGTACTTTTTTTTTGGGATAGGAGGGCAAACGAGCAATCGTGTTGCCTGATGGAAAGCAATCAACACCGCCCATAGACAACCGCGACACCCAAGAATCGTGGAAGCGTTGCCGGCCTTTTAAAATAAGTAAGTGTGAAACAAATTCGACAACTATCTTAACTAGCTATTGGCTGCTTAATGAAATTATTGTCTCTTGACCAGGCAGTGGCTGAGTCCCACGAGAGCGGGAAGCGACTAACGGGAGATCCGTTTCGCTACGATGAATGTGAGAGGAAGGATGGATGAAAAGTGCGATTGTGGAGGAAGCAGGGAAGTTGTGCCGGGATCGTAGCGGATGGAGATCTATGATCTCTGCCCACCCCTACAGGAAACAGGCGTGACGATATGTATGTATGTATGTATATGACCAGGCAATGGATACCGCTCAGATGGAAATATGTCCACCCAGTGCAGAGGCATATAAAAACAGCGCGCATTAATTTTCCTACCATTATCTTTGTTTACGTGGACGGACGTGGACGTGGAATAAAAGAAAAACGAAACAGAAGATAGCGGTCTGGACGGATTGCCGCACCATTTTGAGCTCAGCGCTAATTTACTTATGCATTAAACTCCAGCGATCTGCATTGCAAATGGGGTAAAAATAGTGGACTAACAAAACTCGCCACGGTTTTTTAGATGGCATTTTAAACAGCAAGTCTGTTTAAAAAGTTTATTTTAAAAAAGGGGTAATTAAGTGACGCTGATTACCAATTGGCTCAGTGGCGGCCCGCCTACGGAGGCAATGGTCGCAGGTTGGATCACCGCATCGGAATAAAAATGTTAAAATATTACATGAACTTTTAGGGTTCAAAAACCGTTGTTTAATGTCAAAGCGTAATCTAACTATTAATTTAATTCTCATACATTCTCATACATCCTCCTGTCGCCGCCTGCGACAGACCTAACGAAGGAGTAGGTTCAGCCATATCTCGGCGACGCGAAGTCGTTAAAGAACGCTCAAAAACCGCTGGGTACAGTGGCATCTAGGACCGGGGGCGGTCGCCCCTTTGAGTTGCTGCACGAGCAGTGGGGTTCATACCCAAAGCTCGATCCCACACCCCTGTCGGTGTGGATGTCCCCGTATATATATATATATATATTTTTTTTTTTCTTCTGAAATGCTAATGTAATCTAACAACCCTTTTTAAATCACTTTGATCATTTTAATTATTAATGAAATAAATAATTGACTTATTTTATTAAAATCTTTAATCATATTTTCGCTTATTACAAGCTATTCATTTTTTACCGATCATTTTAACAACAAATTACTTTCAAGTTCACATCAAATCAAATATCTGCGTACATCAACTTCGTGTAATTGACTGTCTATGCTGGGTGAAGCGAATACAACCTTACTTTTATTAGCCCTGGAGCATACCATGTTCTCGTACTTGGGCAAAGCGCTTACCTGAAAATAAAAAAAAACATCTATGAGTAAAAATATTAAAATACATAGTGTTGTACACTTTGTTTTCAGTTATATATTCTGTATTACGACGTTATTGATACAGAAGTAGCGTTTTTGCTTTGAAACCCAAAAATAATAGTTAGGGTTTAAAACCCTAAACTAGGATTTTTAGGTTATACAGAATATATAACTGAAAACAAAGTGTTTTGATTTCTGGGTATTCTACTACTAGATTATTATACTTATTATTATACTAGATTTTCTAGTACTATAGTAGTATACTGCTAGACTACTGCAGTTCTTGATGATTTCTTCTATAACACATTAATAAGCCGTTTCGGGGGATATTCGCCGGCCACCCAGGTCGCCGGATCTCACCCTTACGTACGTTTTTCTGTGTCCTTCCCCCAATACCTCCTAAGTATTGGGGGGGGGGGGTACCTCAAAAGTAAAGTCTGTAAATCAAACCCGGCGACCATCTCAGCATCAAAAGAAAATATCGTCCGCGAGGTTAACGGCATCCCGACTTCAATACTTCAACTAGTAGCATAGAGTACTGTAGTTAGATTTAGATATAACAAATTAGATTTTTAAAAATTATTTGTACTTCTCTTTTTTGTAAATTTTATTGATATTATAGTCTTTATTATTGAAATATGGTATTATATACCTAATTCTGACACCTATAATATTTGTTCACATATATACCTGGAGCGAAATAAAGCGCGTAGCAAAACATAAAACGCGATGTAGAAGTACAGTGGACGCCCTCTGCCCCACATGGGGGACAAAGGAAGATAAAGAAATAAAGAAGAATATACGTTCAACTGTACTCTTTGTAAAGGGTAAACACTAAAATGGTGTTTGCCGCCGCTAGAAATCCACTTTATCATCCATGCGAACTATTGTAGACAAGACATGTACGGCCCATTCATCATCCGCTGCTAGTTCGCTCGTCCATCAACCAATTAGATGAACAATACAGTGTAGATAAACTGTGTTGAAGGGTAGATGATTACTTTATTAATGTCAAATTAACTGTAAAAACGAACTAACTTTGTTGGCGTAGATATCTAATCTTGGCCTCCGAAAAGACCTTTCGTCACCGTGCCCTGTCCTGTATCACCTCATGCCAATTGTAGATTTGAAGGTTACGCAAGTCAGCCTCCACCGTGTCTCTCAGATTCGCAATGACGGAGACGTCTCAGATCCATTGTCTGCCTTTTGTGAAAACATCTCATCTCTTGAATAGCCCTCAGTCGTTTTTACGTGAAAACATCGCTGTTGGTACATCATTCGACATTTGCACGGTAAATAAAATAAAAGTAATAAAAACTAAACATTTAAACAGTGAACGAAAGCAACAAAGTAATAAACTTGTTAACCACTTATACTTTACCATAAATGTTACTGTTAATAATAATTGTATAATCTGAGATTATTAATGGAGTCAGGCGTTACTTTGCGGAAATCCATCACTATATGGACACTCAAAAGCTTTACTTAGCTTGTCGCGGATCTTAGCTAAGTAAAACTTTTGAGTGTCCATATAATCTGAGATTATAACAAGATGAAAAAAACAGAGACGTATAAAAGCTCCATCACATTGCCACTAACGGCGTACAAATTTAAATACATAACTAAACTATTATAATATAATATCATTAAAATTATAATTTATTATTACATTTATATATCACTTTATACTTTACACTATATGTTATTCAAATAATACGTTAATTAATGTCAACATTCAGTCATAAAGAATTAGATTCGGTGATTTTAATAATAATAATTCTATAATTACATAATGTGAGGTGTAAACAAGATGAAAAAAGACGTTTAAAAGCTCCATCACATTGCCACTTATGGCGTACAAATTTCATTAATTTTTTATTTATTTGTTTATAATGTCAACTCCACATAAATTATATACACGTATAGACACATAGAGATCTAAATACATAACTCGCTTATGGTTACAAAGAATTAAATTATTAATAAATTGTTACATGTCATTAAAATTATAATTGATTCATTCTATACATCCGATCCAACTTTTAAAGCAAAAAGTCCTAGTATTATTAATATTACCATCTATTAGCCATTCATATAGTCTTATTTTAAATAATGTTGTGTTCAATTGTTATTAATGGAGTCAGGCGTTACTTTGCGGAAATCCATCACTATATGGACAGTCAAAAGTTTCACTTAGCTAAGATCCGCGACAAGCAAAACAATAACAGAAAATTAATAATGTGTGTTTTTTTCCGTTGGGTTTAGTGGATTTATTTGGAACTTAAACCAAAAACTCATCGAAAATCGGCCATCAACTCTCCACCCACCAACCACTACACACAACACCAAACACACATTATCACTTTTCCATCTTGCAATCGACACGTGTTTCGCCCCAACACGAGGCATCTTCAGGCATAGTAGACTCTACGGTAGACTCTACTTTTCGGTTGTCTAAGCGAAACTTTTGACTGTCCATATAACGTGTTCAATTGTTTTAATTCATTAGGTATATTGTTTTATATGTGTATACACATGAACAGGCAGCTTTTGATACATTTATTCGGTCTGGGGTGAGTATTAAATTGAAAACGCAACACTTTTCCAATCAAAATAAGGGCAAGATGAGCAGAAAACTTGTGGCGATATAGCAAATATTAAAGACGTATTATTTGTAATAAATTTCAGGTATAAAGGTAGTTTTAAGGTCTTTGAGTAAGGAACCAGAAAGTGCGTAGTTAGGCGGATGTATAGAAAGTAAGTTCACTGAGGTACATAGCAACAGCTAATCCAGTTCATCCGTCCAATAACCGGCGGAGGAAATCCCCTAATCCACCGTGGGGTGCTCTAATTAAATCATTAACATTTATGTATTCCAGGCGCTGTAGGGTGACAATGAATCGAGAAGAAATTTAATTATTTTTCTTCAAAAACATTATACATATAATATTATGCTCCATATCTTGCTTTAGTATTAAAATCTATTACTCCATCATCAAGAATTACCTGAGGTGGTTTATCGCTGGAAGTAGGCCTCGTCTTCCATCTTGAGTTTCATACAGTTACCTGATATTTTTTGATTGGAATTATAATCCTGCTATATTTAATAATAATCATATTAAGCTTTTATATTCTTCTAATTAATACAGAAATTTCATTTCTAATTTCAGAAGATACCAAAACTATCTTTTTTTAATTAATATTCGATTCCTCCGTTTATTCTTAAAATTTCACGAGAAGATTCTACCTTCGATATTGTGACGGTTTGGGCTATTTATAGCTTATTAAAGTTTTTAGTGTACTTCTCCAAACTTGTGTACACATGTATACAAAGTATGTGTAAAATTTTCTAATGCGCATGAAAATATAATTTTATATACAAAATGTCCGGAGCATGAATTAAGTTATACGTCGATTAATCTGTAAGCGTGTGCTGGCTGATTATCTTCTGCCAATATTGAGCGAACATACTGCCTTCAATTCACGCACATGGCATTTCAATAAAATGACGTCATGCCTTACACTGCTAAAGAGACCATGGAGCTTCTTCGTAATTTCTCCCCTAACAAATTAATACTACAAGTGTCTAGATTCCAAGATGTACCCGATGTGGCGGTCAAAAATAGACAAAATAATTTAAAAAAAAGTAAAACCCGCTCTTTGTAGTTTTTTTATTATAATTTATATTTGAAAATCTAATTCTGCCACTTACTACCTTTTAATATACAAATGCTATGAATAACTGAAGTAAGTTTCACATAGCTACCGCAATAAATATAATAATGGCATTTACTATAAGCAATGTTGCGACAAATAACGGCTTTATAATTTAGCCGTGTTCAAAGACGACGCATGCAAATGTCGCGGAGAGAATTGAATGCAAAATGTCGACACTGGCAAACGTACAATTTTCGAAATGAACTATCAACCACACATGACAGACTTACGAACTTTAAACATATCACTTTTAAGCGAATATATAATTTGGTAAGTTTTGCTTAGAATTGAAATTTGAAAAGCACTAGGATTTTTATGGCATAGAAAAACAAACCAAGGAACGTGTAATAAATAATATTTATTTTATTATAATAGTAATATATATAATAGTAATAACATTATGTGTCGTAATATCATTATTATAATTGATTTTATTATAAAAATGTATATCGTGAATAGTCAAAAGTTTTACTTAGCTAAGATCTGCGACTTGTCGCGGACATAGTGATGGATTTCCGCAAAGTAACGCCTGACTCCATTAATAATAAAATGTATATCATATTTATTAATGGTTATATAAACATAAAGCTGCATTACTACTCACTCACTCATTCACTTATTCACTGACATGTTATTTGGAAAACTGTAAGAGATACTGGGCAAGTTTGATCTAGGTATGTTCTGATAGGACTCGAAGCATAGGAATTATATCCAAACCCTAAAGATCTCAAGCTGGTAAAAAGTTACTCAACGGCCCGCCCGAACCGTAATACGTTGCGAGCTCGGCCTTGAATAAAAAATGGTAACAACTTCGAACACATGGGTGAGGAAAAAATATTCAAAATGGCGGAAAAAAAGATGGCCGCCATACAAAACTAAAATCGTCATTTATGGGGTGATTTCGCTGAAATTTGTAAACGCTCGTGTTACAAACGCAGCTTTGAGCTGACATATGGCAAGATAATTATTTAGAAAGCTATTTTTATACTAAATGTAGATAAAAATTCATTCCTAAGGTATAAGCTTTTAACTAAGTTTATTCTAAAATTAAGAGGAAATGTGTATAATTTAATAAAAAAGAAGTTTACGTTGCAGATATGGTATTGCCAAAGTTTTTAAGAATTAACCTTTAACCTGCGAGCTTGTATGAAGAGAGTGATGAGTGGATGAAGCGAAAAAGTGGGCCAGGATCGTAGCAGATGGAGATCTGTGATCTCTGCCTACCCCTACAGGAAACAGGTGTTATGATATGTATGTTATGATATGAATGTAGTTTTCCAGCTTATAGTCACGTCATGTGTGTCTTGTACTATGCGAAATTAACATAAGAACGTTATATGTATATATATATATATATATATATATATATATATATATATATATATATATATATATATATATATATATATATATACATATAACGTTCTTACTTTGACAAATCAATTTGTAAATTTTAAAAACAGTATAATATTTGCTATTTTGGCATTAAATTTATTCTTTTTGAGATAGAAAAGAGATAAATTTATGCTTGATGTCAAAAACCATTACATTTTCTGGGGGATGTAAAATTACTAGGACTGTCCTAGATGTTCTAGAGGTATGGTTACAACCATATGTTTATATCGTGACACGCGCTTCATGAGAGATTACCAGATTACATCCGGATATTTCATATTGCGTGTATGAAACCGGATAAATCCCGGCCAATTCCTCGTTGCCGGCTTTCGCTGATTGAACAAAAGCTCCAATTAATATGATTCGAACTTTTATTTGCCAAGTTAATTAACAGTTTTAATTATGTCAGTTTAATCTAGCACTCTCTACAACTTTCTAAAATAACAGTTAAACATTATTATTGCTGATATAGCAGTGGAAAAATTATATTTATCTTACTCTATATCGACGACCGATTGGCTCAATAATGCGGCCCCCGTCCACGGAATCAATGGTCGCGGGTTCGATCCCCGCATCGAAATAAATGTATGTATGGCATATAGATATTTATTCCGAGTCTGGTAACCCCGCCAATCCGCATTGAGCAAGCGTGGTGGGTTAACGTCCGTTCCTTCAGAAATGGAGAGGGCCGTGCTCAGCAGTGGGACATATATGGGGTGTCGAAAAAAGTTAATATTTTATGTCTTTTAAGAAGCTATGTGTACTCGTTAGAGCGAGACAGTATTTCGCGCCGTCTCATCGCCCCCAACTTTATAAGGCACAAGTCAGACCGCATGGAATACTGTTCTCATCTCTGGGCTGGGGCACCTCGGTATAAGCTTCTTCCTCTTGACCGCATACAACGTAGGGCTATTCGTATTGACGATGACCAAGATATCACCGAAAGACTAGATTCTTCAGAACTGCGGAGGGATATCACATCTCTCAACATCTTCAATCGATATAACAATGGGGAATGCTTCGAGGAATTGTTCAGAATAATCCCGGCTAAGTTCCGCTACCGTACAACTCGCCAGAAGGTAAAGTTTCATCCCCACCATCTGGATAAGTGGCGATCCGACGACGTTGGAACCTTCAAAAAACAAGTCTACAGTTCCTTAAAGGCCGGCAACGCTTCTGCATTGCCCATGGCACTGAAAATGTCTATGGGCGGCGTTGATTGCTTTCCATCTGATGACACGCGCGCTCGCTTGCCTTCCTATTACATAAAAATGGGGCTAGACGGCGCATCTTAAGTCTTAAAGAAGGCCGAAGTCCATTAGTGGACGGGAGGCTTTTCATGTGTCTTTATAGTGTGGAAGAGGCCCTTATGTAACATCATTCTCCTATGTCGTCATGCTCTTGACAGAACAGTCTCGGTCGTTATTAATAGTTGTGGCTTGTTCAAGCAGACGCCTCCATTCATACACATGGCTGCCTTCTTCATGCATATGTAGGGGGCCGTTGAGAGCGGTCTTCATCTGGTCCGTCTCAGCTGGTGCCACGTGCTCGGGTCCCTACCACTTTTCCCCGCACCACCAGACGCTCGTTGGAGGTGTCATCGCGCCGAGACACGTGTCCAAAGAAGGAAGGTATGCGATCTTGTACTATCGAAGATAGGCGCTGCTTCACATTGAGTTCTTGGAGAATCGATACATTTGTTCTGAACTCGGTCCAAGAGATACCGAGCATTCTCCTACGGAAGTACGAAAGTAAGTTCATACGGAGACATTATTGTTTCTGACTGTTGTACAGTTGTAAGAACACCTGTACAACAGTCAGACGAAGCAAACGCAACACTTTAACGATGAGCGATCGCAAACGCCCCTTCACCCCCTCACTTAATTACGTAATTACAGAGGCTGTCGCCGACTCACGCGCCGTAATTATGATGGATACCTCACTTACGGTAGACATTCAGATACGTTTATATCGTTCTACAGTAACACATATTAAAATTACAATCCGTACACAACTTCGATAGTGGTAGAGCCACGCTGCAGACGAATACTTTGTCGAGAATGGCATAATATTTGTCTGTAGCATGAATGGGCCGGCTCGCCCGGGGAAGTACCACACTCCCGCAGAAAACCGGCGTCTGAGTGGTAGCTTACCTACCGCGCTTCGTCCGGTGAGCGGCCGAGTTCCGGAGGCCCAACCCCCTCCCCCCACACTCTCCCATAATGACACTCCTTAAAGGATGGTAACGCTTCCGTTCATGGGCGGCGTTCATTGCTTTTCATCAAGGGACACGCCTGCTCGTTTGCCTTTCTATCCTCAAAAAAAAACCATTCGCCACAAATTTATTTTTGATCCGTATATGCAATATAATTTTTTTGACATATCTGTCATTTCGTGTATCGAATGAAATACCGCTGAAAGTATTTAGTTCCATAACCCTATATAAGGGGTTCGTGAAAATAAGTTTCGGTAAAAACAAACCGTACTGGATCGCATTTCATCTAGATGGTAGGAATGAATCATGTAATTAAATCTAAAGTGATTTATTTATTTCTTTGTTTAGTACAATCAGATCAGGCATAGGACGAATACAGCTATAAAAAGAACAGGTCAGCACGTGTGAAAACGTCTCCGTATATATAGTATACTAGCTTTTGCCCGCGGCTTCGCTCGCCTGGAATTCGGTATGCCACATTAAGTTTCGTGAAAGATCATTTTAAATAAATATATATTTTTTTTACTTAATTTATGGTTCACAATTTTGGTCATAGTGGCTTCCATATAAAAGGTAGATATATGCTGTCGCGGACTTTTATTTAGAACTATTCAAGACAAACAATCCTACGGTACATCATCTTTGTGTAACTCCAATGGTGTAGGCAGCGTACGCCAAGATAGCTCTCAGAGGCCAGATTTTCCTCCGACTTAATTGATATGTATCGTTCTATTACGACCAAAATGACATAAAATCATTACAAATTGTAACCTATATATTATTCCGATGTATAACCTATATTACTGTAAAGTTTCATCCAAATCCGTCCATTAGTTTTTTCGTGAAAGAGTAACAAACATCCATACTCACAAACTTTCGCATTTATAATATTAGTAGGACTAGTAGGATAGGATAGTTGGTGTTACTGTCCCGGGAGGACAGCTAGACAAATGGTCCGCGTACACTATGCTGGAGTTCTATAGTGTGGTGTCGAGTTACCGCTGTGCTGGCCACACATCACGACATGATACAGGACACGAGATCTGTTTTTATATAATACTGGATAAGACGTAGAAAATATTGTGTGAAAGATGTTGAATATAATATAAGAATTTTTTTTTGGAATTAATGATCGCGGCCTTAAATCTCATATATATGTATAATATGGGATATAAGTTATTGTATTATTTCATGTGTAGGTATCCCGAATCTGCATTGATCTGATTTCTCCAGGAATTAGATGGGACATAGACTTAAATATCTTTTATTACCACCTATATTTGGAAATCATAAGACTCATAAAATCGACTACTTCCGGCAAAACGATTAAGAATTTCACAATTTTCTTCTCAAAGGAAATGGCAGTACTATATACCGGTTCTTCTGAAAATCAGCGTCAGGTTCTCCAATAGAATGTCAAGCTTACGCTGAGTAAGAACCATTTTGTGACACATCTTAGGTTAAGTTGATCTTAGTAAAGTGAAACTTTTCGGTTGTCTTTCCTAGCGTCTACTATACCTGAAGATGCCTCGTGTTGGGGCGAAACACGTGTCGTTTACAAGGTGGAAAAGTGGTAGTGTGTGTTTGGTGTTGTGTATAGTGGTTGGTAGGTGGAAAGTTGCTGGCCGTTTTTCGGTAAGTTTTTGGTTTAAGTTCCAAATAAATCCACTTCATCCGGCAAGAAAACACACATTATTAATTTTCTGTTATTGTCTGCTTGTCGCGGATCTGAGCCAAGTAAAAACTTTTGACTGTTTTGACATAGTGATGAAATTCCGCAAAGTAAAGCCTGACTCCATTAATAATCTTAATTTTAATTTAGTTATTTTTAAGTATTTTAAGTCCTTGTTAAAAATGTGTGTCATGAATGTGTGTGATGATGTTTTACTCTTTCTAATTCTAATAATTTTTTTCATTTTCTTTTGGTAATGATTACTCTACTATTGTAGATGTTCTCTCTATAATTACAATCTAGCTATTGACTAATGGGTAATTTGTTTTGAACTGAATTTTGAATTAGCTATGTAGAGAATAGTTAAGAATGTGTTCATTAACAGTTTTCTTAAAATTTCTATTTACTCTCTATCTGACTTGGTTACTAAAGACCATCAAACCTTATCACGAATCTAAGAGATATTTCATACATACGTACATATCTCCATCCGCTACGATCCCGACACACCTTCCTTGCTTTCACCATATTCATCCATGTTTTCATCCATCCGTCCTCTAACATTCATCGTAGCGAAACGGCTCTCCATTAGTCGCTTCTCGCCCTCGTGGGAATCAGAACGTGACGGGTGGCGAACCACGTCGCAGTCATTTTTTAACGAATTAGGTATATTAAACTTTGTCCATAGTGAATCCCACGAGCCGCAAGGGAGAATGGAGTCTAGTCTGTTTCTCAACAATATAACATTAATTAAGATCAAAGCAAACAATGCGTTTATTAGTAGTAGACACGTAATCAAAGGCGGGGTGCGCGCCGGAAATGAGGTGCAACCGAAGCGTCACTTCCGGCTTAACGCCATTTACCATCCGTCTCAGTACGCCTCGGGACGTACACGACGCAGGTGTTGTTCTGTGAGCTATTGCACAATATATTGAAACCCCAGATGTAACTACGCAGTACATGACTCAAGTATACAGCTCAGAATATAGGTTTGGTATTATTCTTCCATGGGATAGGAAGGCAAACGAGCGGGCACGTTTAGGTAACCTCGTCATACCTGCCCGTTTGCCTTTAAAAGGTCAAATGTCGTATAAATTCCACTGAAGATTTGAAATACCAATGAAAATAGTTTTGGAAAAAATGCACCGTCTTGGAATTCTATATAATGTTTTTAGGGATAGGAAGGCAAACGAGCAGGCATGTCACCTGATGGAAAGCAATCAACACCGTTAATAGACATCCGCAGTTCCTAGGGTAATGCTGAAGCGTTGCCTTTGAAATAAGTATCATTATGGGGGAGGGGAGAGTGTTGGGCCTCCGGTAAGCCGCTCATTAAGCTACCATTTAGACGCCTGGTTTCTGTGGAAGTGTGGTACTTCCCCAGGCGAGTCGGTCCATTTAGGCTACAGACAAATATTATGCCAAATTCTCAAAAATTCTTCTTAAAGCATTCGTCTTCACTTAAAAAAATATTTTGAGTATACTAAGATATAAATTTGAGTAATATATATAAAAAAAAACACAGTATAATAACAGAATTAGACCTGAACCAATTAATAAAACTGATGTGATGATAATACAAATATGACCCCAGGTGTCTGTCACTCGGGAAGGGGGGGGTGAGCCGGACCGGACCGGACGAAGCGCGGTAGCTGAGCTTGAACGCTGGTTTTCTGCGGAATTGTGGTACTTCTCTGGACGAGCCGGCCCATTCATACTACAGACAAATAATATGCCATTCTCGACAAAGTATTCGTCTGCAGCGTGGCTCTACCACTTCAAGAAAGGCCTTTGAGAGATGTTTAGGCTTGTTTTCTTTAATGTACCAATGTCGTTTCTGTTCGAAAACACCGCTGAGGGTAGCCAGTTCCACAGGGTACTGGTGCGTGGAAAGAAGTTCCACGAGAAGACAACGATGTTCTGTGAGGATGTGGTAAGTCGCTTTACCACCATTAAAACATGACGAACATGATATAAATTTGGTTTTAACTTTGGGTAGCAATAGTTCCCCATTGTAAACCATTATGTGACTAAATACAGGTGTTTTGTACACCTGTTGTGCACCACAACATGACCTTGGTATGTCCGCACGCACACACACACACGCGCCATGTTAAAACTAGCGTGTAATTGGTTTGTGGTTGTAGGAAAACCACATGGATGTTAAAATAAATCGAGGACAAATAATATAGAATGGTGGTAGCTTTAAAAACACCGTAACTAAGTGTTGAAACAATAATTAGCTACCACCTCTTCGTGACTTGCATTCTTACTATAAATATGTTTAAAACATGTTCAAATATCGGTTATTGTAAAGTTATTGCAAATAGGAACTAACTAATTCGGTTGTAATGAATTTATTATATGATATATAGGTGATATATATATATATATATATATGTATATGTATATGTATATGTATGTGTATATATATATGATGTATGATATAGTATATATATCCATATGGATTTGTATGTCTGTATCAATGTCGTTACTGTGGTCCGCGATCTGAAGACGGTGGTTCTTGCTGAAAACCAGCGTCAGGTGCTCCAATAGAACGCCCGGCATATGCTGATCAAAGACCATATTATGACACTTGTTTCATTAAAATTATCTTATTTTTGTTTCTTTATTTATATATTATAATATTATTAAAGTTAATTTTAGTTATTGTAAAAAAATGGTGACATACATAAAGATTTTTCTATTTTTATTTCCATAAATGTTTTGGAAAATTAAACATGGCGACAGCTGCAGATGTTGGTATGGTACGCGGGTAAAGAAGCCATCCCAATTCATTATTTTTGGACTCCGTCCGTCCGTCAAATATAACAACTGGTGACAGACACCTAGGGTCATATTTGTATTATCATCACATTAGTTTTGTTAATTGGTTCAGGTCTGACTCTGTTATTTTACTATGTTTTGCTTATATATTACTCAAATTTATATCTTAGTATACTCAAAATATTTTTTTAAGTGAAGACGAATGCTTTTACCAAGAATTTTTGAGAAAATGGCATAATATTTGTCTGTAGCATAAATGGACCGACTTGCCCAGGGAAGTACCACACTTCCACGAGAAACCCGGCGTCTGCTGGCGAAGTGGTAGCTTAATGAGCGGCTTACTTCCGGAGGCCCAACACCCTCCCCCTCCCCCATAATGATACTTTCCTTAAAGGTCGGCAACGCTTCCGCACTGCCTATGGTGCTGCGGATGTCTATGGGAGGCGTTGATTGCTTTCTATCAGGTAACACGCCTGCTCATTTGCCTTCCTAACCTATAAAATTTTTTTCTGATCCCGAATATGCAATAAAATGTCTTTCTCACCTTTGGTAAAGATAAATTTCCAGTTAATATCTGTCCGTAAACCCCGAGAGACACCCTCACATTACGCCCATGGCCTTAACTTCTAGCGTGACACTGCGAATGGAAAATTTACAATCCTCCATCTTTAATGACAACACTTCCTGTTGCATGCATGTAATATTACAATTTCATCGAGTGAAACATAATAATTCTAACAATAGACCCGGTATGCTATTGACATTTAAAAACACATAGCTTCGCCTTTGTATGGGATAGGTAAGCAAACGAGCGAACCTGTCACGTGATAGCAAACAATAGACATCTGCAATACCATAAGCATCACGAATGCGTTGCCGGCTTTTGAGATGCGTGTTTGCCTTCCTATCCCATAAAAAAGGCTTGTTTATTGTAGGCTTCAATGTCCTATCCGTCCAGAAATACCGCTGAAGGCTGGTTTTATAAAGTGGTGGTACGTGGAAAGAAGTTTTGGGCAAAATAAAATAGAAAAAAATTATTTATGACACCTTTTTTACAATAGCTAAAATTAAAACCTTAATAATATTATAATATATCTCATTAAAGCGGAAAAAAATAAATAAAATACATAGACTTCGCGCATGAGATTTCCGCCATGTGGCACGTCGATACAACTGTCATTGTACCCATAGTGGTCTCTGCGAATGAACTTATCGGTATTTGGACGCCTAACTGTCCAAGTTAGGTTTAGGTAAGTGGGTTAAATTCAAAATTCAAAAAGCAGCCATATTGTGCACGGCTAGGATCGTGAGGAGGTTTCTTTCCTTGGATGCATAACTCTTCGTGTGCTTGGTTTATACCGCCACGAAGGATAATAACCCAAGTAATAATACTATTTTTATAGAGATTTTTTTATATTAATAATATTGTTATTAAGAGAAAAATATGTTAATAAAGGATTATAATATATAAATAAACAAAACAAAAAGAAAATAATTTTAATCTAACAAGTGTCATAAAATAGTTCTTGTTCAGCATATGCCGGGCGTTCTGTTGGAGCACCCGGCGCTGGTTTTCAGCGAGAACCAACGTGGTCAGATCGCGGACCACAGTGACGACATTGATACAAACACACGTATACAAACGCGCCATACTGGATCACTATTCGTCCCGATGGTGGGGATGAAACTTTTTTTCGTGGCGAGTTTTGCGGTAGAGGATTTCAGCTGGCAGAATGATTTTGAACTAATGCTCGAAGTATTTCCCTTGGTAAAATCAATCTTCGATGGTTGAAATAATTTGCGTATACTCAAAGTTCACACTATTTCATTCTACTGCTCAACACTCAAGTTGAACCACAAAGTGGTTTCACTCGCCGACACAATGCCGACACTTTTCATTCTTATTCGCTGTAACAAGACAGTCCGTCACCAGTGACACTGCACGCTCTGTGACGAGCGGAGCGGCTGATAAAACATTTCGTGTTTAATTTTTGGTTTTAATAAAAAGCGAAAAAATCCATATTTATAATGGATTTCCGCAAATTAACGCCTGACTCTATCAAGTTTTGAAGTGAAACCATCTATAACCGCGTTACACGACTCTGAGTAGGAAAAATCTATGTGTTCGCGTCAGCAAAATGCTGAAGGTATATCTTTAGCTATGAGCGCAGTAAATGCGCGCGCAGCTGCCTACGTACACGCATCACGCCAACACATTGTATATACCCGATTGTATGTGTGTGCGTTGGACGCTTCATGCATGGATAAAGTTTTGTGAGTCGCGTCAGCAACATGCTGTAGTAATAGCAGCGTTTAATATTACAATTAGTTTGAAATTTCAAAATACAATTTTAAGTTTTCACTTCTGTCGGCAGTCCTCGTGACTGCCTTCGATTTTTTTAATAACAAGGTGTTTTTGTTTTCATATTATACTTTGACTAGTGTCAATCTGAAGGAAAATTTTTATGCTTTAATTATTGTGAATGGATCGCCTCATCCCGGGATATATTACACTCTCGCAGAAAACCGCTTTTCTGAGAAGTAGCTTCACATCATTTAGTGAGCAAAAAGCAAACTAAGTTTTTATGTTTTAAAAATAATATTGTATTTTTACTAAAGGATGTAGTAAAGCGAAAGTCACTGAAGTCACTTAGCAGTAGTCTTGAATAGAATTTACTATATCTGAATATATCTATTTTTACCTCGTGTCGAGGTGAACACAAGCATCAAACACACACTACTACTTTTACCATACAGGTGAAAGTAGTAGTGTGTGTTTGACATTATTAGTGTTAGTGGCAGCAGTCAGGAGGCTGATATCCATTCTACTTCGTTTAGTAAACACACTACTATATTTCTGTTTTTTTGCTATTCGCGAATCTTAGCAAATAATTTTAAAATCGCTTATCTCATGACTGTATCACACGTTCACAATCTGTGCAAGGAATATTAAAAGCTGCTCGTTGAGAAATTGCGGACGCGTTGCACCGCTGTGGGGCGGTGGGGCGGTGGGGCGGAGGAGTGGTGGGGCGACAATTTGACAAATTGTCGAGCGACATCGACGAGATAGCGCCTGTGACGAATGTACCGACGTAGTTATACTTGATATAGTGGTGTCAATACTTGTACATATTTAGATAAGAATTTGATCCAGTACGGTGCGTTTTTCCAGAAACTTCTATCCACGTACTACTACCCTGCGTACTCGGCTACCTTCAAAAAGCAAGCCTACATTTTCCTTAAAAAGCGGTAACGTTTCTACGCTGTCTATGACACTGTGGATGTCTATAGGCTTTGATTGCTTTCCATCAGGTGACACGCTTGCTCGTTTGCCCTCCTATACCATAAGAAAAATTGTGGAATTCTCACTTTATATGACCTGTATAAATATTGAATATATTATGGACATATTGCATAGCTGCATGACTTGTCCTGACCTTTGAATGACTTGTCTTTGAACAAATTTAAACTGTTGACGGTTCAAAATTACATATTAGAACATGCATACATACATATCGTCACGCCTGTCTCCCGTAGGGGTACGCAGAGACCACAGATCTCCATCTGCTACGATCTCGGCATACTTCCCTTGCGTCCTCCACACTCATTATTCTCCTCATACAAGCCCGCCGTATATACATATTATATTTATATTCGAACTCTAATATACATATTAGAATTCGACTTTAAATAATTTTTGAAAGCGAAATGAAAAAATATTAAACATCACAAATAAATTCATACATTTACTGTTAACATGTAAAATATTCCATCAGCGAAATAGTATTACTGGAATAGTTATATGGTTCAGTAAGATAAGGAACGAATTACAGCGCTCGCCGCATCTGAAACATTCAATACTCTGCAGACACTGCACGCTGCACACAATGCACGCTGCACACTGCACACACTGCACGCTGCACATCGTCCCACATATAAATCCGCCGCAGATGCAACCCTCTCACAACACGGAGTTAGAGAGACGCGATGTGTCATTATAAATGAAAGGAATTACAAAAACCTATTAAGTTAATGGTATTGATGTCGAAATCAACCGCATCGAGAAAAATATATGTTTATACTTAACGGTTGTCTTCTATAGAGTCTACTATACCTGATGATACCTCGTGTTGAGGCGAAACACGTGTCGTTTGCAAGATGGAAAAGTGGTAGTGTGTTTGGTTTGGTGTTGTGTGTAGTAGTTGGTAGGTGGAGACTTGCTGACGTAAGATTTAGTTTAAGTTCCCTGTAAATCCACTTCATTCAGCAGGAAAACACGCATTATTAATGTTCTATTGTTGTTTGTTTGGCGCGGATCTTAGCTAAGTAAAAGTTTTAACTGTCCACAAAGTAATGGATTTCCGCAAAATAACGGCTGACTCCATTAATCATATATGTCTATAGTGTACTGGTATTAATCCTTTCGCTAAGAGCGTCGCCTATAGGCGACATCCGCGTGACGAACTGTGTCTAATAGCGTCGCATATAGATGACATCCGTGTGACGACCTGTGTGTACGAGCGTTCGACAGATGACATCGACGTGATGTCGATCACACTTGTCTCATTCTCTGGTTTGTTCGCATTTGTTTTAAACAAGTGAGATATAAACATGCACACTTTCCGGTGCAGTACTCCATTCAGTACCGCTTCGCTGGTGGCACGGTGGCTCGGGTAGCGGTATCATTCCGACAGAGCACACTGACTTAGCGTAAGGGTTGATTCCGAGTCTCGGTGCCCCGGTTATCCGCCTAGAAGAAACTTGGTGGTTGATATGTCCTGGACTGTCAATTGGTTGGCTTTTTAAAAAGTATAAACCTCTTCTTACACCATTATAATACTTTATTATAATAAAATATGTCATTTCCCCTTGTTCTCGATACGATATAATATTTTTATTTTTAGAAATAAATATTTTCTTTTAAACTATGAGGCCTTTGTAGCTTAATCGGTAAAACTCGCTTGCAGAAGTCCTACAAATTGCAGACTTTACGAACTGATTGGATAATGAACGTAAAACCTCATTCGCGGTACAATGAAAACGACTCAAAATGCGTTAAGATGGCGGAGGAGCTAGATCTAAAGATCTCTTGGTTAATGAGGAGATCTCGACTTCGCCCTTCATCAGCGTGATAGGATGGGTGAGATGGAAGGGATTTGGTTGGGATTTTAAATATCTTAATAAATTATTGAATGAATGAATGATATCTTTCTTAACGACACGAATATGTACACAACTTTTAGAGGAAATAAAAATGATTTAACAACTGAATAAAATGTACAACAGTTTATAAAATAGAAGAAAGAAAATGCATACAATATACATATATACCTGTGTAGTAGTGTGACGACTACTTAATTATGTGAAGATAAACCTATTGCCTAATACATTCAAAGAGCCACTTCCATTATGAAATGATCTTTGTATTTCATCTTGGACTAGATGAGACTTTATTGTCTTATGTTATTTATTGTTACTGAACTTCAATATTATTTCGTATCGTTCTTATAGAATTGATATGGACTGAGGACCTGCTTCAGTGCAGAGATAGGATGTTACGCGTTTTGTAAGAGTTACTTGAAATAATCGTTACTTTCAAAATGCACTCGAATTATTCATGAAATGTTGTATATGTATAATATTAACACCTGATATACAAGTATTTTTTGAAATACTCGAATCAAGATTCAAATTCAAATCGATCATTTTTCTAATGATTTAAATCAATCAGAACTATTGTTAATTCACTTAAAACGACAATAAATGCTGCATAAATACATTCATATAATTATACCTGTTTCCTATAGGGGTAGGCAGAGACCACAAATCTCTGGTACCACCTGATACGACTCGGCACACTTTGCTTTATCCACACTCATCATTCTCTTCATACAATCTCGCCGGTTAAGGGAACTTTTGATCTCAGCTCAATAAGAATTCTCACTGCCCTCTGGCATAATAGTTAAAACTAATTACCATCCAAGAAAAGAGAAAATAAACTTTGTTCTAAAATACTAAGGAACCTTGTATCATAGTCCTTTATTCAATTTTCAAATAAATAAAGCGCTATGATATCAGTTCAAAGAAAACGAATCTCGTCCTTTGAAGATATTACGACCGCCCGGAAACTGGGGTAAAAATTCAATACTCCCATTTGGTTTGTCCACAAAAAGAAATTAATTGTATCCCCTTGGGGTTCGATCTTGGGGTGAGTCTAAGTACATACCAGAATATTCACTTCCCTCTGTCTTCGTTAATATCTTTTTAATATCTCTGAAAAGATTCGTTCCTTTGATCAAACTCTTTTGTTTCGACTTTTTAATTCAGAAAGGGTGCGACTGGAGGCCGTCAGAAGGACGGCGGGAAAGTCTATTGTTGAAATTTTTTGTAATTATTAGAACCATTTCCTATTGCAGAATGGTCACTGGACGGTGTGGTCGGATTATCTAAAAACCATTAACGAAATTAATGCGTTTTACAAACTATGTTATACTCAAATGTAGACAATCATCGTCTTAAGGTAGTTTCGGTTTAATGTATCCAGTCTCTGCCAGCCGCCCTGGCTGGCATAGTGATGGCTGATGAATGAGAGATGTCGATAATTGTTTTTTCAATGTAATTTATCACATTGATGATCAATTGAGGCATCGATGTTATATCGATGGATCACAAAAATACATCGCTGTTTTCATTACATCGATTTTTATTAAAAAGTCGGAATTTTCAATGTAATTTATCGCATAGATGATCGATTGAGGCATCGATGTTATATCGATGGATCAAAAAATACATCGCTGTTTTCATTACATCGATTTTTATTAAAAAGTCGGAATTTTCAATGTAATTTATCGCATAGATGATCGATTGAGGCATCGATGTTATATCGATGGATCAAAAAATACATCGCTGTTTTCATTACATCGATTTTTATTAAAAAGTCGGAATTTTCAATGTAATTTATCGCATTGATGATCGATTGAGGCATCGATGTTATATCGATGGATCAAAAAATACATCGCTGTTTTCATTACATCGATTTTTATTAAAAATGTAGGATCAAGGCATAAATAAAATAACAGTCACATAAAAATAAAAATATACAACAATTAGTGGTGACAATTTAAAAAAAAATATTTTTTAACTTTAATATAATGTCGCCTAATTTCTTCTTGTTTAATATTATATAAAATACGAAAACTTGTAAAAATATAGTAGTTTCGCCTACTATATATTTTTTAAAACGTTCGTATATCGGTTTTATGATTACTATACTATTCATTACTAAGTATTTACTGCAGTTCTGACTTTTCGATGCATCGAATAAATAACATCGATGTTTACTCGATTTTGAGCAATTACCAAAACATCGGATTGATTCGATGCATCGGTATTTTACATCGAGTTCTTATAAATCACCCACTACAAGTTTAACATAATGTATATTATACTCACACACACATACATAATAATAGTAGGAATTTCGCCTCAACACGAGGCATCCATGATTATGCCTCGTGTTGAGGCGAACACGTGTCGTGTACAATGTGGAAAAGTGGTGGTGTGTGTTTGTTGTTGGTGTTGTTGATAGTTAAGTTGTTGTGTGTTGATAGTTTAGTTTAAGTTCCCCGTAAATCCACGTCTTCCAGTAAAAAACACATTATTATTTTTCTATTTGTGTTTGCTTGTCGCGGATCTTAGCTAAATAAAAGTTCTGACTGTCCACATAGTAATGGATTTCCGCAAAGTAACGCCTGACTCCATTAATCACACTACTCAAAGTCAACAGGTAAGGCGAGTGATGAGCGATTTGTTACTTTATGTTTCAGTAAATACGTGACAAATTGCAAACGAAGATTTAGAGGGCTGGCAAACTAGCTCCGAGGACTTACGTACTCTTATTAGCCTGCACAAATTGGGGTCTCGCTGACCCGAGACCTACGCAAATAGTTTCACATAAAAACGCGTCCAGGATGAAATATCGCAGCTATTACACACCCAATGTGGGGTCGGGACGGGCGTCCGCACTTGGGCACTTGAAAATTTGTTCTCATATTTACTTTTAACCATAAATCAAAAAAGAAAGATGGAATGTTACAAAAGACATATTAAACCGGCGTCTGAGCGGTAGCTTAGCTACGGCGCTTCGTCCGGTGAGCGGTTGAGTTCCGGTGGCCCAACACCCCTCCCCCTCCCTCTACCCCTCCCCCTCCGGTTCCCACCCCCATACTGACACTGGCAGCATGAAGAAATTCGCCTGAGAGCCGTTAATCGCGTCGTGATAAACATAGGGTAGAAAGTCGCTCGTTGATTGCTATCCTCAGGTGAAACGCCTGCTCGTTTGCCTTCCTATCCTATAAAAAAATCATTGTCACAAACAAGTGTTATCTTATTTATATAGTGTTATATTATATATAAATTCCGTCAAGTCTTCTCGTCGCCCATACCACAAAGTCTGAAGACAAAAGTCTTCAACCAGTGCGTCCTGCCCGTACTCTCTTACGGTGCCGAGACGTGGACACTGACAGTCCGTCTCCTCGCCAAGCTCAAAGTCGCTCAGAGGGCTATGGAGAGAGCTATGCTCGGGGTTTCTCTGGTGGACAGAATTCGAAATGAAGAAATTCGCCGGAGAACCAGAGTCACCGACATTGCTCTTCAAGTTAGCAGACTGAAGTGGCAATGGGCTGGACACGTTTGTCGGAGAACCGACAATCGTTGGAGTAGACGAGTGCTGGAGTGAAACCGCGACTCGGCAAACGTAGTGTGGAACGCCCTCCTGCTAGATGGAGCGACGATCTGCGCAAGGCGGCTGGCAGAGACTGGATGCGTGTAGCCGAAGATCGGGCTAGGTGGCGCGCCTTGGGTGAGGCCTATGTCCAGCAGTGGACTGCCGCGGGCTGATATATATATATATATATATATATATACATATATATATATATATATATATATATATATATATATATATATATATATATATATATATATATATATATTATATTATTAGTATTTATATGTTCACATATGTATGGTTTTATATAGTATGTATTGTTATATATATTATTATATTTTGTTGTTGTACACTTATTTCTATCCTCACAACTTATCTCTCTTTCACTCCTGGGTTTGCTGGAAGAAAACTCAATTTTGAGTTAAGCTCGCCTTTGTACATCTTCTTTCCTTTTAATTCTTGTATGTCGTGTTTTGTGTACGATAAAGTATTAAAAAAAAGCGTAAAAAAATAATAATATTAAAATGGGTCGTATTTTAAATAATAAGTAAACTTCAATAGAAATACTGAACACAAAAGAAGTATTGTGTACAGGTTGTTACACTTTTCAATATACAATCGTAAGATATTAGTACACTTTCTTGTACACAAAGGTGTGCTTAAACTGTGAGAATCGAAAGGTGACCGCGATGCGAAATAAATTGGGGCTAAATGCGAACAATAAGTGAAAACGATTGGGAGAAAAGAAACGAAGTTGCGAAATTAAATTCGCGTTCATTCGCCGCGGGCAGGAGGCCTGGCGCGTTCAGACGTGAAGATAGAATTACTTCCGCCACACTGACCACCATTGCCAGGAGCAAGCCGCGAAAAGACGACCGATTGGCTCAGTGGCGAGGCCCTCTGACTGCGGAGGCAATGGTCGCGGGTTCGATCCCCGCATCGGAATAAATATATCTATGGATTTATAAATATTTATTCCGAGTCTGGTAACCCCCCCAATCCTTTCCTGCACTTTCCTTTCTTCTCTATTCTTTCCCTTCCTCTCCGCCAATCCACGGTCCGCCGTGCCAATGGATGCATGGCTAGGGGCGAGCCTAGTCGCAAGCGAGCCGATCGTTCCGGGCTTCCAGTCCAGTTTTTAGGCTGACTTGTTTTGGTTGCGGTGAATTTATTACATCAGTTAGTTGTTTTTAATTTTATTGTATTGTATGTGTAAGTATATATTATATATGGATGTATATGTGTGTATGTGTGCCCTTAAGAATGTCGTCACTGTGGTCCGCGATCTGACCACGTTGGTTCTTGCTAAAAACCAGCGCCGGGTGCTCCAATAGAGCGCCTGGCATATGCTGAGCAAGAACCATTTTATGATACTTGTTTGATTAAAATAATTCTTTTTTGTTTTGTTTTTTTTTGTATATCATATTACAATATTATTAAGGTCTATTCCTGTCCTGTGGATGTCTATTCCTATTAAAAAAAGTATTTCTATTAACAACATAAACAGATGCCATGTTGTAATTACAGTTGTGTTCGCGGCAGGTCACTAATGAAAAATTCCATACATTGTCATACTGGGTGGGAGCGATGTATTAAAATTATGTTAAATTTGTTTGCAAATGTTTTAGGGTTCTTCTGTTTTCCTGTACACACACACATACACACACACATACATATACATATATATATATATGTTTGTATTTGTGTGTGTAGCATATTGTTTGTGTATAAGTACAACACTCTCAGAAAACCGGCGTCTTAATGGTAGCTTAGCTACCGCGCTTCGTCCTAAGCCAAATGCCACTGCGGATGATTATTTAGGCTTTGATTGATTCGCATCAGGTGACACGCCTGCTCGTTTGCCTCCGTCCCCCGTACAAAAAAAGAAAATTAATAAAAATTCAACTACAATCATGTGGTCTTATTACACACAAGTGTGTTTGCAAGCATCCGGTGTTTACGATGAACCAAGTGATAATTGGATTATATCCCTATTGGGATACATAAAAACATGTATGTACGGTCTACAAGTATTTATTCGGAGTCCAGAGTCTGTCCATTATACACAATAATTAAATTACATTAATTGAATTAAACGAATTAACTGACGGTAACATCACAATGCTTTTGAAATGAATGGTTATTTGAATACATCGGCATTGTGCTAATTTGAATAATGGGACATATACAAATGTTAATTATGGTGAATTATTTCTTTCAAATATTAATATAATATAATAGCATAAATATTATTAAATAGCAGTACGGCCAGCATCAAATGAATTCTTACAAAATATTTTAATCATATTATTATCATTAATATATCTATATCATTAAAATACAAAATCGGGAGGCAGTCACGAGGACTGCCGACAGAAGTGGAAACTTAAAATTGTATATGGAAATTTCAAACTGATGGTAACATTGAATGCTGCTATTATTATAGCATGTTGCTGACGCGAACCCATAGATTTTTTACCTTCTCAGAATCGCGTAAGGTGGGGTAATAGAACGCGCTTAAATTATCTTTATATTTATATATGTATATGTACTTTGCACATTATTTTTCAGTACCAACAAATCCTACATTTTTAATGAAGTGAAAACTTCTAAAGTCCCGTTACACGACTCTGGGTTGGGAAAAATCTATGGGTTTGCGTCAGCAACATGCTAATGCCTAGATATATCTATAGCTATAGACATACTTTAAACACAGTTAATGTACGCGTAGCTGCCTACGTACACGCATCACGCCAACACATTATATATAACCGATTGTATGTGTGCGCGTTGACGCTTCATGGATGGATAAAGTTTTATGTGTCGCGTCAGCAACACGCTGTAGTAATAGCAGCATATCTGCAGCTATTATGCTCACGTGTTATATAATATTAGCGTACAAATAAAGTTTAATTTTTACATGGAAAGTTCTATGAGTGTATACTTTGCGTTGTTCTTTATATTATGTTTTAATTTGATTATTTCATTTGTTGAATTGTCAGAATATTGCAATACAACAGTGAGTACTAAATATGTTATTAATATTGCAATTAGTTTGAAATTAAAAATACAGTTTTTAGTTTTCACGTCTGTCGGCAGGCCTCATGACTGGCTCTGATTTATTTATACCCTAGTAGTTAACATAACTAAGGGGTGGTACTATAAAAAAATATCTGTTACACTGAAACCGAATTAAGTTTGTCATTCGGTTAGGCATACCTTAACGACATCACTAGTACTACAAGTATATATATCATATGTAAATATATAACTAAGTATTAAAAAAATATTTATTTGTTGGAGCTGCCCCGATTCTGCAGTGCATCAGGTATGTTCGTTAAAGCCCGCACCGATGGCTTTTGGGCCATTTTGCGAAAACGAACAGCCTCGTTGCTTCACAGAATGCGGGATAGCTACAACTCTATAATGGAAACCGTTGTTGCTAGATTCAACTCGCGCCTTATGATACAGCTAAATCTTCAATGTAAATGATTTACTAACATAATTTTTAAGGTGTACATAATTACTAATACAAATGAAAAATATAAAATGTATGAACAAAAAAAATTGTGTGTAATATTTTTTATTTTTTTTTTATATATTCATGCCTATCCCCCGCAGGGGTTGGCAGAGACCACAGAGCACCATCCGCTACCATTCATCGCAGCGAAACGGATTTTCATTAGTCGCTTCTCGCCCTCATGAAAATCAGGACGTGACGGGTGGCGAACCACGTCGTCGTCATTTTCAACAAATTAGGTATATTAAGCCCCAGCAGAGCCCTGTAGAGCCCTGCGTGCTGAGGTAAGGCCCTATAGTACCCGGGGGAACCCAATCCCGGGACTGTCGGCACGCTTGCGACTAAGCTCACCCTTAGCCACGGCAGACCGTGGCTAAGGGTCCGTAATTGAATTATATTAAGTCGTAGTCGTGACCGTAATTGAATTATATTAAGTCGTATCTCAATTCACCCCAACATCCCCCAACGTGTAACAATAAAGGCGAGCCCTTGACGCGATCGGGCGTATCGGGGGGGAGAGCGGGGTTAGAAGGTGGATTTAATTAACGCGCTCTGGATAATTTATGCCAGTTTGGTAGGTAGGGGCCGAAAAGACCCCCAATATGAGGGTAATATATCAGCTATTGGCATTTAAGGGTTAAATCCACTTCTGTGACATGCGGCACCAACTTACCACAATTGAGTGGATTAATAAATCTCCTAATTCTCCATTCACGTTTTAACAAGAAATACGGAAACTGAATGCGGCTGTTCTGATTGGAGGAGCATCAGTTTATAAGCGACGAGGAATGTGTGAATTGTTATATGTTGATAACATCGATCAATCAACAGCCTGCGGCAATCCACTGCTGGACATAGGCCTTCCCCATGAAGCGCCACCTAGCCCAATTGTTGGCTTCACGCATCCAGTTTCTGCCAGCCGCCCTGCGCAGATCGTCGCACCTAGCTAGCCTGGGGGCGTCCACATTACGTTTACTGAGACGCGGTTTACACTTCAACACTCGTCTGCTCCAACGATTGTCGGATCATCGACATACGAGACCAGGCCATTGCCACTTCAGTTTGCTAATTCGAAAGGCTATGTCGGTGACTTTAGTTCTCTGGCGGATTTGTTCATTCCGAATCATATATTCCAGAGAAACTCCGAGCATAGCTTTCTCCATAGCTCTCTGAGCGACTCTGATCTTGTGAAGCAGACGGACTGTCAGCGTCCACGTTTCGGCGCCTTAAGAGAGTATATTAATGTTATAATATTTATGAAGGGTGAAGTGGATTTACAGGGAACTTACGGAAGACAACCGTTAAGTACCACTTTAGTAAAATACCAACGAAAACAAAACACCGACAATGAAAGAAATAAACCGATGTATTTATTTGCGAAAAGAAACACTGTTAATATATTTCTCGTATTTCTAAAGGAAGTTTTAACAAAAATTACTTTTTAGCAGTGCGGACGACTTGGATAAACGCCACGACGTATCTACATATATTCTTAAAACTAGAAGGAAGAATTCCAAACAACCACGTTTCGTATTAGCATTATAAAAACACAGCGATACGTACTCTGCATAAGGAATGTGGGGAGATTTTAATTCAGCAGCAATTTACTGAATATTTTACTTGGTTCTCTCATCCTTAGTGCACCGGGGTATCTTATTACGTTCGTATCAAATACTTGGCTAACATTTGCTGCTTCACAGAAATGAAAACATAAAACGAAGAATATAAGATTAATCATAATTTAACTAGTAAAGCCACGCTGCAGACGAATACTTTGTCAAGAATGTCATATTATTTGTCTGTAGCGTGAATGGGCCGGGGAAGTACCACACTCCCGCAGAAAACCGGCGTCTGAGTGGTAGCTTAGCTACCGCGCTTCGTCCAGTGAGCGGTTGAGCCCCGTAAGCTCAACACCTCTCCCATAATGAAACTCTCCATAAACTTCGGCAACGCTTCTGCACTGCATGACACTGCAGATGTCTATGGCCGACGTTGATTGATTTCCATCAGGTGACACGCCTTCTCGTTTGCCTTCCTATACCATAAAACAAATAAGGCTTCTTTCTACTTACCAATACTCTATGGAACCAGCTACCTATAGCAGTGTTTTCGAACTGATACGACATCGGAACCTTCAAAAAACAAGCCCACAAATTTCTCAAACGCTGGCAATGGTGCTGCAGATGTCTATGGGCGGACTTGACTGCTTTCCACCGGGTGACACGCCTGCTCGTTTGCCAAATATTTCTCTGAATCGCTAACTACCCTAACTTAACTACATACATATGTCTCAGAAGCTTCTCTTAATTCTTTGAAGCTGATGATAGAAATGTTGTTACGATGGGTAGAAGATTTTCATGCAGATAGGAAAACTAATCCTGGAGTGTTAGCTCAGAAATTACATATGAATTACAAAAAATTCAAATGCTATTATATTTAAATTCCCACGAGGGCGAGAAGCGACTAAAGGATAGTCCTTTTGATACGATGAATGAGATGGAGGAGTTTAGAGGAAGCAAGGAGAGTGTGCCGAGATCGTAGCAGATGGAGATCTGTGGTCTCTGCCTACCCCTACGGGAGACAGGCGTGACGATATATATGTATACATGATATATAATATTTTTGTATTTTTTACCATCTTATCAGAGTGGATAGAGTTAATAGGTACAATATATAGAAATAAAATATAAAATTACTGTTCGATCCTCCTCTTTAGTCTTATCCTAATTCACGCGCTACTCCTCGGTCTAATAAGTTGGTAATGGCTAGATGGAGGAGCCTCACTAGCTACTCTATCTCTTACTATATTCTCTTCCTTTATTGTTTGATGAATTAATTATATGCAAATGGATCTGCTCTCTGCTGGGTCGAGGCGTAAATGAATGAACAATAACTCCACTAGTTTCTCTTCACGGCGTCAATTAGCGGGAGCTATTAAGTAAGATTTCTAAAGGAAACAGTTTTATACACCTTACATTATAATTAGTAAATATTATCTTATAAAGGAATGTAGGATATGTGAATTCAACGCCCGTTAAATTATCCGTGATTATAATAAAGGATGTCCCAGGGTTGAAATAAAATATAAAAAAAGAACAACAAAGGATTTTTTTTACGAAGAAATAGTGGCACAGTACCCTGCCACTTCTTTTACGGGGAACTTAATCTAAATCTTACTGAAAAACAGCGAAAGGAAATGAAGATATAAGAGAGCGATGTGGAGTAAAAGGTGTTGTGACAAAAGTAGAAAAAGGGATGCTTAGATGGTTTGGACATATAGAGAGGATGGATGAAAGACGACTGGCAAAAGGAATTTACCTTGCGAATGTGGATGGAAGGGCCGGAAGAGGAAGACCACGAAAAAGGTGACCAAATTGCTGAACTTTTAAAGAAAGGCCAGGTCAAGAGTACTCTCAACCGGCGGGCTTGCATGAGGAGAATAATGAGTGTGGAGGAAGCAAGGGAAGTATGCAGAGATCGTAGCAGATGGAGATCTGTGGTCTCTGCCTACCCCTACGGGAGACAGGCGCGACGATATGTATGTATGTAACCAACCACTAACAACAACACCAAACACCACCACTCTTCCACAATGTATACAACACGTGTTTCGCCTCAACACGACGCACCATCAGATATAGTAAACTCTACGGAAGACAACCGTTAAGTGTCTTGCCATTACAATGAGCGCTATATAAACACCGTCCATATCTCAGGAGGAATAATGGTGTGTGTGGAAGGCCGTTTTTTCGCTAATATTTATTTTAAGTTCCCTGTAAATCAACTTCTTCTAGTAAAAACACAGATTAATATTTTTCTCTTATTGTTTGCTTGTCGCGGATCTTAGCTAAGTAAAAATTCTGACTGTCCACAAAATAATGCATTTCCGCAAAGTAACGCCTGACTCCATTAATCATAACTTTAGATATTCAAGGCGTAGATATTTTAACTGTTCTCTTAAAAGCAACTTCCCACACTTTATTTTAGTACACGTGGTAAGTACGTATAAAAAAGTAAGATCGTAGAACAAAAATAATAATGTTTATATACTCAAGCAACAAACAGAGGCGGCACACCACACGAAAACAAATCCGCTACGTGCGTAAACCCGCATGTGCCTCGGCTCACGCACAAATATGTAAGCTCTCGTGTGGAAATACATTTTATCGCTCCAATGCCGCCTCTATCCGATTATGATTTCCACAATCAAGTGCTTTAAAGTGATGACGTAATACAACTTAGAGAGATTGTAAAGCGATTTATAATGTAAAATTAAATGCAATATTATAAAATATATATATTTATTTATTCTTATTGTACAGTTTTTGGTACAAAAAAGTGCCCTTTGACCTGCGAGCTTGTATGAAGTGCGGAGAGTGATGAGTGTGGATGAAGCAAAGCAAGTGTGCCGGGATCGTAGCAGGTGGAGATCTGTGGTCTCTGCCTACCCCTACGGGAGACAGGCGCGATGAAATGTATGTATTCTTCTATTTTTAAAACTTAAAAATTTAAATTTTAAAAAGTGTATTAAAGTGTAGTTATAGTCCGGGCGTTAATAAATTCATATTATATATTACTGTTTAAACTGTAACTTATTTTGTGCGTAATAAATATATAAATAAATGATGTAGGTACTCGGTTGCTAGGCAACGCAATCTTATTGAAATTTCTTTTCGAAATTTGTTTGGGGTATAATTGACGTGTTTTAAAGAGGCCTATATCCAACTGTATATTGTCAAAGGCTAGGAAAAGTATAATGTAATAATATCGTTTGCGAATGTATAAACACATTTATCACATAGCCGACGGTAATGTTTAGTAGGAAGCTACGAGATCAATCGAGTACAACAAAAAACCCCGTGAAACCCGAAGGTCGACCGCAGCGCGCAAAAACACAAAACAAACGAACCTACTAGTGCTGTATGTAGCAAGCCGTACGTACTCGGTACTGAGTGACGGGTGCGCCATCTAGTACCGAGTGACGGAACGTTAGTCACGAATGCATTTCGTCACTCGCATTTCTCGTATTTCGGGTATAACTGTTTGACTTCGCGCAAGTACAGTTGATGCGTGTGTTAAAATACTTTATCAAGAATGGCATAATATTTGTCTGTAGCTTGAATGGGCCGGCTCGCGCGGAGAAGTACCACACTCCCGCAGAAAATCGGCGTCTGAGCTTACCTACCGTGCTTCGTAC
The DNA here is from genome assembly GCA_031353405.1 of Baronia brevicornis. Taxonomy (NCBI): domain Eukaryota; kingdom Metazoa; phylum Arthropoda; class Insecta; order Lepidoptera; family Papilionidae; genus Baronia; species Baronia brevicornis. The sequence continues at coordinate 264,560 of JASFAT010000892.1, read as the reverse complement.
GGTGAGCGGCCGAGTTCCGAAGGCCCAACACCCCTCCCCCTCCCTCTACCCTCTCCCTCCGATTCCCACCCCCATACTGACACTTTCCTTGACGGTCGACAACGCTTCCGCACTGCCTTTGGCGCTGCAGAAGTCTATGGGCGGCGTTGATTGCTTTCCATCAGGTGACACGCCTGCCCGTTTGCCTTCCTATACCATAAAGAAGACGTTTGCTGATCGTGGGTTTTGATGATGGATTGATATAACATATTATCACGTTTAAAAACGTTAAAAATAGTAAATCCATTACACATTCAGTAGATTCCGTCTACAGTTCGCTTGTGATTCTAACTCTTTCCCATTTAATAAAATATAGAATAACTTATACACAAGATCCGCGATCTGATCACGTTGGTTCTTGTTGAAAACCAGCGCCAGGTGCTCCAATAGAACGCCTGGCATATGCTGAGCAAGAACCATTTTATGACACTTGTTAGATTGATTGATTTTCTTTTTTATAATAATAATTCTTTATTTGCATAATGTGAGGTATAACAAGATGAAAAAAGACTTATAAAAGCTCCATCACATTGCCACTTATGGCGTACAAATTTCATTAATTATTACATAGAGATCTAAATTTACACAGCATTAAATTATTAATAATCTATTATATCGTCATTAAAATTGATTTATCTATTACAAACATTCGATCCGAATTGTTTTGGTTGTTTTTATTTGTATATTATAATTCCCTTAAGGTTTTAATTTTAGTTCTTGTAAAAAAAGGTGTCATAAATAAAGTTTTTATTCTATTTCCATTTCTACAAGTCTGGTTCAAAATAAGGTAAAGTGACAAAAAATGCACCCTATGCAGCTAGGTATGTATTGTATATGTATGTTTTCTACAAATTACGAATGGTACGACGTCGTGACGTCATAGCATATGCAATATGATTTGTTGGCAGCCAATTCAGCACGACTTTCCTCCTAGTTCGCGAGGTGCAGCAGTTCTGGAGCACTCGCTACCTCGATCCACTCCCCGATATTACGTAGCCATGACTTTCTTTTACGACCAACTTGTTTTTTGCCCGCGACTTTTCCCACCATGATCAGTTGCAGCAATTTGTACCTGTCATATCTCATGATATGACCCAGGTAAGCAACTTTCCTACCTTTGACGGTCTGCAAAGTTCACGTTTTTGCTTAACTGGTTGGCGAACCTCGTCATTGGCCACCTTTTGAGTCCAGCTAATACCGACCATCCGTCATATATGCCCACATTTCGAACGCTTCAATACGCTTTCTGAGGTCTTCTTTAAGCGTTTAAGCCTCACATCCGTATAGAAGAACGGGCCAGATGTAACAGTGGAGCATTCTAATGCGCAACGAAAGTTTGAGGCTGCGATTATAAAGGACACGTATCATCTTGTTGGAGGAGCTTTGAGCGATTTTAATACGGGTTTTTATTTCTTGTTCACTTGCCGAAGATTTATTTAACTACGTACCGAGGTTCTTATATTGATTTACTTCCTCAAGTGTGTGTCCAGCAACACGCGTACTAATTGATATAGTAACGAATACATTCGGGTACGCTTTTTTCGTTACCTTTACACCCCTAGAACCAACGAGCGACTGCTTACAAACTGTATAGGTACCTACCTACTCATTTGTAACTGTACTCTGGCGCATTCTGCGCCTGGCACCGACTGGTACGAGCGACCGCAAGTCAAACATCGCTGTCGTTGTTAAATAAACTTTAACACTAGTTAGTAAAGGTGAAAATTGTATAATACAATACGTTGAAAACATATATCACGAACTTTAACGTCGCAGTAGAAAGGATGGTACATCGAAATTTGACTTTAAGATTGAGACAAAAAGTGATTTTTTGAACGATCAACGAATGCCAGACATACGTCACTCCTTGAGTAAATATTTGTTTTCATATGACAGAATAAAAATTAACTCTCCTTGAGGACTTTTCACTTTAATCGAACTATATTGTTTAATACACCACAACAGTTAAAGAACATAACTGATAATAATATAAAATTATAAAAATGAAATAAAAACACAACGTCGCTGATGTAAGTTGGCGGGAAAAGTCAGTTAAGGATCTAATCATTTCTATTTAAACAATTTACATAAACAAGTGGCTGCATAAAGTCTGTGCCTTTGCCTGAGTGTAATTTGCGAATATAAAATATTCCTTGTAGACTGTAGAGCGAACAAACTTCATTAGCCCGAAGACGAGAAACACCGACACAGCTCGGGGATACGACCGTCGGATTTCGGCCCCTCTATTTATAAAGACGAACAATATCAAAATACGTTTTAATAATTTTTACTGAATTATTTCGAAGTCTATTTGTATATTAAGTAAGCTTTATGAAGTGTTTAGTAGTAGAAGAGAGAGAGAGAGAGAGAGAGAGGAAGAAAGTTTGATGCAAATTAAATATTTTGAAAAGAAGAGGCAACGACGACGTTAACGAATTGACGTAAATGAAAGTACAGGGTGTCCGATCGCGGAATTAGGTTATAGTTCGAATAATTAGTAAATGCATACCTAATTATTATTTTCTGTTAATATTGAGAGAACATCTTGCCTTCACTTCACGTACCTACATGGTTTCAACAAGAAGGCCCCACTCCTCACAATGAAGATATTTTATCAGATAGGAAGGCAAACGAGCAGGCATGTAACTTGACGGCAAACAATCAATCCGCCCATAGAAATCCACATCGCCGCAGGCAGCAGCGTTGCCGACCTTTAAGTAAAAATGTGTAGGGTTTGTCTGCTGGAGGTAGTTGGTTCGACATGGTGGTGCGTGGAATGAAGTTTCGGAAAACGCACTATTCTGGATTGCCATTCATCCAGGTAGTGTATATTATTTTGTAAAATAATACATAATATTAAAACTAGATCGATGATTTTTAAAATATATTGTATGGCTAAGGAGTCAGTCAGGGAGTATCTTTGCCTAGCCACCTGTCCGGTAGTTATGCTATTGGCACACGCGACCCCGGCCTCCAGAACTACAACCGTATCATTCCTTGTCTTCCGTTGCGGTAGTATCATATCCCTGTCTAAATCTATCAATCCTTTCCTTTAAAATTTTCCAACGTCCTGAAGGCAGTTTGCTATTAAGTTCGTAGCATATGGAAAAACAGTTTATTTTTTTATATATGGGATAGGAGGGCAAACGAGCAAGCGTGTCGGTTGATGGAAAGCAATCAAAACTTACTATAGGCATCACAAATGTATAGCCGAAGTTTGAGATAAGGGTAGGCTTGTTTTTTTGACTGAAATTTTTAATATTTGTTTTTCAGGCAAATTTTGGTGCGCGTACCAAAGTATTAGATATCGTAAGTCTTCTTCCATTAATTAGTGACAGAACTGTTGAACTAAACATCCTTTGAAAAGGAGTATTACAAAATAAACTCACACGAGTAACAGCGAAATATCATAAGTCAATAAAACTGGCAAGCTATTACGGCCTTTATTAATATAACAATAAAATAGTTAACTACAAATTTTATATTTACCGTGTCTAAAATACAATGTGATCTGGAAGTCGAAATGAACGGAAAACAACTTTAAGATGTAGGTGATAAGGTCGATGCAAACGGTAATATCGCTGATGGATGATAAATGAGGTCGTTGACCAGCGCGTGTGGAGCGTGAGAAGGTGATATTTGTGAAGATTTAGATCTTTATTTTAGCGGTGAAACGGAGTTTGGTGAAGGGCACGGTTTCACCGAAAACCAGTTTGGACGAAAAGTGGGGCAGCTGCCGAATTAAAACGAAAACTTAGATATTGAAGCGTTTTAATACGCGATAAACATCTTACTACAAATACACAAGAAGATATTATGTTCACAATAAAGATATCCGACAAATAAACGAATAAATCATCACAATCATCAGGGTCCGCTTGTTCTGAATCTGGTGTAATGAAAGATTTAGATTTGGCAGAAGAATCATAAAATGAATGCATAGGAAATGAGAGCATTAAGAATTATGTGTGGTGTAACTTTCAATGAAAGAATAAGGAATGAAGTTATAAGAGAGCAATGTGGAGTAAAAGAAGCTGTCGTGACAAATCGAGAGAGAAAAGATGAAAGACGACTGATAAAATAAATTTACGTTGCGGATGTGGATGGAAGTGTCGATAGGACCAATCTAAAGAGAACATACCTAAACAAACACTACCACTTTTCCACCTCGTAAACGACACGTGTTTCACCTTAACACGAGGCATCTTCAGGTATAGTAGACTCTGTTTGGTGTTGTGTATACTGATGGGTGGAGAGTTGCTGACGGCCGTTTTTCGGTAAGTTTTGGTTTAAGTTCCAGGTAAATCCACTTCATCCGGCAGGAAAACACTTTATTAATTTTCTGTTATTGTTTGCTTGTCGTGGATCTTAGCTAAGTAATAGTTTTGACTGTCCACATACTAAACAATCAACCTATCTGAAAACAAGATAACATCACATAGAAACGAATATTACAGTGCTCTCAAAACCCTCAGCAGGATTGTCATGTCGCAGGCGGGGACAACCCCCTCCCCCCCACACCGACGAAGAGCTGTAAAGGTGCAGCGGGGTCGTTCAACTTATGATAAGACTTAGGCGAGCGATCCTTCACTCAATGGGACGGTTTTCGTGTGGTCCAAAACTAAGGCGGACTAGGCTCTGTCAATTTAATTGCAGCGAGGTTAATTTTTTTTATTATTTATTTTCTCGTAAGGTAGTGTGTATATGTATGAGTGTGTATGTATATATATATATATATATATATATATATATATATATATATATATATATATATATATATATATATATATATATATATATATATATGTATATGTATATGTATTTAAATTCATAAAATTAGTTTTAATTTTTCTTTTGTACAAGCTGCACCACCTTTAAAGTTTAAATAAATAAATATTATCAAGTCAAACTAATTGTAATAATAAATACTGCTATTACTACAGCATGTTGCTGACGCGACTCACAAAACTTTATCCATCCATGAAGCGTCCAACACAGATACATAATCGGGTATATACAATGTGTTTGCGTGATGCTTGTACGTAGGCAGCTGCGCGCGCATTAACTATGTTTAAAGTATGTCTATAGCTATATTTATAGCTTATACGTTAAGAATTAGCATGTTGCTGATGCGAACCCATAGATTTTTTTCCTATCCAGAGTCGTGTAACGTGGCTATAAAAGTTTTCACTTCAATAATGTAATGTATAATAATAAAAAAATAATATCGTTTATAATTTTAAATAAACATAAGTTTACAACTTGGACCAGCGCCTCAACTCGCCGGCAGCCTCTTCGTCGTGTACTGTCACTCCTTTACGCTCGAGCCCTCTCGTGAGGGAAGCGAAAAATAAATTATGTTTCGCCTCTACCCACATCTGTAATGACCTTGTTAGCTCACAATAACTTTGTCTTGGACGGGCGAGGTCTCTTGTTGTTACTGCGACTGTGCACCAAAATACCTCCCTATTTTATTTGGTAACAAGTTCTTCGAGGTGAGGTGAAGTAATACGACATGACATAAGTACTATAGCTAGCCCGCCGTTCTGCTTACGGCGACACCCGGGATCTTCAGTGGGTTTCTTCAAATAAGATTCTTCAAAATGATATTAATTCATTCTTGCATTCATTGTGTATTTATATCATATTCATATTTATTCTATATTATATTTTATTAACACTTTTCAATTTACATTTTATATATGTGCCGGACGGGTGACAGGTCTATATAAAAGACGTGAGTCAAACTAATATTTTGTTTTAATACAAAACAATTCATTTCTTTTTTATTTCAAACTTTAAATAACGAATTTAAAAAGAAATAATACAAAAGGTTTTATTGCAATCGTGATACATTTATTGATGTATCAATACAGTATATACTTTATACATTAAACGGTATTTTGCACTTAAAAATAAGATTATATAAAATAAAATGTATCTCTACCCTGAGAACTCTATCTCAGACAACCGCTAGAGTAGAAGAATGCTGGAGTGGAGACCGCGTCCGGCAAACGTAATGTTAAACGCCTCCCTGACATAAACTGGGTGCGTGAAGCCGAAGTGCAGGCTAGGTGGTGTTTCTTGAGACCTATGTCCAGCAGAGGACTGCCGCCAGCTGTTGATTAATTGATTGAAGATTTTTAATTTGACGCTGATGTTAGCAATTACATAATGCCATCAAATGAAAAAATAAAAATGTGGCTTTCGGAATAAATATAGCCACATGCCGCTCGACTAGATGATACGACGATCTGAGCAAGGCGGTTGGCAGAAACTAGATGCGTGAAGCCGAAAATCGGGCTACGTGGCGCTTCTTAGTCATTTATGGCAATTGCGAGAAATGCTGATACACGCTGCCGTAATTCGTATCGTAATTGGTGGCAGAAAACTGCGACTCAGAATGAGCATACGATCGCAAAGGATCAATAAAAACAAAGAGGTTGATTTTCTCGTGTGTCCCTATGGCGCCCTATGATTGAAATGCAAATTGTCAATATTCAATTATATAGATGTGCGTTTGTACTGACACATGTACATACAGGCACGTTCTTGAGCGCTCTGCCTGTCTGTATCCGCTTGTAATCTTCCACGAGCGTCCCGCGGCACGCACCGGGTGAGCCGACTGCTGACGGTTCACGTGAATCGTATTATGCGAGAGCGAACAAACCGTGACGCATTCATTTATTTATATGTAGATTAGCAGTATTGTTGTTATTTATTAATATGCACAAGATATGCCTTTACTGCCGATTTAGGGGTCTTTGAACCCTCAAATTAATTAACATAGACTAAAAAGTAATTGAAAATTTTTTATACACATATTGACAGCAATATAAAAACCCATATTTTTTTAATAGCTAAGCATGCAAACAAACTTGCTGGTCTGTTACCTGGTGGTAACAGATCACCGTCGCTCATAAATAACCGTAACGCTATAGGCATCTCAGATGCGTTATCGGCTTTTTACTAATTTGGAGAAATGCTCCTATGTGGTATTATCGTATGTGAGAACACAGGATCCAATACGGATTTGCGGGGTAACCCTTCCTCTCCGTGTGTGTATCTGTATGTATGCATGCGGTGTGTTAGAATTAGTTAGCATTCTTCTTCTAAAATACAACATCTATAATTATTGGACTGTTCTGTAACTCTTTCCATGATAAAAGTGTAACTTAAACTATTTTTTAAATATTATCTGAAATTTTAATAAAGACCTATCGTTTGCGAGTCGTGAATTTCTTTAAAGCATTTCCACAATATAAATTTTATTTTCTCACAAAAAACAAAAAACAATTTATGGTTCCATCGTCGTTGTTTACGATTATTACTTTTATAAAAATATTGCTTTGTTAGACAATGCCGTCCATAACCTTGTCACTGTAACGTACGTGTGAAGTACCGACGTGAAATTGACCCGGCGCTTGTTTACTGTTTACCGGGGCGATAAGGCCCCATCTCATTTCCCGGATTGCTCCTGTACCCGGGTGGGTACCCGTAACGAAGTTTGAAACGCTTTGCACGTTGACTTTGGAGAAACAGCCATCGTTTTCCATTTGAAGGCTTTAGATGTGTACTATTCACACTCGTAAGTCACTGTATTTCGCCTTCAAATCGACTGAGACTGCTTTCAGCTTTGCAATCTTGATACACATTCGTCTAGGAGGAAAACGTGAATTCGATTTAGGGTCCATAAAGTACAAGAGAACCAAGTTCTTACTCCGTTGCTTCTACTTAAACATTGTCGTCAATTAATAATAAACAAGTACAAATTATTCGTTTTACGGATTAAGAAAACATCGAAAACCTCCTAAAGAATGTACTAGTGATAGAGCCACGCTGCAGACGAATGCAGACGAATACTTTGTCAAGAACGGCATAATATTTGTCTGTGGCATAAATGGTGCGACTCCCCCGGGGAAGTACCACACTCCCGCAGAAAACCAGCGTCTGTGTGGTAGCTTAGGTACCGCGCTTCGTACGGTGAGCAGTTGCTTTTCGGAGGTCCAATCCCTTCCAAATCCCAGTGGACTACACGGTTAGATAGATATTGATGAATTCATTAATCAGTATAAACAGTATCATATCATGTTTTTCATGCATCGATCAAGTAGGGAAGGCATAGTGTGCTAGTGTTAACCTAGTGCTAGTATTATATTTCAATGCTAAGTCAAGGTAGGTGTATATACGCCGTAAAGAAAAGCTTAATTTACACGCACCACCACTCTGTGGAACCAGCTACCTTCGGCGGTCTTTCCAAACCGATACGACATTGGCACCTTTAAAGAACAAGCCTATACGTACATAAAAGGCCGGCAACGCTTCCGTGACACCTGCGGTGTCGCGGTTGTCTATAGGCGGCGTTGACTGCTTCCCATCAGGTGGCACGCTTGTCGTTTGCCCTCCTATCCCATAAAAAAGAATATACGATTCGATGACTGTGCCGAGCTGCTGTTCTTGCACATCGAGGTCGTGCGTCACGAACCATACGGTTTACTTTGTACAATTTAATTTCTTACAAATGTAGACTGAGCTTTATTTGGAGGAAACGTTGTTAAACTTTGAGGACTTCAAACTACGCTGTTGTAAACCGATTAAAGTTGTTTGAGAGCTATAAATCTGTTCCTTGAGGGCTTAGCGCGGAAGTCTTATCAGTATTTTAATATTGAACCAGCTGCATTCAGCGGTATTTTCGAGCCGTACGACATTGAAACGCGGGTCGCCTGATGGAGAGCAATCAACCCCGTAGTACCATAGGCAGTGCAGAAGCGTTGCCGGCCTTTAAGGAAAGTGTCACTATAGGACGGGAGGGGAGACGGGAGGGGTTAGACCTCCGCAACTTAACCGCTTACCGGACGAAGCGCGGTAGCTAAGCTACCACTCAGACGTTTTTCTGCGGGAATGCGGTATTTCCCCGAGTGAGCCGACTGATTCATGCTACAGACAAATAGTATGCCATTCTTGGTAAATTATTCGTCTACAGCGTGGCTCTATCTTTGACTCTAGAAAGCATTCAGATGGTGGGGATGATTTTTTTCCTTTCGGCGAGTTATGCGGCAATGAAATTCAGCATAATTTATATACAGTTAAATATGAGAAAAGTAATGATGACTCAAAAGCAGAGTGACAAAGTATTAGAAGAAGATCGTGGATTCGAAACCCGCACCAGAATAATTTTTTTTTTTGGAAAATATAAATATAACATATTTTATTGTAATTTAATGTCCTTAACAATAGTAAGTTGCTTCAATGACTGCGGTGTAATGAGTCGTACAGATAGGCAGATACCTTTCAAACTAAATGACGTGGACCATCGAAATGAGCGACAATACAGCGCCGACAAAAGGAAGCCGTTAAACCACAATCGCTTATAATTGTGTAAAACATTCCGATGTACACAATCTCGATTACCTTACAGTTGCTTCGCTTTGATATTACATGATTTTATTACAAAATTTTATTAAATTTACAAAATAAAAATGGAAATGGACTACTTAAAAAAGCCTACTCATACTCTAAGGCCGGCAACGCATTTGCAACGCTAATGGTCTTGTAGACACTTATCATCATCATCAGCGTTGTTCCCATGTGATTACGCCATACGACTTGAATGCCCAAGAGAAGAGCATATGTGTTCGTTTGCTCGCTCTGCCATAGAAATATTGGCTGACCGATATTAATAGTCAGTTTATTGCACAGTCCAATAATAGAACGCTTGTATATTTAATTTATCACTTTTTATTATTTTATTATATATTCACGCCTATCCCTTGCACGGGTTGGCAGAGACCACAGAGCTCCATTCCGTTACGCTCCCAACACACCTCCACACTCATCCATCCTTTATCCATTCTTCTTCTCACATTCATCGCAGCGAAACGGCTCTTCATTAGTCGCTTCTCGCCTTCATGGGAATCAAGGGCGAACCACGTCGCCGATTTATCCCTTAGAATTTAGACAAAATGTGTTTTTATGAAATTAATATATAAATAAACAATTTCTTATAACTTTTATAAGTTCAAATTAATTGTTTATTCGAGAGTGAAAAGATGTTGTCACTGATCGTAACGAAGATACTGTCCGCCATTTTGTTTCGTGCCACCATTTTGCATCATTTCGCGCCATTACGTGCAACGTTAGCGGAGCACATGGAACGTAAGATGTTCTTGTTTTGCGGTTATAATTACATTAACTGGCGCCTTGTGTATATTAACACGGATCGAGTGAAATTTCAAGACCGCCAATTCAGGAATGATTAAATTAAAGAATTCTTTCTTAATTATTTTTCCATGACAACATCTTTGGGTAGAACTAAATGGATTTAGTCATAAAATATATGAAATATTATGATGTCGATGATCATTTCTTATACGATTAGGTTACGGTGATATATCCTAAAAGATCCCAGTAATGGTAACTGAGCGCAATTTATATTTAGTGCTTAAGCAGGATAAAAGAATAGTGTGTTACAATTTAGAACATCTAACATAGATTAGGAACGATTCTTTTCCCCCATTGCTGTCATGTAAGATATATATTTCCAGTGGTAGAGCCACGCTACAGACGAATACTTTGTCAAGAATGGCATAATATTTGTCTGTAGCACGAATGGGGCGGCTCGCCCGGGGTAGTACTACACTCCCGCAGAAAACCGGCGTCTGTGTGGTAGCTTAGCTATCGCGCTTCGTCCGGTGAGCGGTTGAGTTTCAGAGGCCCAACCCCCCTCCCCACTCCCATAATGATAGTTTCCTTAAAGGCCGGCGACACTTCTGCTGTGTGCACTGTGGCACTGCGGATGTTTATGGGCGGTGTTGATTGCTTTCCATCAGGGGACACGCCTGTTCATTTGCCTTTCCATCCCATAAAAAAAGAACAAATAACAACACATGTGAAGAACAATAGATGAGAGAGCATTGCCGAACTGGGAGTAAAAACCAATTTGTGATGTCCAATCCATTCACTAAGCGTTCATCATCATATGGTTCGTGACGTACATCCTCAATATATGAGTTTACTGCACAGGAATCGTATATACGCCTAGGTTAAGTTAGTGTTGAAATATTCTCCATTGGGTTCTCGCTTTATACTGGCATATTACGCTATCCTCACTGGCGGCAGTTAGTGAGGGTGGCTAGTTGACATATTAGGGACATTGTACCCCCTAATTATTCTGAAATTATCCTTACATTATTTTTTGGTCCTTGAAGCCGGACGGCTTGGTTGAAATACTCAAATACCTGTGTTATATTTTGAATGTATTCCATGCTTTTACTCAGGACGATACTACGTAATATAAGGGAGTGGACCTGGATAACGAGTGCTCCAGAGCTGCTGCACCTCGCGAAGGAGGAGGAAAGTTGTGCTGAATTGGCTGCCAACCAAGTCGGAGAGGCACTCTTAGAAAAAGACACAGAACGAGCTCAACTCAGTAAAAAATGTCTCAAAACAAACTCAGTTAGAAAATCACGTAAATACAAATTTTCAAAATTATGTATTATATATGAGGATGGCCGCTTGAAATAAAATCTTAATTTTAATAATTTCACATTTTTAAAATGTCATTCTCGGTACAAGGACTTTGTACAAAAAGCGTTTAGTGCAGTTTTTTGTTACATTAGCATTTAAGATTCACCTTGATAAGAACAATGCTGGTCTCTTTATTTATTCATGTGCACGTCATTTTTTTAATAACAGTTATAAGAAACATTAAATAAAATGAACAAAAAAAACTCTGTACGATTATATTTATTTAAAAATCAGAATGAATACTTTGTCAATTATTGCATATTGTTTGTCCGTATAACGAATGGGCCGGCTCTCCCGGGGAAGTCCCACACTCCCGCAGAAAACCGGCGTCTGATTTAACAACATACACACATACATATAGTCAAGCCTGTCTCCCTATACGGTTAGGCAGAGACCACACATCTCCATCAGCTACGATCCCGACACACTTTTCTTGCTTCCTTCACACTCATCCATTCTTCTTCTCACTTTCATCGTAGCGAAACGGCTCTACGTTCGTCGCTTCTCGCTCTCGTGGGAATCAGAACGTGAGGGGTGGCGAACCACGTCGCCGTCATTTTTCAATAAATTATTATGTATAATATATATATATATATATATATATATATATATATATATATATATATATATATATATATATATATATATATATATATATATATATATATATATATATATATATATATATATATATATATATATATATATATATATATATATATATATATATATATATTATATATATATATATATATATATACATATTCACGCCTATCCCCCGCAGGGGTTGCCAGAGACCACAGATCTCCATCCGCTACTATTCATTGCAGCGAAACGGCTCTACATTAGTCGCTTTTCGCCCTCGTGAGAATCAGGACGTGACGGGTGGCGAACCACGTCGCCATCATTTTTCAACGAATTAGGTATATTAAATTCGTCTTAGTGAATCCCACGAGCCGCAAGGGAGGGTGAAGGTCAGCCCCAGCAGAGCCCTGCATGCTGAGGTAAAGCACCATGGTACCCGGGGGAGCCCGATCCCGGGACGGTCGGCACGCTTTCGACTAGGCTCGCCCCTAGCCACGCATCCATTGGCACGGCAGACCTTGGATTGACGGAGAGGAAGGGAAGGGATAGAGAAGAAAGGAAAGGGCAGGAAAGGAAATGCGGATTGGGGGAGTTACCAGACTCGAAATAAATATTTATAAATCCATTTATATATATTTATTCCGATGCGGGAATCGAACCCGCGACCATTGACTCCATGGGCGGAGGGCCGCGCCACTGAGCCAATCGGTCGTTATGTATAATAAGATTCGTTAAAGTGAATTCCACGAGCTCCAAGGGAGGATGGAGGTCAGCCCTGTATGCTGAGGTAAGGGCACTATAGTACCTGATTTAACGAAATGATCGCAATACGCCCTTTAATCAAAACAATCAAGGCATCACGGAATCACTTGTGATGGAGATGTGATTGGGAAAATTCAAAACAGTACCGCGGTCTTTCCAATTGTGCTGCAGTCAAGTACAGTCAGCAAATGTTTTAAATTGCAAATGCAATTATTTTCGCCCGGCCGCGAACCGATGCGTTTTAATTACGTTGCCATAACTGGGGAGGGGGCGCAGCGCATCGCGATGAGGCAGCTGCCGGGAGTACCAGGTTCGTATACCGCCGCTCCGAATACTAATCACTGCGGCGGGTGCAGCTAATTAAGTAAATTTTTAATTACTGCAAATAAATCTGCGCTTTGGTCTCGCTGTTTTTGCAAAATGTGCAGCCTTGATTAATTCGAGGTGGAGGGATAAAGTTGGAAAATATAAATTATAAGGCGATGATGAAACGATGTTAGGATATTAATGGAGTCAGGGTTACCTTGCGGAAATCCATCACTATATGGACAGTCAAAAGTTTTACTTAGCTAAGATCCGCGACAAACAAAACAATAACAGAAAATTAATAATGTGTGTTTTTCCGTTTGGTTTAGTGGATTTATTTGGAACTTAAACAAAAAACTTACCGAAAATCGGCCATTAACAACGGTATAGTGGTTGGTGGGTGGAGAGTTGATGGCCGATTTTCGGTAAGTTTTTGGTTTAAGTTCCAAATAAATCCACTAAACCCAACGGAGAAACACACATTATTAATTTTCTGTTATTGTTTTGCTTGTCGCGGATCTTAGCTAAGTAAAACTTTTGACTGTCCATATATGATGTTAGGATATATAAATTAATTTTTAATTCTACTCTTGTCTAGTAGACTAGTGAAGGTTGGCAAACAATTCAGAACAACTCTCCTCGTCTTTCGTGAAGTCCGCCCTGTAGACCGTAGGCCCTGTAGGCCGCCCATAGACATCCGCAGTGCCATAGGCATTAGAGAAGGGTTGCCGGCCTTTGAAGGTTCCTATGTGGTATCCGTTCGGAAATAATATTAGAGCTAGCTGGTTCCACAGAGTACTGATGCGTCGAAAGAAGTTCATATAATAAATGTTTCATTATATCATCAATCCGTAAGTAATCCGTAAGTTTGTAGAACATATCCACTTATGGTATCATCATCAACAGCCTGCGGCAGTCCACTGCTGGACATAGGCGCATCCAGTTTCTGCCAGCCGCCCTGAGGGGAGATCGTCGCACCATCTATGGTATACAATGTAGATTCTAAGGTTTTCAAGGAGAAATCGGCTATTATCACAAGGAGGAAACATTTCGCGAAAGCGCAATTCTAAAGCACGATAAATTACACGAAATTAAACTCGCTCCCAACACCTGTTGCTGAGAATATATCACGACGTGACATACATCATTTGGAGCTGACGCGGGGACCGAATGTGTTACATTTGACGACTCAATTACGTGCGCGTGTGCTCTATCTCTTTTCTCTTCTCCTTGGCAAACTTGAATTATTACGAAAGTCTCATTTAGCATTGCTAAATGAGACTTTCGGGTTCTTTAATCATGCTTTATCTTAAATGATAATGATTATCACAGATGTACCAAATGTAGAAAGACTTTCTTAGAGTCTTTTCTTAGAGACAACCGTTTACCGTCTTACCTTACCGACTTACTTAAAGACTGTTACTCTTTCGTAGTGTCTACTGAGGATGCCTCGTGTCCAAGCGAAAAGCTTTGTATCTATGGCGAAAAATGATATTGTGTGTTTGACGCTGTCAACGTTGGTAACCATGGCGAGATGTTGGAGGCTCTGCTGACGGTTGTCTCTCGATAAATAATTCTTTCCAAGCGCACAATGTTATCTTTCTTATTTGCGTTCGCGAATATTAGCAAAGTTTAACTGACTCCATTAATTATAGTAAAATTAATAAAATTTATTGTCCAACACTCTTGTCCAATCCACATTGGACAAGAGTGGTGAGTTAATGTCCGTTCTTCCGGAAATTAAGAGGCCCGTGCTCAGCAGGACATATATGAGCAGAGAAAAAAAATCATAATAATTTCTCCAGAAATGGAGAGGCCCGCGCTCAGCAGTGGGACATATATGAGCAGTGGAAAAAAATCATAATAATTCCTCTAGAAATGGAGAGGCCCGTGCTCAGCAATGGGACATATGAGCAGTGAAAAAAAATCATAATTAAAAACAAATTAAACGACAATGAAATTCTATTCTATGCATGCCTCTACAGGTCCCAAAGTCGTAATTCAGAGACGAATCGACTTAATAAATACATACAAATGGCAACAGTTTTCCTACTTGAACAGATCCCATTCGCTGAGATCGTCGTATACGGTGATTTCAACGCTCACGTCATCGGAAATAACGAACCATGCCGGTCTGTATTCCAAGCTTTGCTCTGGCCTATGGTGTTATACAAACGGTCTCTTCGTCTACGCCAACACCAGATGTGGAAGATCATAAGACCAAGCTAATACTGGGGTGCTCTGGACTAAGACTAAGACATGAGAACAGACGAACCTAATCTATCCATTGATTGAAGGATAAACCGTACTGGTGCAGTAGTCGGCGTGAGCGAGATAAAAAGGACGTGCAAAAAGCTACAAAGGTGGGTCTTTGGGAAAAACGACAATTATGTTGGCCATTACCTTTTTGCGCTCGGCGTGCAACTAAAGGATGTTTTTGCTGACTACAGCAATACGCTCGGAATTACCCATGGTTTTAACGATTTTCCAAGCAACAGGAAAAAAGGCTTGTCGTTTTTTATGGCTTAGAAATAGAAATACATTTTTTTTGTTACAATAACTTAATGCTTCAATATTAAATCTAAATAATATTATATTGTGCATACAATGTGGACAGTCAGAACTTTTACTTATCTAAGATCCGCGACAAACAAACCGAGATAGAAAAATAATAATTTGTTTTTTGTACTGGAAGAAATGGATTGTGCGGAAGACAACTGCTTAACGGTTGTCTTCGGTAGAGTCTATTACCTGATGATGCCTCGTGTTGAGGCAAAAAAAGTATCGTGAACATTCTGAAAGAGTGGACTCTGGTGTGTATTTCGTCTTTATGTTGTTAATAGTGGTTGAGAGGTGGAGAGTTGCTGACGGCCGTATTTTCGGTAAGATTTAGTTTAAGTTCCCCGTACTTTCTTAACACACATTATTATTTTTCCATTTTTATTTGTTACGGATCTTAGCTAAGTTAAAGTTCTGACTGTCCACATAGTAATTGATTTCTGCAAAGTAACGCCATTAAACAATATCATATAGTGACACATCGAATTATTTCTTCACAACTATTACAATTTTGGATAAAACCGAAATCAGCCAGTTTTTATCCAAACCACGTTATTGGCAAATTAAATAGATTTAACTAAATTTAAAAGCCACAAACATATTGTTCGATTAGTACGCCTTTTATTTACTATATATAAAATAAAGAAAAGATTAAAAAATATCACCATCATAATCTGGTTAATTTGTTGAAAAATGACGGCGACGTGGTTCGCCACCCGTCACGTCCTGATTCCCACGAGGGCGAGAAGCAACTAATGGAGAGCCGTTTCGCTACGGTGAATGTGAGAGGAAGGATGGATGAAAAAAAGGATGATTGTGGAGGAAGCAAGGAGGGTGTGCCGGGATCGTAGCGGATGGAGATATGTAGTATTTACCTACCTCTACGGGAAACAGGCGTGGCAATATGTATGTATTTAACGTTGTATGTTGTTATATATATTGTATAGAATTTATCGTACCTGTACCATAAATGCTGAGGCCATATATGCTGAGACAATAATTTATCCACGCACTTTACCTTGGGCTTCATAGTCACTATTTATTGTTCCCCCAGAGACACCGCAACTGTAACTCACCATCGACCCGGACTAATGGTCCTCACGCTAATCCGGCACGTAAAGCACTTCCGTGCAAATTCATCCGGATCCTTTAATCCGGTGAAATGGACACACGATGATACTCCGTATCAATGAACGGAAACTTACCTGGAACAAAAATAGAAAATGATAAGTTTTTAGATAGATAGATATATGTATTCTTTATTGTACACCAAAAACAAAATTATACAATTATTGATTGTAATATTTATATACAAATGGCGGTCTTATCGCTAATAGCGATTTCTTCCAGACAACCGTAGGATAGACGCAATGTTTAAACGATAATTTGATGTAGGTTGGTGATAACTTATCGTTATATATATCATAAGTCGTCATAATGTATTACCAAGAAAGAAAAGAATATTAATACACAAAGATAATAGCCATAATTTTATGGCAAAAATAGCAATGAAAATAACAGTTTTTTTATGGGATAAGAAGGAAAATGAGCAGGCGTGTCACCTGATGGTAAACAATCAACGCCGCCCATAGAAATCCGTAGTGCCATAGGCAGTGCAGAAGCGTAGCTGGCCTTTAAAGAAAGTGTTATTATGGCAGGAGGTTGGGCCTCCGGAATTCAACCACTCACCGGACGAAGCGCGGTAGCTAAACTAAGACTCAGATGTCGGTTTACTGCGGGTGTGGTACTTCCCCGGCGAGCCAGCCCATTCATGCTACAGACAAATAATATGCCATTCTTGACAAAGTATTCGTCTGCAGCGTGGCTTTACCACGCCAAATTTTTTGCAAATGTGTTACCACACTTTGAAATATGTGTAGGCTTGTTTTTTGAAGGTTCCAATCTCGTATCATTTGGTAAATATCGCTGGAGGTGGCTAGATCTATAGAGTAGATGCACATGAAATTAAATTTTGAGAAAAACGAGAATTTTTGACGAGTTATGCGGTGGTGGAATTCAGCGGAGCCTCGTCTATTATTCAGTAAGACGTGGACTTTTCCCACCAACTTACATCAGTGACGTTGTGTTTTTATTTCATTTTCATATTCTTATGTTATTATCATTCATATTGTTTAATTGTTGTGGCGTATTATACAATATAGTACAATTAAAATTTATAAATGAATTGATACGAAATAAATCTTATCGTAACTTTTTAAGTTGACTGAAATAGTCCATAGAAGGTTTTGATTGTTTTGGTAGAATAGCCACCATTTTATCAAGACGTAATGTGAAAAGTTGACTAGTTACATTTCAACAGATTGTATATTATTGTATTTTACTTGACACTGAAATAATAGTTGTAACTAATTGCCATCAAAGAAAAAGAAAGACGTTGACAGTTGGGATAAAATGTGGAAGGTCACTCTCCCGCGTGTAGCACACACACACACACAGGCAAGTTAAGTGTAGACGGTGGCACACCACAAAAGCGTCGTAGCGCTTCAATCAATCAACTCCGTAGCGCCAATTATCCGGTACAGCCGGCATGAGCGATTAGTTAATTACATAGTACGGAGCTAATCGAGTGGCAGACCCCGATCTCTTACCGTATATAAACATATATATGTACATTATATATTTAATTGACGACCGATTGGCTCAGTGCTGGGATCGTAGCGGATGGAGCTCTGTGGTCTCTGCCAACCCCTATCCCCCAGGCGTGAATATATAAACAAAATAAAACCAACTCTCCACCCAACAACCACCATACACAACACCAAACACACACTATCACTTTTCCATCTTGTAAACGACACGTGTTTGGCCCCAACACGAGACATCTTCAGGTATAGTAGACTCTACGGAAGACAACCAAAAAGTCTCTTCCAGCTCATCCAGCAGAAAAACACATTATTAATTTTCTGTTATTGTTTTGCTCGTCGCGGATCTTAGCTAAGTTAAACTTTTGACTGTCCACATAGTGATGGATTTCCGCAAAGTAACGCCTGACTCCATTGATAATCCTTCAGGTCTGTCAACGGCATCATTTTAGCGGTACCTAGGACCACCGATAGAGTATATTTAAGTATAAATATTTAAGTATGTTATTTTTCCCCTTGGCCGCATATAACGTCGGTCATAGTTCTGTATCAATACTTACTCATTAATCTACGCATGAAACTAAATGTAATTACTCTGTGTGTACAATATAATCAAATTGTACCCTTTGAGTACGTCACAAATAGACTAATGAGTCCACCCTTCACAGAGACAAGGCAAACTTGTCAGACGGGGCGGAGTCGACGGCTGGCTCTGCAAATATGTTAATTGGCTGCACCGGACCACTTTCTATTTACGCTCTCCAGGGATCCTCATTGAAGGCATGCACTAACTGAACAATAGTAAAAACATGTCTGCAATTAAATTCCGATGAACTGAATAATGGAGTCAGGCGTTACTTTACGGAAATCCATTACTTTGTACACAGTCAGAATTTTCTTTTTTTAATTTTTACTTTATATTTTTTTAAAGATCCGCGACAAGCAAACAAATATAAAAAAATAATAAGGTGTGTTTTTTACACGAAAAAGTGGATTTACGGGAAACTTAAACTAAATCTTATCGAGAAAACGGCCGTTAGCAACTTTCCACTTCAACCACTATCAACAACACCAAAACCAAACACACACCACCAATCTTCCACAATGTACACGACACGTGTTTCGCCTCAACTCGATGCATCATCTTGTATCTATCTGTTATCATCATCTTGTATCATCACTACGAAAGACAACCGTTAAGTGTAAGTGTTAAGGCAGTGGTTGGGAAGGGAGGAGTTGCTGCAGAAATCCATCACTATGTGGACAGTAAAAGTTTTACTTGGCTAAGATCCGCGACAAGCAAAACAATAACAGAAAATTAGTAATGTGTGTTTTTCTGCTGGATGAGCTGGAAGTTACTTTTCGGTTGTCTTCAGTAGAGTCTACTACACCTGAAGATGCCTCGTGTTGGGGCAAAACACGTGTAGTTTACAAGGTGGAAAAGTGATAGTGCGTGTTTGGTGTTGTGTATAGTGGTTGGTGGGTGGAGAGTTGATAGCTGATTTTCGGTAAGTTTTTGGCCAAGACTCATTTTTTAGTTAGAATAATTATAAATTTACAAGCGTGTTGTCGTTCTTCATATACAATAGTTTTAATTAGTCATATTTTAATGTAATTAAAATTCATTAAATCAAATAATTATATATCCAACGAAGTAATGCTGAAATAAAGTTTTAAAAGCTCACCCTAACTCCGTACCATTAAAACAATTCCAGCGAAGAGACATAAACTACATAATGAGCATATGGAAATTCCCTTTTGGTAATGCTGATGGGTTTTTCTGGTGACGTGGACTATAGTTACTAATATAAAAGTAAAATGTCGAGATTTTTAAACACTGCAAATTTATATATGACATGATTTTTTTTTTGATGATATATTTTTTTAACCATTAGTTTTTTTATAAGATAGAAAGGCAAACGAGCAGGCGTGTCACCTGATGGAAAGCAGTTAACGCCGCTCATATATCTGCAACACCGTTGATATCAAAAGTACGTTGCCGGCCTTTAAGATATGAGCAGGCTTGTGTTTTGAAGGTTTCAATATCGTATTGGGTCGCAAATACCATAGAAAGCAGCTAATGGTAACTGAAGGCAGCTAAACTGAAACTAAACTGGAACGTAGTTTCAGTTTTTTGGGTTTTTATTTATTTTTCATTGATACGAATAAAGACATAATAAAGAAAATATATGAGAATATCAATAATTCCTTTATATTGCAAGCAAAAGAGACCTCACAAATATATTGATATGCATGAGTAATATTAATCAATAGTAACATGTAGGAGGGCGAATTATGCGTCCATCCCTCTCGTTATGGGGGGGGGAAGCGTATGTCCAGTAACACACTTATTGGATTGGGGTTTACTTCATTCATTTCATAGTGCTTAGTTATTCGCCATACAGCTTAATAAAGTAATAAATAGTAAATGATCTAACGTAACTCATTTAGTAGTACTTAGAAATCATCCGGATCGACTTGGCAAATTTTCTTTTATCCAATGTGGACAGTCAAAAGTTTTACTTAGCTAAGATTCGCCACAAGCAAAACAAATCTTTTAGTCTTTTCGAAAAGTCTTTTCGGTTGTCTTCCGTAGAGTTTACTATATATGAAGATGCCTCGTGTTGGGGCGAAACAATTGTCGTTTACAAGGTGGAAAAGTAGTAGTGTGTGTTTTGTGTTGTATTTAGTGATTGGTGGGTGGAGAATTGATGGCCGATTTTCGGTAAGTTTTTGGTTTAAGTTCCAAATAAATCCACTTAACCCAACGGAAAAACACACATTATTAATTTTCTGTTATTGTTTTGCTTGTCGCGGATCTTAGCTAAGTAAAACTTTTGACTGTCCACATAGTAATGGATTTTCGCAAAGTAACGCCTGACTCCATTAATAAATTTTATCCAATGCATAAAAAAGCGGCTTCCTACGGGTTTTCAAGTTAATCTTATCTGTATAATTTTAAACCTAACAAATAAAAGTTGATTTATGTCGATTAGCTAATTGCTTATAATTTATTTTGTATATAAGTAAACCGTTAACAAGTCCAAACAAAACGCAATAAAAACATAGACTTCCATAGCTGCCAGTGTCATCTTAAACATTATGGATGAATTTTTGAAAGGAAAAATTCTATAGCCGCGTTACACGACTCGGGAAAAAATCTATGGGTTCGCATCAGCAAAATGCTAATGCTTAAGGTATATCTACAACTATAAGACATACTTTAAACACAGTTAATGCGCGCGCAGCTGCCTACGTACACGCATCACGCCAACACACTGTATATACCCGATTGTATGTGTGTGCGCCAACGCTTCATGGATGGATAAAGTTTCGTGAGTCACGTCAGCAACATGCTGTTGTAATAGCAGCATTTAATATCAAAATTAGTTTGAAATTTAAAAATACAGTTTTAAGTTTTCACTTGTGTTGGCAGTCCTCATGACTGCCTCCGATTTTTTTTATAATGTGATTAGAGAATTATTAGAAAACCTAATTTGTTAAATGACGGCAACGTGGTTCGCCATTCGTCACATCCTGATTCCCACGAGGGCAAGAAGCGACTGAGAGCCGTTTCGCTACGATAAATGTGAGAGGAAGGATAGATGAGAAGATGAATGAGTGAGGAGTGGAAGATGTGCCGGGATCGTAGCAGATGGAGATCTGTAGGCTCTGCCTACCCCTACGGGAAACAGGCGTTACAATATGTATGTATAAATATTGTAAAACTTTTTTTGACAAAAAATTGTAATTAACATGATTGTAAACTATATAAGTCATCGAATTGTAGAGGTGGTTAGTTCCGGCAAGATTTGAATAGCCTATTGGTGGCAAATGTGTAAATCCGCCACTGGTCGAAGGGTAAAAGTAATTCGCCGAATAAGAATTTTTGAAGAGTCACGTGAGAAATAGTCGCTGGAGCCGCGTTTGGAGCGGCAGAAGACGGCCGAGGGCGGGGAAATGAAAAAGCTGCCATGCCCGTGATTTATAGAGCCGTTAATTTCCATATGAATATAAGTCTGCGGGCGCAGCGGTCTCTCCTCAAGTTTTTCAGGTGACATTTATCATGTGCTCGGCAGCCAAAATGGCGAAACTGCGATATTTCACGGGGAAAATTAAAAATAAACGCGCGCCAAGAACGCACCTGCCGTTCAAGTGGGCGGTTTTCTTAATTCTCTAAATACAGGTTGTCCGAAAATCCTAAAAATGATATAAATTGAATTTTACAACTTTCACCAAGGAGAGAAGTGCGGATTTTTTTTTTTAAAATTATTTCGTCTATATATTGACAGGCACGACCATCGGTATGCCGTTCACCTCATGGATGATATTTTCTTTTGGCGCAGAGATGGTTTGTTTCATAAACTTTACTTTCAAGGCCACTGAAAAAAGTACATAAGGATAAGATCCTGGATAAGGTGGCCTGGATGACGAAGGGATATCACCGAAACGGCTCATTAATTTATCAGGGATGAAATCACAAAACACTCCATGGTCTCTCTAGCGCTGTGAAGCGTTATATCGTCTTGTTGCGTGAAGTAAAATTAGGGTGTTCTTTCCAAATATAATCGAAATAACAGACAAACTATAATACGACATATACAGACAAATAATATGCGATTCTTGACAAAGTATTCGTCTGTAGTGTGGATCTAAGCTCGCGCACTACAAAACACTCCATGTCGCACACCGGATATGATCTGAATCCAATTGACAGTCCCTAGACTTCCGCCATTGGGTCGAACATCTATCATCACCGATTAGTTAGGGCATAACGTATAAACTGATACACGTTAAGGGATCTTACAGATTTGTTACGGTTTTTTCATTCGGTACAGTGATTACAGTAGCTCTAACTCTGTTTGGAAAGACATACATACATACATATCGTCATGCCTGTCTCCCGTAGGGGTAGGCAGAGCACAGACCTCCATCTGCTACGATCTCGGCATACTTTTCTTGCTTCCTCCACATTTATAACTCTCCTCACGCAAGCCCGCCGGTTGAGGGTACTCTTGATCTGGCCTTGCTAAAAACTTAAGCAATTTGGTCAAGGTAAGTTTTCCGTGTTCTTCCCCTACCAACTCTTTTATCCATATTCGCAACGTAAATTTCTTTCATCCATCCTCTCTATACGCCCAAACCATCAAGCATCCCTTTTTCTACTTTTGTCACAACACCTTTTACTCCACATCGCTCTCTTATATCTTCGTTTCTTATTCTATCATTCAAAGTATGGAAGGACGTGACGTCTAAATTAAAGGTGCTGCCTGAGGCATATTTCCCTCGATCTTTCCCTATCGATCTTTCCATGAACATCCGCATCCTAATTTTTTTTACCATTCATCTTATTTTAAAAATATAATATGATCATTTTATATTAAACATATACTATCTGTCACGTACGTCTATGGGCGGCGTTGATTGCATTCCATCAAGTGACACGCTTGCTCGTTTGCCTCTCTTCGGTAAGATTAAGTTTAAAAGTTCTTCGTTAATACACTTCTTCTAGTAAAACATACACATTATTTATCGCAAATTAATACCTGACTCTATTGATTATCTTAAAGTGTATCAATATCAGCCCGCGGCAGTCCAGTGCTGGACATAGGCCTCACCCAAGGCGCGCCACCTAGCCCGATCTTCGGCTACACGCATCCAGTCTCTGACAGCCGCCTTGTGCAGATCGTCGATCCATCTAGCAGGAGGGCGTCCCACACTACGTTTACCGAGTCGCGGTCTCCACTCCAGCACTCGTCTACTCCAACGATTGTCGGTTTTCCGACAAACGTGTCCAGCCCATTGCCACTTCAGTCTACTAACTTGAAGAGCTATGTCGGTGACTCTGGTTCTCCGGCGAATTTCTTCATTTCGAATCATTCTGTCCACCAGAGAAACCCCGAGCATAGCTCTCTCCATAGCCCTCTGAGCGACTTTGAGCTTGTCGAGAAGACGGACTGTCAGTGTCCACGTCTCGGCACCGTAAGAGAGTACAGGCAGGACGCACTGGTTGAAGACTTTTGTCTTCAGACTTTGTGGTATGGGCGACGAGAAGACTTGACGGAATTTCCTGAATGCTGCCCAACCCAATTGTATCCTTCTCTCGGCTTCGTCCTCGAACTTGTCTCCGTCCAATCGCACTATTTGGCCAAGGATATATTCCTGGATAACTTCGAGAACTTTACCATCAATCATGGTCGGTTCTGGCCTGGGCAATATGGTGATTTACCATTATTTTAGTTTTATCCAAATTCATAGCCAGACCGACCAGTCTGGAGAACTCATTTATGCCGTTCAGCATTGCTTAAAGTGTTTACTAATAATAATTTTTCTTATGGACAGTCAAAAGTTTTACTTAGCTAAGATCCGCGACAAGTCTTGTCGCGGATCTTAGCTAAGTAAAACTTTTGACTGTCCATATAGTAATGGATTTCCGCAAAGTAACGCCTGACTCCATTAATAAAAAATTTTCTTATTAACATAAATTAAGATGAATGTTATAGTTAAAAAAAATGAAATTTATACTTTTCCGAGATTTATTTGAAGTCATATCCATATTAACATATACATTTGAGGAGATCACTGACCCTAAATAAATATACCTACGCCGATTACTGTTTACATGATAAAGAAAATGCTTAACTTCGTATCGATAGTAACAGAATATTATTCGTGATTTAAAATATGTCTTTGTATTTTTTTTAAAAAAAAAGCTTTCTGTATTACAAACTTTTGACCC
Source organism: Baronia brevicornis (assembly GCA_031353405.1). Lineage (NCBI taxonomy): Eukaryota > Metazoa > Arthropoda > Insecta > Lepidoptera > Papilionidae > Baronia > Baronia brevicornis. The sequence goes on along the minus strand of JASFAT010000892.1, from coordinate 239,441 downwards.
TTCTTGGCTTTCTCGTTGAAAGTTGTGCCTAAGTTCGCTTTATCCTTAAACATGTCATTTATAGGCGATTTTTTCCGATTACCATACAAATGTGTCCAATATGGCGGAGGAAGACGGTGGTGCGTGTCGTTTCGCGTAACAAAGCCTAAGTAGGGTTCAGTATAGATATATATACGAGTTGATCCAATACTATCAAACGAGTAATTTATTTATATGTTATATCGCTAGTATATCGCTAGAATGATACACCTATTTAAACATTCTTTTAAATGAAATCTTCTACAGCCGCGTTACACGACTCTGGGATGGGAAAAAATCTATGGGTTCGCGTCAGCAACATGCTAATGTATAAGATATATTTATAGCTACAGACATACTTTAAACACAGTTAATGCAGTTAATGCGCGCGCAGATGCCTGCGTACCCGATTGTATGTGTGTGCGCTTCATGAATGGATATTTTTTTGTAATTCGCGTCAGTAACATGCTGTAGTAAAAGCAGCTGTATTTAATATTACAATTACTTTGAAATTTCAAAATACAGTTTTAAGTTTTAACTTCTGTCGGCAGTCCTTATGTCTGCCTTCGATTTTTTTTTTAACTCAAAACGGGTCACCAATACCATGCAATACCAGGTCGCCATAGATCCATATTAATATTATAATTGCAAAAGTCTGACCGCCTGGCTGTTAAGATTTCACTGCTAAACTAGTTTTGAATGAAATTTGGCATGGAGATAGTTGAAGACACGAGTTAAAAGATGGGCTACTTTTTATTCCGAAACAATAGCTTTTACAGGTCGCGCAATAAACTGAATTCCAAGCGGGCGACGCCGCGGGTAGAAGCTAGTGGGTCCTATATGTGCTGGTTTAGTAATTTAAGAATGAAAACTATTCAATGTTCTTCATTTTAAATGTAGCACATTGTACAATATAGTTCGATTAAGATGCATAAGCAATTTGGTCAAGGTATGTTTTTCGTGGTCTTCCCCTACCGACCCTTTCATCCACAATCGCAAATTTGGTAGAATAACCACCATTTTATCAAAACGTAACGTAACAAGCTGACTAATACATTTTAAGATACTTGTGTTATCATTTATTATTTACCTTGAGACTGGCATAATTGTCATAGCTATTTGCCATTGAAGATATGAAAAAAAAAGATACAGAATATTTAATTAAAACAACACAAAGTGTAAAACTTAGCAGTAAGAAACTCGAAGCTAATAGATAAACCAAAGCCCTCCAGGCTTTACTCTCTTCAACTTTTTCAAAGATAAACTCAAAGTTCGCGTTAATTGGCGGGAAACTGCAAAGTTAGTAGCGTAGTCGATTCGGACATCTCAAGCGGAAATAATTTTATTCGCTTCCAACAAATACAACAAATTTTGTATAAAACTTTATTTGCAAGGAACCGTAATATATTTATTTATTTGTGCGATGTACCATATTTTTTGGACTATAAGACGCACCTCTTAAGAATGATGTTTAGAAATATATATTTTAATGTTACGTTTGGACCTTTAATGGTATGGACGCAGAGAGGATATATTACGGCTAATAAAATAAATTTACGTTGCGAAGGGTCGGTTTGGGAAGACCAAAAAAATTGGGCCTCCGAAACTCAACCGCTCACCGGAACACAAGCACTCTGCAGGAGTGTGGTACTTCCGCGGGCGAGCCGGTCATTGCTTATTGTTATCTTCCGTTGCCGTAGTATCATATCCCTATCATCCTGTCTAAATCCATATTTCTTATCCCCTGCCCTTTTATTCTTCTTCTCTATACTTTTCCCTTTTTCTACACCGTCTGCCCTGCCAATGGATGCGTGAATAGGGGCGAGCTTAGTCGCAAACGTGCCGACCATCCCGGGATTGGGCTCTCCCGGGTACTACGTGCGGGGCTTTGCTAGAGCTGACCTCCATCCTCCCTTGCGGCTCGTGGGAATTACTGACGAATTTTAATAAACCTAATTCGTTAAAAATGATGGCGACATGGTTCGCCACCCGTCACGTCCTGATTCCCAAGAGGGCGAGAAGTGACTAACGGAGAACCGGGATGAAGGATGGATGAAAAGATGAATGTGTGTGGAGGAAGCAAGGCAGGTGTGTCGGGATCGTAGCGGATAGAGGTCTGTGTAGAGACCTACGCCTACGCGAAACAGGCGGGACGATATGTATGTATGTATGTATTCGACCTATAGCGTAAGTCTTCCATCAGAAATCCTACATCATATTTCCTTAAACGCAAACCTTTCAAGTTAACAGCAACTGTCGCTAAGAAACCGAACTAAAAATACTCTCCGTGGAGAGCGTGGATTGCATCTCATCAATTGTGTGAGTTATTAAATAAGTTTCACAACAGATGGGGCAGCCCCGTTCCATAAATATTCCATCGACGCGTTTTCGCTCGGCGGGTACTTTTCTCGCTTTTCGCTAAATTGGCGGGAACGTTTTGAAAGCTGACAGATATAACTAAATTTTTATGACGGCATCAAATTACTTATTTTATTGGGTAGGAAGGCAAACGAGCAGACGTGGCACTTAATGGAAAACAATCTATGCAGCCCATAGACATCCGCAGTGCCATAGACATTGCGGAAACGTTGCCGGCTTTTAAGAATGACCGCTGGATGTAACTGGTTCTAGAGGGTAGTGGTGCGTGAAAAGAAATTTCGAGAAATACGCACCGTACGGGATCGTCATTAATCCAGATGGTGGGGATGAAACTTTTGAAAATTCTACGCCGATGAGAGTAATATAAAGAAATATAATAGTTTATTTTCCAGGCGTCACTTCATGAAAATCCAAAGCGGCGATCAACATACATACATACATATCGTCACGCCTGTCTCCCGTAGGGGTAAACAGAGACCACAGATCTCCATCCGCTACGATCCCAGCACACCTTCCTTGCTTCCTCCACACTCATCGTATCGAAACGGCTCTCCGTTAGTCGCTTCTCGCACTCGTGGGAATCAGGACGTGACGGATGGCGAACCACGTCGCTGTCATTTTTTAACAAAGTAGGTTTATTAAAATTCGTCATAGTAAATCCCACGTGCCGCAAGCGAGGATGGAGGTCAGCCTCAGCAGAACCCCATACGCTGAGGTAGAGGAGAGTAACCGGGGGAGCTCGATCCCGGGACGGTCTGCACGCTCGCGACTAAACTCGTCCCAAGCCACACATCCATTGGCACGTCAAACCGTGGAATGGCGGAGAGGTGGGAAAAAGGATAGAAAAGCAAGGTAAAGGCAGGCGAAAGGAAAGATAGATTTAGACAGGATGATAGGGATATGATACTACCGCAACGGAAGACAAGGAATGATACGGTTGTAGTTCTGGAGGCCGGGGTCGCGTACCCATGTACCAATACCATAAAAACCGGACAGGCGGCTAGGCAAAGATACTCCCTGACCTAATGATCAAAAAATTGACATTTCTAACAATTTAAAACATATATCTAACAACAGTCAGATGACCATCAATTTAGTTACATGATGCAGTTAAAATCATTTATCTATGATTAAGCATATCATGCTAGAATTATTGATAACCATTTCAATTCGTTCTTCTAAGAATGCCACTCCGACTTGCGAAGGTTGCCAGCCAATTCAGCACATCTTTCCTCCTCCTTCGAGAGGTGCAGCAGTTCTGGAGCACTCGCTATTCCGGCCCACTTATACATATTACGTAGTCAAGACTTTCTTTTTCGACCAACTTGTCTTTTGCTCGCGATTTTTCATGATCAGTTGCAGCAACTTGTACCTGTCATCTCTCATGATATGACCCATTTAAGCAACTCTTCTACCTTGGACGGTCTGCAAAAATTCATGTTTGTGCTACACTTGTCGAAGAACCTTGTCAATGACCACTCTTTTCAGAGCATCCGTCTATACGCCCTCGTGCCGTACATTTCATTCAAACTTAATAAACTTGATTTAGGAAATGCATCAGACCACAAATCCAATGGTAGATTATTAATGAAGTCAGGCGTTACTTTGCGGAAATCCATCATTATGATGACTCTACGGAAGACAACCGAAAAGTCACTTTTCGGTTGTCTTCCGTAGAGTCTACTATACCTTCAGATGCCTCGTGTTGGGGCGAAACACGTGTAGTTTACAAGATGGAAAAGTGGTAATGTGTGTAGTGGTTGGTGGGTGAAGAATTGATGGCCGATTTTCGGTAAGTTTTTGGTTTAAGTTCCAAATAAATCCACTTCATCCAGCAGAAAAAAAACACATCATTAATTTTCTGTTATTGTTTTGCTTGTCGCGGATCTTAGCTAAGTAAAACTTTTGACTGTCCACATTCCATTGGTAGAATAAGACGCTCAGAAACAAATTGAAGAGTGTGTACTCAGACAATATGTAATCAAGCTGAGCACCACGGCAGCCCGAGTTACGGGCCCGTCTCTGGGGCGCCGCGACGCTTCAGCGAAGTCAGATTTAATTAAATACCTCGATCAGGCCCGCCGTCCCCTGGCGTTACTTCATTTTCTTTCAACACAAGTCAATTTACAGCCCCGCGATTGATTTATGGTGTCGCCCCGTCATTATTTTGTCTTCCATTACACCACCATCGCCACAGGGATTATAACCTAATCCAATTAGTTACATGAGAATTGATTTTTTCGACTTAAAAAACCAAAGTGACAATCACATTTGCTAGGGAAATGACAAATATTGGTGAAGATTTTCTTAGTCTTATTAGTGGTAGAGCTACGCTCCAGATGAATACTTTGTCGAGAATGACACATTATTTGTCTGTAGCATGAATGGGCCGGCTCGTCCGGGGAAGTACCACACTCCCGCAGAAAACCGGCGTCGGTGTGGTAGCTTAGCTACTGCGCTTCGTCCGATGGGCGGTTTAGTTCCTCCCTTTCCTCCCCCCTCCAGCGGTAGACGCCGGAGGGGGGAGGAAAGTTTAGTCTCTGGAATTTATTATTATACTTATATATATAATACTAGCTTTTTAAGGCTTCACTCGCGTGCAATTTGGTCTTTTTTCCGACTTAATTGACATGTATCGTTATATTACGACCAAAATTACATAAACACATTACGGATTGTAGCCAATATGTTATTCCGATGTATAACCTATATTACCGTAAAATTTCATCCAAATACGTCAAGTAGTTTTTTCGTGAAAGAGTAACAAACATACATGTATACTCACAAACTTTCGCATTTATAATATTTTTTTACGAAAAATCTACTGGACGTATTTGGATGAACCTTTACAGCAATATAGGTTATACATCGGAAAAATATATACGTTATAATTTGTAATGTTTTATGATTTGTGTTGAATGATTTTATGTAATTGTGGTCGTAATATAATTTTACTATTAAGTAAAAATATATATATATTTATTTAAAATGATCTGTCACGCAACTTAATGTGACACACCAAATTCCACGCGAGCGAAGACGCGGGAAAAAGCTAGTTTTATTAATAATTCTGACATCGGACACATTATATGATAGTTACAAATGGAAGCTTTAATATCAAATGTATTCAAACATATGGTATGCAAAACCCCATTGTCTACCTAATCGTATTCCGACAGACAGTTCCAATTGTTCTTTGGAAACAGACAATGCGAGTTAAGTACACGAGAGACGATAGCGACGCACAACTGAGACTGGGAGTACACGGCGGCCGGAAATTAAATCAATCCGAGAGACTGAGAGACGGCTCGCCTCTCGCCCTACATGCTGTGTGACCTAACAAACAGTTGAAGTCGAGACAAACGGAAGTTATATAAGAAAGAATTAAAAAATTCAAAAAACGACCGAGACCAGCTTTATTAATATGTGGTGGAGCCACTCTGCAGACGAATACTTTGTCAAGAATGGCATAATATTTGTCTGTAGCATGAATGGGCCGGCTCAACCGAGGAAGTACCGCACTCCCGCAGAAAACCGCAGAAAAGTTTGAGTGGTAGCTTACCTACCGCGCTTCGTACGGTGAGCGAGTTCCAGAGGCCCAACATCCTCCCCCTCTCTTTACCCCTCCCATAATGACACTTTCCTTAAAGGTCGGCAACGCTTCGCACTGCCTATGACGCTGCGGCAGTCTATGGGCGGCGTTGACTGCTTTCCATCAAGTGACACGCCTGCTCGTTTGCCTTCCTATCCTATAAAAAAAAGAACATTCGACGCATTTTTTTCCTGATTCTAATGGTGTATACAACTGAAATACGTTATTTTCTACTTACATCAAATAAGCTTTCTGCCGTCGATATGTCCCCACAATTTGACACGCAACAACCAACCACACTTGTTCAAGACGGATTGTGGGTTTTAATGACTCTTAACAATTAGCCGGTTATAAATATATGTATTGAGCCAGAACCGACCACGATCGATGTTAAAGTTCTCGAAGTTGTCCAGAAATATGTCTACCTTGGCCAGATTGGGCAATTGTATGGAGACAACTTCGAGAAAGAAGCCGAGAGAAAGATTTAGTTGGGCTGGGCAGCGTTTAGAAAACTTCGTCAAGTCTTCTCGTCGCCCATACCACAAAGTCTGAAGACAAAAGTCTTCAACCAGTGCGTCCTGCCCGTACTCTCTTACGGTGCCGAAGGCATGGCCGTGACACTGACAGTCCGTCTCCTCGACAAGCTCAAAGTCGCTCAGAGGGATATGCTCAAAGTTTTTCTGGTGGATAGAATTCGAAATGATGAAATTCGCCGGAGCACCAGAGTCACCGACATAGTTCTTCAAGTTAGTAGACTGAAGTGTTAATGGGCTGGACACGTTTGTCGGAGAACCGACAATCGTTGGAGTAGACGAGTGCTGGAGACGAGACGGCGACTCGGCAAACGTAGTGTGGGACGCCCTCCTGCTAGATGGAGCGACGATCTGCGCAAGGCGGCTGCAGAGACTGGATGCGTGTAGCCGAAGATCGAGCTAGGTGGCGCGCCTTGAGTGAGGCCTATGTCAAACAGTGGACTGGCGCAAACGGATATTGATATATCGAAATATATGTATGTCTATACATATATTTATCCCAATGCAGAAAATGAACCCTAATGAAATCACAACCAATGATACCGAAGACGTATGTACACAATACAACTGCCGGCATTTATGTTAGTTTAAATTTTAAATACAAACATGCGTAGAATGTCACCATATGTTTGCAAAATTGTTGAGCATACCTAGTGGCAGTTGGTAGATCAAAGCTGCGGCCGCAGGCGTTAGTCCCGGGATCAATCCCGGTAATTAGAGAGGCATACACACCGATGTAAACGACAGTCAATAGCGGGTCGCTAACCACGTTATGTTGACTGAAATGATTAATTAACCTTTTCGGCCCGAGCGGTGACTATAGTCACCCAACGCCTGACGCTCGCTCAGTACGAGCGGTGACTATGGTCACCCAACATTTGACGCTCGTTATGTACGAACGATGACTTAGGTCACTCGCGACTCTTCATGAGCAGAATATATATGTTATCTCCATGGTAATCCATCGCAAGTATTTTGCACTTGTTTTACGCTGCCTAATAATAAACTGACGAAATGAGCAAATATTTTCTATTGCATTATGTTATAATTTTTTAAGCATTTTTTTACGAGCGACTGCACTCGCTCCGCGTAAGATAGCGTGGTATTGTGCGTCTGACGGGCGGTTGCAGTTGTTCCGCAAGTACGGACGCTTGCCGCGACCGCTCGGTCAGCGGGGACGGCGCGACGTAGAATGCGTCCGTACCGAAAGGTTTAAGTTACTTAACTCTACATTTTGGATATTATCATGTACGTAAAAAGTAATCTACGATTTTTTCCCCGTCTGTCAGACACAGTTATTCGTAATAGACGGGATGACTATTCTCTCCCTACGTCGCGCGAAAACTGCATTAATGCAACTAAGTGTTTTCTACATGGCTCCTTTAATATATAATAAACTTCCGAAATGTTGGAATGAACAGAATGCCCATTTATTAAAAAAAACAATTAAAAATGTACCTAAAAGGGAAAGCATATTATAGTATATCAGAATTCTTGAATGACAAAATTAGATGAACTATGACTACTATGAAATTGTATAAATAATCAGAATATAATATAATTTCAATCTGAATCAATAATATATGGACAGTCAAATGTTTTACTTAGCTAAGCTCCGCGACAAGCAAAACAATAACAGAAAATTAATAATGTGTGTTTTTTCTGTTGGGTTAAGTGGATTTATTTGGAACTTAAATCAAAAACTTACCGAAAGTCGGCCATCAACACCAAACACACATTACCACTTTTCCATTTTGTAAACGACACGTGTTTCGCCCTAACACGAGGCATCTTCAAGTATAGTAGACTCTACGGAAGACAACCGAAAACTTTTCGGTTTGGTAAATCTTTTGACTGTCCATATAGTGATGGATTTCCGCAAAGTAACGCCTGACTCCATTAATAATCTGAATCAATAATTATTACAGGACATCATTTTCACAATATGATTTATTTTTTTGTTAAGACTTAGATTTTTATGAAACTTGTATATTTGTACGCCACATAGACCAAACATGATAGATCCATATTATGTACTTTAACAACCCGCATGCTTTGTATGATTTATGTATACCCATGTTTTGACAAATAAATATCTTGAATCTTGAATCTTATATCTTAACGGTTCTCTTCCGTAGAGTCTACTACACCTATAACAAGTGTTATGTACATCGTGGAAAAGTGGTGGTATGTGTTTTGTGTTAGTGTTGTTGCTAGTGGTTGGGTAGTGGAGAGTTGCTAATGGCCGTTTTTTCGATAATATTTAGTTTAAGTTCCCCGTAAATCCACTTCTTCCAGCAAAAAACATACATTATTATTTGTGTATTTATGTTTGCTTGTCGCGGATCTTAGCTAAGTAAATATTCTGACTGTCCAAACTAACTGAAATAGTTCAAGTGCTAAGAAATAAAATAATGATCCGCGAACACATATCAGAAAAGTGATATTGTGTGTTTGAAGATATTGTGAGAATTTCTTTCTACGCTTCCTCTTATTACTTGTACCACACGTTTACGTCAGTACTCACGCACCAAACCAGAGTGTACACGGCGAACGGCAAACCGGGACAAATCAAATATTTACCAGCCTACTGGGTCGCGAGGAAACTTTCACATGTTATGCCACTGCATATTATAATTCTCTTGTTTCCACACTGAATTTGTAGCAAGAACATTTACGTTTGTTCGCTTGTTTAAACTAGCAATAAAACTGCAATAATGGAATTTGCTGATCAAGAGGTGTACATAAAACATAGTAGATGAAACATCCCGAAGTGGTAGAGCCACGCTGCAGACCAATACTTTGTCAAGAATGGCATATGTGTCTGAAGCATGAATGGGTCGGCTCGTCCGGGCAAGTACCACACTCCCGCAGAAAACCGGCGTCTGAGTGGTAGCTTAGCTACCGCGCTTCGTACGGTGAGCGGTTAAGATCCGGAGGCCTAGCCTGGCTATGGAATATTGTCGTAATGCCTTATTAATTCCTTAGGGACGAAAACACGAAGAAGCTCCACAGTCTCTCTAGCAGCATTAGGCAAAGCGCCATCTTGTTGAAACCATGTGCGCGACATGATGGCAGGATGTTCTCTCAATATGGGCAGAAAAATATCATTACTTTAGTCTACCACCAGATATATGGATATATGGTACATACATTTCTCTAACGACAATAGTAGAACTAGATCCAATAAAAATAAAGAGTATTTCTTTATATACCATATAAGCGTTTGATCTGCAACCTTTATCTTTGATGTAAGAATATATCTTTGTGAGTGCAAATCGACAGTAGGTATTGCGTCTTATTTGAAACGTATGTCAAAACGATTTCCTTGTGAATGTTTACTTCATCATATTGACTGTTAGTGTTGTGTTTTTAGAGTGGAAAATACAGAGAATATTTAGGGTTGCCATTTGTAAAATTTTCTCTCCATTCGTTATATATTGTTAGCTCCCCGCACAACCCCCATATTGCTGGAGTACCACACCCTATATTGGTCATCCAACCCATTGGACTTAACCGTCTAGATAGCTTGGCTGTACTAGCGATCATCACCCCATCTACCACGCAGGAGACGCTGTCTATCATTGTTGCTTTTGTTTGCTTGTTCAGTTGGCTCGGAAGATGTTTCCCTCTCCCCTCCCCATCCCATAACTTTGCCCACTTACCATCTGGATGAATGGCGATCCAGTAGTTTCAAGAAAATTGTTTCCACGTAGCACTACTGTGTGGAACTAGCTATCTCCAGCGGTGTTTCTGTACCGATAGGACATTGGATTGCTTTCCATCAGGTGACACGTCTGCTCGTTTGCCTTCCTATCCCATAAAAAAAAATATCGTGCAGCTTTTACTAATTTACAAAAGTTAACTGTTTTCGAATGATAGGTCCCGCAAAAAAAGGTGGATAAGGCTTGCAAATTTATTTACAAATTAGCTAATATGAAAAGCAGCTTATTCGATGAACGATTAAAGGCCAAAGTAGCTTGTAATGAGTTCGATAGTGAATTAATTTAAATTCAAAGAAAAAACTCTCTAAGTCTGATATTTTTTGTTATCTAACAATGGTTCGGAAAGTCGACTGTGTGTCAATTGATGAAGTATATACAAAAATGCGGGAAATTCATGATAAATTCTGTTTTGGCAAATAACCTTCGCAATAACATGAACATAATAATGGCACTAATTTGTCGAAGTACTATACGTAAGTACATGAATTGAAGCTATATTCTATGTTTAAATTTTAATAGTGGTAGAGCCACGCTGCAGACGAATACTTTGTCAAGAATGGCATATTATTTGTCTGTAGCATGAATGGGCCGGCTCGCTCGGGGACGTATCACACTTCCGCAGAAAACCGGCGTCTGAGTGGTAGCTTACCTATCGTGCTTAGTACGGTGAGCGGCCAAGTTCAGGAGGCCCAACACCTTCCCCGCTCCCTCGACCCATCCCCCTCCAATTCCCACTCCGATAATGACATTTTTCTTAAAGGTCAGCAACGCTTCACTGCCTGCTTATGGCGCTGCGCAAGTCTATGGGCGGCGTTGATTGCTTTCCATCAGGTGACACATCTGCTCATTTGCCTTCCTGTCCCATAAAAAAAATCTTTAAATGATATTTATTGTCTAGTAACACACGTCTTCATTAAAGAATATGCAGAAGCACAACATTCGCTGTAATAATAAAATTATTACAGCAAATATTGTGAGGAATTGTTCAACCTCATCTGACGCAAAGTTTTTAGCATCAAAACTCCTCAGCAGAAGAACCAAGCTGCAAATCCACGAGACGGTGATACGTCCCATTTTCATATATGGAGCCGAAGCTTGGACACTTACGCTTAATTAGGAGAATAAACTGTTAGTGGCCGAGCGGAAAATTCTCCGCAATATCATGGGCAGAACGAGGAGAGAGGATGGGTCATGGAGGATCCAAGAAAATGCCGAGATTGTAGACCTTGTGTACCAGCCAAACGTTATGGGCGAGATTAAAGCACATCGACTTCGTTGCCTCGACCATCTTGAGTGATGGGCGAGGATCGAAGTGTGAATAGATGGTATTTGTGTCGACCAAGTGGTCGAAGGCCAGTCTCAATGTCACGACCAATCTCACGCCTGACTCCCGTAGGAGTAGGCAGAGACCACAGATCTCCATCCGCTACGATCCCGACAAACCTTCCTTGCTTCCTCCACACTCATCCATCATTTCATCCATCCTTCCTCTCACATTCATCGTAGCGAAACGGCTCTCCGTTAGTCGCTTCTCGCCCTCGTGGGAATCAGGACGTGACGGATGGCGAACCACGTCGTCGTCATTTTTTAACAAATTAGGTATATTAAAATTAGTCATAGTAAATCCCACGAGCTGCAAGGGAAGATGGAGGTCAGCCCCAGCAGAGCTCCGCATGCTGAGGTAAGGCACTATAGTACCCGGGGGAGCCCGATCCCGGGACGGTCGGCACGCTTGCGATTGAACTCGCCCGTAGCCACGCATCCATTGGCATGGCAGACCGTAGATTGGCGGAGGGGAAGGAGAAAAGATAGAGAAGAATGGAATGATTGATTTAGACAGAATAATAGAGATAGGATACTCCCACAACGGAAGACATAGAGTCATACAGTAGTAGTAGATAAAAACAATTTAAATTATCTTAGCAAAATTACATGGAAACGATTGTCATTTATCAATATATAATAATTTATCAATATATAATGTAAATGCTACTTTTAACGTGTTATACGCCTCGAAAACCGCATAGTGAGTAAATAATTTATTCAGTTATTATTCAATCGGTACATGGAGTTATTTCGCGGAGTAATCGTCGCTGAAAGAAACAACGACACGTATAAATTGTCCTCCATTTTGTTTTAAAAACGAACAATTTGCATTTACCGACAGGTTGTTAAATGGATGAAAATTTTTCGTGTAATTAATTACGTATATTGAAGAAAGACATATATACATACATATCGTCACGCCTGTCTCCCGTAGGGGTAGACAGAGACCACAGATCTCCTCATCTGCTACGATCTCGGCCTACTTCACTTGCTTCCTCCACACTCATTATTCTCCTCATGCAAGTCCGCATGAGGGTACTCTTGACCTGGCCTTTCTTAATAAGTTCAGCAATTTGGTCAAGGTATGTTTTTCGTGGTCTTCCTCTTCCGGCCCTTCCATCCACATTCGCAAGGTAAATTTCTTTTGCCAGTCGCCTTTCATCCACCCTCTCTTTCTTGAAGAAAGAATCGACGCAAAAAAGCGAAAACGTAGTAAACCGCAAAATGAGTACACCCAGCTCTTTTGAGGCCAGCTTGGCCTTTTCTTCCAAACGGTTGCGAAACTGGACGTCGTGATATATCGATGCCAAGGATTCCGATACACGTAATATTCCATAAAACGTTTTGGTAGAATGGCCACTATTTTATCAAGATGTAACGTGATAACCTAGTACATTTCTAGACGTTTGATTTTATTAAAATTTAATTGACACTGGCAAAATAATTATAAGTAATTGCCATCAAAGAAAGAAGAAGAAAGAAATATTCATTATTTTTAATGTTAAATATTCATTATGTTTAATTATTTTTATTCATTATTTTTAAATTAATTTTAAATTCCTGATTCCCACGAGGGCGAGAAGCGACTAACGGAGAGCCATTTCGGCTACGATGAATGTGAGAGGAAGAATGAATGAAAAGATGGATAAGTGTAGAGGAAGCAAGGAGGGTGTGCCAGGATCGTGGCGGATGGAGATCTGTGGTCTGTCTACCCCTATGGGAAACAGGCGTGACGATATGTATTTGTTATTTTTAATGTTGACAGAGGAGGAGAGACAGCTTTTGTAAGTCGCCTTAAACGAAATCCATGGGACGCAATAGATAGACCTGGCAGGAACCACACCAAAAAATGTTTGAAAATAATTTTAAATTATCCATATTTGTTACACCTGTTTGTATGTCTAATACCAACATAGAAAAATAAAAACAAAATGGTGAGCACAGAACTCGTTTAATAAATACTTTGGTAAACACATCCGGGTGTTTTATTATTATACTAGCTTTTGCCCGCGGCTTCGCTCGCGTGGAATTTGGTCTGCCACATTATGTTTTGTGACAGATCATTTTAAATAAATATATTTTTTTTACTTAATTTATGATTCACAATTTTGGTCATAGTGGCTTCAATATAAAAGGTAGATATATGCTGTCGCGGACTTTTATTTAGAACTATTCAAGACAAACAATCCTACGGTACATCATATTTGTGTAACTCCAATGGTTTAGGCAGCGTACGCCAAGATAGCTCTCAGAGGCCAGATTTTTTTCCGACTTAATTGACATGTATCGTTATATTACGACCAAAATTACATAAAATCATTACAAATTGTAGCCTATATGTTATTTCGATGTATAAACTATACTACTGTATAGTTTCATCCAAATCCGTCCAGGAGTTTTTTCGTGAAAGATTAACAAACATACATCCATACTCACAAACCTTCGCATTTATAATATTAGTAGGATTATTATTAATACAAATGTCTTTAAAGCTTCCATAACACATCACGTGTTTTATAAATATATTCTATAATAATTAATAATAAAATGGCACAAAACACGGATGACGGCGTCGCTCGGCGTGGTACCAGCCTGTGCCAGTCGCTTGCGTATGCTTCGAACATACTGCCCTCTCTCTCACCGCCGCTACCCGTCCCGCTCGCACCACGCGACAAGGAAAACAATTGCGTGAAACGCCGCGCATCAGCAGAGTTCAAGTTTTATTTTTTTTTTTCGTCTTTTCCATTGCCAAGTGGGAATAACCAAGATATAAAATAATGCCTAAAATAGTATAATAATTCAGAAGATATTATAGATGAACGGTCAAGCTCACTACGCGAATCTCAGTACACAAATTAGAAAAATACTATTGTGTTTTTGGGAAGAAGTGTATAGGGAATATTATTTAATACTAGTCACGCCACTAGAGCCACGCTGCAGACGAATACTTTGTCAAGAATAGCATAATATTTATCTGTCACATGAATGGGCCGGCTCGCCCGAGGAAGTACCGCAGAAAACCGGCGTCTGAGTGGTAGCTTACCTACAGCGCTTCGTACGGTAAGCGGCCGAGTTCCGGAGACCCAACATCCTCCTCCTCGCATTCCCACTCCCATACTGACACTTTCCTTAAATTTCGGCAACGCTTCCGCATAGCGCTGCGGAAGTCTATGGGCGGCTTTGATTGCTTTCCAGCAGGTGACACGCCTGCTCGTTTGCCTTCCTATCCCATAAAAAAGGGAATTATAAATCTAATTTTTCCCGAAGAACGACCATCAGCAAATCGTCCCACACTTCGCTATGGTCAACATTGACAGCGTCAAACTCGAACGACAGACGAAAGACAACCGAAGAGTTTAAAAGAGATGTAACAAACACTAAATCTGTTAGCCTTCAGTTGAGGAATTTCGATAATTCCATCTATGTATTCAATATGGCTGTTCTCTATTCTAACATCATTTTTCTTTTACATTAATTATATGGCAAAAAAAGTTTATTATTATGTGAACAGTCAGAACTTTTACTTAGCTAAGATCCGCGACAAGCAAACAACAATAGAAACATAATAATGTGCGTTTTACTACTGGAAGAAGTGGATTTACGGGGAACTCAAACTAAATCTTTCCGAAAAAACGGCCGTCAGCAACTCTCCACTTCCCAAACACTGTCAACAACACCAAACACACACTATCACTTTTCCACATTACACACACACGTGTTTCACCCCAACACGAGGCATCATGAGGTATAGTGGACTCTCCGGAAGACAACCATTAACGATTTAAACATTATTATTTTTCTGTTTGTGTTTGATAACAGAATACTTTTCTTAGGATAGCCTATCCTCATTGTATTTAAGGTTATCAATTATTTCTTTAAGGGGACGGAATGACGCAAAACCAAAGGAACATCGCAAAAACAATGTATTTACGGTATTCAGCGATAAGAACAGGATGTATGTAATGGCTGAAAGTAACCCTCATCATGTTACTACAAAAACGGTAGATTTCGACATATTTCTCTACGTAAACATACCTATATTAAAGCTTTACAAAGCGAAGAAGAGATGATATCCTGGAAAAACTGGTCATTGTTTGTAGTACCGAAGGGAAGGGAGCGCGAGGACGGTCGCCAACAAGATGGTTACCAAGTATCATGATACTCAGTGATGAAGAACCGATTAAATAGAGAAGAAAGCTTTGCCCCAGTGTCTTACATCTCTCCTACAGCGCCGAAACGTGGACGCTGAAAGTCCGTCTGCTTCACAAGCTCAGAGTCGCTCAGAGAGCTATGCTCGGAGTTTCTCTGGTAGATATGTTTCGGAATGAACAAATCCGCCAGAGAACTAAAGTCACCGATATAGCCTTTCGAATTAGCAAACTGAAGTGGCAATGGGCTGGTCGCGTATGTCGGAGATCCGTAAATCTTTGGAGCAAATGAGTGCTGGAGTGGAGACCGCGTCTCGGCAAACGTAGTGTGGGACGCCCCCCGATTAGTAGATGGCTAGCAGAAACTGGATGCGTGTAGCCGAAGATCGGGCTAGGCGGCGCTTCATGGGGGAGACCTATGTCCAGCAGTGGACTGCTGCAGGCTGTTGACGATTGTCTTACATACAAATGTAATTAACATTCAAATCTTACTGCAAAACACAAGTATAAGTAAATTCGCCACTACCTACTTAAATTCTTAATTAAATATTACAGTTTCATCCATCCATCCATCCACTAACCACGGTACTAAAACACACCAGTAAGTTTAAACTACTAAGCTGCCTGAGGTACTTTCGCAATCCTAAGCTGGATGGGTGGAAACCGCTGTTTATACCATTAGAAGGATTCGAATACATTAAGTAGTGGTTAGCAAAAGCAGTGAGCAACTGAAGCGAGCCCCACATTGGGCTCCAAATTTACACGCGCCAGCACTTTAGCCGGGATCTTATTACATTTGTGTACAGCGTGCACTCGAATGCAAATAATCTAGCCGAGTACAGAGGCTTAATGTGGCTAAAGATCTGAAACTTCATAAATAATATTACATTATTTGAATGATTATTATTTAAGATAGATAGATATATTCCTTGTATATATATATATATATATATATATATATATATATATATATATATATATATATATATATATATATATATATATATATATATATATATATATATGTATATATATATATATATATATATATATATATTTAAACGAAACGCTTACGTAGCTTTAAGGGGACGTCGCAGGCGGATCCCGAAAAGCTAGATGTTTATATACAAAAAGCGGTCTCTTTGCTAATAGCGTTTTCTTTCAGACAACTCTTAAACGAACACGGTGTTAAAAGGATAATTTGGTTTGGACTGGTAATATAATCGACAAATATATCATCGACAATCAAAACTAATCTCTTGAAATGTAACTAGTCAGCTTGTCACGTTACGTCTTAATAAAATGGTGGCTATTTTACAAAAACCTTTTATGGACTTTTGCAGTCAACTTAACCCATTGACTGCCAGACATATTTAGAGCGTCTTGCCCTGGGTGCCAAGGTTTTATTTTGAAGAATACATGAAAGTTTACAAAATATAATTATATTAAGTTACTGATATAATATTGTAATAGCATTTACAGTAATTTTTATTGAAAAAAAAACACTACGAGATAACTCGTAGCTGGCGTCACTAAATAAAATTCCTGTGCTGGTTGCCACTACGAGATATCTCGTAGCTGGCAGTCAATGGGTTAAAAAATGGGATACACGCACGCATTTATTTCATATCACTTCGCTTTCTATATTATTAATAATACACCACCGCAATTAAACAATATAACTGATAATAATATAAGATTATAAAAATGAAATAACAAACACAACGTCACATATTTATTTGCAACAAAAATTAAAAAAAAAACATAATCGATTTTATTAATAAAGTTTCATATAAATAAAAAGTATTAATTGAATATTATCTGAGAATTATTGTCACTTATGTGATTTCAGAATCCTCATTGTTATTTATTTAAATATACATATTTTTTACCAAGAACTATGAGAATTCGTTACGGGTAAGGTAAGTAAAGGAAGTTGTTAAAAATTGTAACTTATTTTAGAGGAATTTTACGACTCGAAAAATATGGAAGGTAACTTATAACACCGGAACTCCCTTTTCACATAAAACACGAAAACTTTCCACGGGAGTCGTTTCCTTTGATAAGATGTAAACTCTACTTACTGTCCATGTACCGCGCTCTGAAATTAAGACTTTACTAAACTTTGATTTACGAGGGATCCGGTGAATTATGTGCCGCTTGGGATCGTTTAGGCGACTTTATAAATTGGGCGTGTTTGTCTTTTCCGTGTCGTGGGTAAGCGTGGTGACCGACCCGCCGCAAGACGAGGGATAAATTATTTACAATGTGAAAAGTATTTTAAGCGACCAAATTATTTATAGAAATTTTTCATTAAATTTAATATCCGATCTTGAGGATTCCGGTATTGGGTTTATTTGGCCAATCACTTTTTTCTCTATCCAGGAATGCGTATATTGTACGTTTTCAAATGCTTGCCACCTTTCTTCTACGTCGCTTCTGCAATACCTATGATTTAAAATATCCAGATATAACGCAGATGCTAGCTGCAATAATTAAAAATAACTATCAAATCTTATTATTCTAATTCAGGTCAAATTTGCTATATATATTTGAATTTTATATATATATATATATATATATATATATATATATATATATATATATATATATATATGTGTGTGTGTGTGTGACCTGAATTTGAATATATAATTTTTGGCTTTGAGTTAAGATTTGATAGATATGAATGAGTGACAAGAACAGTTAATAGAAAATAGCTGCGCGCGGGAATGAGACAGAACGATGTCTAGAAAAGACTACACATTGCTGGAACATTCTCGAATTTCTCGAATTTCTCGAATTGGGAATGCTAGAACCTTCGATCGTTTTACCTATATCAAGGGACGACGGTGCGTCGAAGAGGAGTTTTAAAGTTGAATACGAAAAAACTAAGGAAGGAAAGAGTAGAAGAGAATAAGTGGAAGTAAAGTGAAGCTAGTGGTCGATTTCATTTTTCCGATCCCTGAACTCCAGCTCATAACAGTATTTATTATTATAACTACATGAAAATACCAAGTTTATATATTATATACGATGTGGCACAACCATAGAATTTTACTATCCAAATATTTTCCATTATTAAGTAATTCGTCTACAATTTTACCGTATAGTGTGTCAATACCCTAATTGAAAACTACATGCAGAATTAACCGTTTAGCATTTTATTTCGAAGCTTGTCGACCCATACACTCACTAGTATAGTGTGTTATTTTTTCCCTACCCACACAGACAGAGTCGTGTAACACGGCTATAGAACTTTTCACTTAAAAAATACTAAGCAAAATTGTTTTGACATTTGTCCTCTTGTACCAACCGGGTCAATGAACTACGAACGCAACACATCAGTCGACCTGTTGCACAACTGATCGGTGCGTTTGATGCTTACGTTTCACAATTCGACAAATGACTTTCAATTGCGTCACACAACACTCCAAGCTATGGGGGAGAACAAATGGAACACCGTCCAAGCAGACAGCAAGCAACCAGGCGTGCGCGCGTATTTACTAACAAAAATATGTAATTCATTTTATGTTCGTGAACCCACAGATTCTCACGACCTACGCTGAGGGAAAACTTTTTAATGATGTCACACTACAACACAAGTATATTAAATTGTATAGTTTTTCTACATTCTATTTTCTTTATACAAAATCCACAACATACTATATGCTCAAACTTATACAGGTAATTCGTTTTTTTTCTCTGAATATTGTGTATGTGTGTATACGTCATTAATAACGGTATTTTAGGATTTTTTTTTATGGGATAGGAAGACAAACGAGCAGGCGTGTAACCTGATGGAAAGCAATCAACGCCGCATAGATAGTGCGGAAGCGTTGCTGACCTTAAAGAAAGGTGTCATTATACTAGTGGGAATGAGATGGGGAGGCGAAGGGTTACACAGGGAGGGGGAATGTGTTGGGCCCCTGTAACTCGGCTGCTCACCGTGCGAAGCGCGGTAGCTAAGCTACGAGGCGAGCCGGCCCATTAATGATACAGACAAACATTATAGCATTCTTGACAAAGTATTCGTCTAAAGAGTGACTCTACCACTATTGGATAGTACAATAATCGTTCAAGATCAAATCGGATTAGCGTAAAAAGTTCTCATCCTCAAATCGTACCTTTCATTAAGAAAGTCGATTTGACGAAATAATTATTTCCTTCCAGAAATTGTTAATCCTCTTTCGTTGAGGCCGTAGCAGAGAGAGTTTCACCAAAATTGAATTAGAATTACTTTTCGATTCCAGTTTTAATGAGACGTCGAGTTTTTATAATCTCTGATTCGGAACAAACTTTTGTTCCACTTGAGAGATGTCGTTAATCTCTAACCGTCTTCAAAGTTTCACTTATAATTTGTTCTTCACTGTTTCGTTTCATTATTCCGTTGTAAAATAAAAGATTTTCTTGATTGGAATCTTGAAAAAGTTATTTTATAAGCGATGGCAAAAAGTGGGAGAAAAAATGTTGTTTTTTTTTTGTGTAGAAAAGTCGCATCTGTAGTTCGTTAGAAGAACTAGCAAAAAGGAGGTTCTAGCTGCTACAGAGGAGAACGATGACAAAAATAATTCATCCAAACTGGCTGCAACGCAATTTATAATCCATGATAAAACAAATGAATGACGGGGATTGCTCTGAGGAATTGTTCAGAATAATCCCGGCCGCTGAATTCTACTACTGTACAACTCGCCACAAGGAAAAGTTTCATCCCAAGAATCTGTGTGAAACCAGCTACCTACTCTATATCTATATAATATATACTGTATCACCAACCTACATCAAATTATCGTTTTAACATTGTGTGCATCCTACGGATGTGTGGATGAAATCGCTAATAGCGATAAGACCACCATTTGTATATAAATATTACATTCAATAACTGTATAACTTTGTTTTTGGTGTACAGTAAAGAATATATATATATATATATATATATATATATATATATATATATATATATATATATATATATATATATATATATATATATATATATATATATATATATATATATATATATATATATATATATATATATATATATATATATATATATATATATATATATATATATATATATATATATATATATATATATATATATATATACTTTACTGGAGCGGTTTTTCCGAACGGATACGACATTGGAACCTACAAACACAAGCCTACACTTTCCTTAAAGTTCCGGCAACGCTTCTGCAGTGGCTATGGTGTCTATGGGGGGGCGTTGATTGATTTCCATCAGGCGACACGCTTGCTAGTCTGTCCTCCTATCTCATAAAAAAAGTCTATATTATAATTTATTTTCGGGATAAATTTAATCCAGGATTTTAGATAATGCGATCTCCGGTGTACATCGCATTATTTCTGTGGAAAATACCTTTCCATTCTTTTTTTGTTCTTTTCAGCATCTAACAGATAATAAATTATTAATGGAGTCAAGCGTTACTTTGCAGAAATCCATCACTGTATGGACAGTCAAAAGTTTTACTCAGCTAAGATCCTAAGAAGATAAGAAGATAGAGAAGATATAAGGCGCCCGATGTATTGGAGGGTCACTTTTCGGTTGTCTTCCGTAGAGTCTACTATACCTGAAGATGCCTCGTGTTGGGGCGAAACACGTGTCGTTTACAAGATGGAAAAGTGATAGTGTGTGTTTGGTGTTGTGTATAGTGGTTGGTGGGTGGAGAATTGATGGCCGATTTTCGGTAAGTTTTTGGTTTAAGTTCCAAATAAATCCACTTCATCCAACAGAAAAACACATAATTAATTTTCTGTTATTATTTTGCTTGGCACGGATCTTAGCTAAGTAAAACTTTTGACTGTCCACATATTACAGTGTAACTAGATCGGTTCTTTGTGATATATTCTCACTGGTCGCGTAGTTAGTTCTAAAAAGATTCTTGACACATTCCCTGCCAGACCATTTTCTTTGAAGATTTTCCGTTCAGGCTGCATGTTTTTTAGACTAATTCCTAGAACAATTTACTTATTGGTTTGTTCTGTTATTTAAAACTATACACCATTTCCTTGATTATTATGATGTTAAAATTATTTTAATTAATGTAGCCATACGTGTTAAACAAAACAATGCAATTGTAAAGTATGTATACACCCCACGCGGCAAGGAATGTGTTAATATAATATTCAAATCCAATAAATCAGTTTGGAACTGTTATTCACTTGGGTAATTGGGTATGCAATATACGAGTATTATAGATACAATATCTCGCCTTCAACAGACTTAAATAATTGATAATGTATAAGCAAAACCATGGAGCATTTCGTAGTGGTGGAGCCACGCTGTAGACGAATACTTTGCCAACGCCGGCTCGCCTGGGGAAATGCCACACTCCCGCAAAAACCGGCGTCTGAGTGGTAGCTTAGCTACCACGGTTCGTCCAATGTGGTACTTCCCCGGGCGAGCCGGCCCATTCATGCTACATACAGATAATATGCTATTCTTGACAAAGTATTCGTCTGTAGCGTGTCTATACCACATGTAAAACTTTTCTTTCGACTTAGATTTGAAGCCAGAATTGAATTAGAAGTTAGGTAATTTGCCAAGATATTTATATAAATGATGGGGATGGGATATTTATTTGTCCCAAACAATTGGATACAGATTGACGTTTAGAATTTTCGTTAGATTTATAACGCTAATTTTACTTACAGTTATTTCAACATATCTACATAAAGTTGTCTATACATACATGTATTTTCACATGAGTCTGCAAGAGATGGTCGTGAAGAGCCGGCAAATTTTAAACCTTACGATATTGCAATAAAAGATTATCAGCTATCGATTCAAAAAGAAAGAAAAGTTTCAAGTGATGGAGGTGTACTCTCCCATCATTCACGTCACTTCTAACACAAACATACAGACAACAACAAAGATTTTTAAAAAATGATCGACTTAACACAAAGGATTCATAAAAAACACACGACACGAAACCTACCGATGCGTTTTTTATGGGAAAATAAAAAATCAGCTAAGGCTTAAAACGATGGGAATTACGAAGAGACGCTGGTGCGTTCTTCTCTCGATGGAAGCTTAGTGAAAGTGTTCCCACGAGCGCAGCGCGTCGAGGCACATTTTGGAGCGGCTTAAGGCATAAGCTTATGCCCGTCGAGCTAAAAATCAGATTTCAAGTAAAGATTTAAAATATAATACTAAAAAGGAGATGAACACTCAAACATACTTTGCTAAGTTTTTACATTGTAGTACCCACCCTACTGCAGACCCGTGTACAAAAGCAGATATATTTTATATATTCAATATAATATAATATGAAATATAATGAACATTTAAAAATACCAGGAATTGTTTGGAATACTTCCCGCCGCCGAATTCCAGACCACAACTCGTCATAAAGAAAACTTTCATTCCCACCATCTGGATGAGTGGCGATCTACTACGGTGCGCTTCCCTCGAAACTTCTTTCCACGCACCACCGCTCTGTAGAACCAGCTACCTTCTGCGTTCCTTCCGAAACAATACGACATTGGCACCTTCAAAAAACAAGCCTACACATACCTAAAAGGCCGGCAACGCTTCCGCGACTCCTGCGGTGTCGCGGTTGTCTATGGGCGGCGTTGATTGCTTTCCATCAGGCGACACATTTGCTCGTTTGCCCTCCTATCCCATTAAAAAAAAACCTTAAACACCACAAGGGTTAATGTATTTAGTACTAGAGAAGCTCGTAAATAATATGAAGAATAAATTCCCGCTATCGCTTGTGGTTGAAGCCATACCACTGAAGTGATGTAGTCAGCTTTAGTGAGGTTTCCGGGTCATATGTACCTCATCATGTCTTACTCATCGTCTTACGATTGTCTTTCGCAAAATTGTTTTATTGCGACTGTCGCATGTCATAACATACCTCGCTTGTTTTTTGTTCCCTTCTCAAGTTATAATCCTATTATCAATAATTGTTATATATTTTCTTCACAGCCCATATTTGTCCCACTTTGGAGCCAAATACGACCCACCACGTTTGTCCTATGTGAATTAATGCGGTAATAAGCCTCGGAATAAATATCTGTAGGCGATACATATATGTATCTCGATGCAGGGATCGAACCCGCGACTATTGACTCCAAGGGCCAGAAGTCCAGCCACTGAGCTAATCGGTAGACGTATATAGGTTTTTAATGGAGTCAGGCGTTACTTTGTGGAAATCCATCACTATATGGACAGTCAAAAGTTTTACTTAGCTAAGATCCGCGACAAGCAAAACAATAACAGAAAATTAATAATGTGTGTTTTTCCGTTGGGTTAAGTGGATTTATTTGGAACTTAAACCAAAACCTTACCGAAAATCGGCCATCAATTCTCCACCCACCAACCACTATACACAACACCAAACACACATTATCACTTTGTGATACACTGACACGTGTTTCGCCCCAACACGAGGCATCTTCAGGTATAGTAGACTCTACGGAAGACAACCGAAAAGTCTTTTTCAAACCGAAAAGTTATTAATTTTCTGTTATTGTTTTGCTTGTCGCGGATCTTAGCTAAGTAAAACTTTTGACTGTCCACATAGTATATAGGTTAATTGACTGCATCCAAACCTGTACAGAAGGACATTATCGTAATTTTCTTGTTATACTAAGTAAAAAAATATCGTTATAACAAAACTACCTAACTGGACGGCGGTGTTAAAATTTGAAAGCTTTCAATTTGTCCGAAACAGATAGGGAGACGTGAAACCATTACAACAGAACTACTATACTATACTATACTAATACATTTTTGCAGTTCATTCCATTAGCGATGAAATAAAACATCGGCGGGTGCTCACTGTGCACTGTACGGGTGTATCTGTTACTTTTCAGGCAGCGTGCACTCCGCTCTATTTTATTCGCTTTAACAAAACATGTACCGGCTTGCAACTACAATTTATTTTAAAGTACGTTATAAGAACGGTATAGAGAAGTCTTTATCTAAAATTGAATGATCAGCGAATTATGTATGTGAATGCAAATTGTGATATTTATTTATAACCTTTGTAGTTTTTTTATTGTTTACTAGATGACCCGATGAATTTCGTTTCAACTATAATTTATTTAGTTAGAATAGAATAAAATAGAATAGAAAAACTTTATTTATGACACTATTTTTTTATAATAACTAAAATAATTCCTTAATAATATTATATATATAAACAAAAAACACAAAACAAAAAGAAAATAATTTTAATCTAACGAGTGTCATAAAATGGTTCCTGCTCAGTATATGCCGGGCGCTCTATTGGAGCACCCGGCGTTAGTTTTCAGCAAGAACCAACGTGGTCAGATCGCAGACCACAGTGACGACATTCATACTGACACACTCGTACATACAAATACATCCATATATATAACTTTCAAATTAATGAAAATGATATATCTCGTTAGGCTTATGTTCTCCTGGTATGTTATAATA
The DNA here is from genome assembly GCA_031353405.1 of Baronia brevicornis. NCBI lineage: Eukaryota > Metazoa > Arthropoda > Insecta > Lepidoptera > Papilionidae > Baronia > Baronia brevicornis. The sequence continues at coordinate 214,287 of JASFAT010000892.1, read as the reverse complement.
GTACTTAGGTATGTAATACTTCTCAAAATCGCACAAAAAAAACGACAGTTTTGTATAACAACGAAAAATAATTTTTCATTTTTCAAGCTGTTCTTTTATTATTTCCCTGTATTTTTTATTCATTAACCTTCCCTGTATTAGAGCGAACAAAATAAATAATTATATATTCAAATCAGTCGAGCCGTTTTTGAGTTTTAGTGAGACAAAGAAAATAACTATCCATTTTTATATATATAGATGTTTGAAAACCTTGTTCTGATATCGGACATACTGGAACTATCCTACAAAGTATCCGAACGCTTCTGAATGTATACAAGCGGTTATATCGTCATCAGAAGACTTCTAAAGTCTCGTTTGTGAAGGTGTCAAAATGAAGAAAAAGCGGTAAAAGTTTTGTGGATGCATATAAAAATAAAAATGTAATCCCCCAATAGAATCTATTATATAATATATAAATGACTTGTGATATGAATATATATTTTGTCACTCAAGCCCGCCCGTAATTGGTACAGAATCTGGGAGGCGCACAATACGTGAATTCCAACCGGACAGCCGGTAAACCGGACAGCTAGCACCCGGACATCACCAGTGACGAACGCGTCTATTGAAATGTCCAGAACGAAATTATTCTCGAATAAGAATTTCAAAATTGACTTGTGACTCGATTTCCTGGCCATTTCAAAGGATTCCTTTAATATATATTAAACGAAAGATATGTATTATTAAAAAAAAAATTACAAGCACCCAGTCTCGGAATTAAATTATAAACATACTTATACAAAATACTGTTGTAATAGTGTAAACAAAATATTGTAAATGAATTTTGTTCCTTAGTTGTCGGTACCAGCGATTCTTCTAGTCCCCAGAACTAGAAGAATCGCTGGTACCTGGTAATAGTGGTAATATTGTGGTATTATATGATTAATGGAGTCAGGCGTTACTTTGCGGAAATCCATTACTATGTGGACAGTTAGAACTTTTACTTAGCTAAGATCCACGACAAGCAAACAACTATAGAAAAATAATAATGTGTGTTTTTTACTGGAAGAAGTGGATTTATTGTCCACATAAGTATTATAAATAAATTGATAATAAGTTAATCCAATCAATTATAACCAGTTCATTTATAACCCAAACACAGTTCAAGACAATACTATCTATTTTGAATGGGATAAAATACATTTAATAGTTTCTTCGTCAATATATATTTGGTTCCTCCATTTCTATAGTGATTCAATATGATATAGAGAATTGATATTTACAAAAGTGACTGACAGAAACTGTATTAGTATATTTTATTTGCGCCATCATTTTAAAAACTTTGCCTAAAACCATCGTCACATTTTTCGTTTCATTCTATATATCATCTAATCGTCTAAGTAGAAAATGACGTATTTTAGTTTTATACACCATTTATACACAAAAAAACTGTGTCGATCGGTTTCAATGGTTTTTTAAAAATCGACCAAGACCATTCGACGCAGTTTTTTTTCTATTTTATATTAACAAAAAACAAAACCACTCTAAGCTAAACTATGATTAGCTTAGAGTGGTTTTGTTTGTTGTTAATATAAGGAAAAATATATTACAAGTGCAGCCAATCTGTTTAAACTTACTAAATACAAAAATTTTTATGCTGAATTTGTTGAACCTTCGTTAAATGAAGAAGCAAGCTAAAAGAACAATAAAATTATCTATATATTATTATAAAATATTAAAATTATCTATATAACAATAAAATTATCTATATATCAATTTCTGTTCGTTAGTCTCGCTAAAACTCGAGAACGGCTGGACCAATTTGGCTAATTTTGTCCAGTCCAGGGAAGCTTTAAAAGGCGAGTTAATATGATAAAAATACTAGGAATATAGTAAAAGCAACAGTTTCCTTTTCCCTTAGAAACTATCCCATCTTTCAAATATTTGATGTTCGTCCCGTCGTTCAGAAATCAATTAAATTTAAAAGTCGTTCAGAAATCAAATTAAATTCAAAAGTAATTTTTTCTATGCTTAAGTTTTGACCACATATTTTAACTAAGGTTGAAACGTTCTGCAATTATCATTCGCTTTTGTATCGATTCTGAGGAGGTACGAAGTTTGCCGGGTCAGCTAGTATGTAATAAAAATAAAACTTCTTTTCTTTGATTCCATCGAATTCCTTTCACGTAAATTGACAAACGCAACGTCTAATCGGTGTTCAGTAAGATGCGGTTTATATGCGCCAAGTTGCTTGCATCGCGGCCCGCATACCCGAACGTGTCAGCGATCTTGCATGGCTTAACAAGATCCACCTCACCTGCACCTACTCAGAACTTTCGATACGTAATATCGCTTAGGTATAGAACGTAACTATGTGGGGCGTATTTATTCTTTTTTTCAGTTTCTTAACAATGTATGTTTTCTATGCGAGGGGTGTTAGGCCTCCGCAAAACCCCCCAGATGCTGGAGGACCGAATCCTACTTTGATCCGTGAGTCCATTGGACTTAGCCGTACAGAGTAGCCACATTCCACATGAGATGATTCAAAAACACACGCGTCCCTTGTGCTGTATATAAGGGTGCACTCAAATTTAATTACCTCGGGTGACTGTCAAGAGGACATCGACATACAGAACATCGTCCAAAATTTCTCAGTATAAAGACGAAACCGAGGCTTGGACACTAACGCTAAAGGAAGAGAAGAACTTTAAGAACTTTAAGTCGCAGAACGAAACGTCTTCCGAAAGATCCCGGGCCTAACCAAAAGAGATGATGGCAGTTGGCGAAATCGAAAAATGCCGAAATCGAGCATCCGGTGGTCCGACCCAATGTAATAGGAGTGACTAAGGCTCACTGACTTTGTTGACTGGGCCACGTTCAGAGGATGGGGGAGGATCGCGTAGTCAAGAGAGCGTATGTGGGTCGCCCAACTGGACGACGTCCTGTGGGGCGCTCCAGGTACCGCTGGAGAGACATGGTGGAGGATGACTTGCGCAACCTTCAAATCTGCAACTGGCAGGAGGTGGCGCAGGACAGGGCGCGGGGGCGTAAGATTTGTTCGGAGGCCAAAATCCAAAAAAAAGTTCGCTGCGCCAACAAAGTTAGTTTGTTTAATTAATTATTGTTTCTACATTCAATACATCTGTAATAACAATTATTATTTATTTATGTATATAGTTAACATCTATAACAATATTAGCACATATTTATTCAGCGGTTTCATATATACAAGATCAGACACCCAAATTTATGTATATCCTTTTAGATTTTTTACAAGTCATTTAAATAAATGAGTGTCTAAGAAGACACTCGAGACGGCGTGGGCTATGAATGGCTGACACCCAACGTAACATAGAGATTCATTATCAAGGTATTGTTTCTTTCTATCTCGTCGTCCCAAATTGTCAACTTGACTAGAAGTGGACGATATACGTCGGTGTTTTAAAAACACTCGACGTAAAGTACCGATTCATCGCATCAATCCGATGTTTTGTTAATTGCTCAAAATCGAGTAAACATCGATGTTATTTGTTCGATGTGTCGTAAAGTCAAACGTGCAGTAAATATTTAGTAATGAATAGTATATTTATCATAAATAATACATACGGACGATTTAAAAAATGTATAGTAGGCGTTTTACAAGTAATACTATAGTTTTACAAGTTTTCGTATATTATTCGTTTTATATAATATTAAACAAGAAGAAATTAGGCGACATTATATTATAGTGAAAAATATTTTTAACGTTGTCATTTCTTCTATCCATTTTCGCTAGATCTGCTTTAATAGAGTGCATTTTTTAAAGAGCTTTTTTCATTTACGTCTTATGCCTACATTATTAATAAAAATCGATGTACTAAAAACATCGATGTGTTTTTGATATATCGATATAACATCGATGCCTCAATGCGATAAATTACATCGAATAAAACATCGATATTTTTTTCAATGTCCATCACTAAACTAAAGTCAGTCCATTCTGCAGATGGGCGAACGAGTCTCAGACTAACAGATGGTAATATATTAACAATAGAAATATCTGTTTGTATCTAAGAAATATCTGTTTTTGAACGGCGTGTCATTATTCGCACTATGGCAACGATCACGGCGTCTTATGTTGTGAAGCTAATCTCTAAAACAGAGAGCGAACTAGTTATTCGTTATTCTAAATACGTATATACCTCATTGTTAGCAAATCTTAATGTTTACCATCACACTTGGTTTAGCCCGTGCTAAGTATTCCTCTATATTTATAAAGCAATGAAAAAATATAAAATAAAAAAGAATAATAAATACATACATATCATCAGGCGTTTTTCCCGAAGGGGTAGGCAAAGACCACAGATCTCCACTTGCTACGAACTTGGCACACCTTCCTTGCTTTATCCACACTCTTTACTCTCTTCATACAAGCTCGATGATTAAGTCTACTTTTGACCTGGCCTTTCTTTACTTCGGCAATTTGGCCAAGATATGTTCTCCTTGATTATTCTCTCTCTCCCTCTCTCTCTCTCTCTCTACCAATCCTTCCATCCATATCGGCACAGACAATAATATTATTTTATTTGCGAGAATATATATATATATACTATACATATTACACATACTCAATTGTGTACATGACACAGTTTCATATTATAGATTTCACATTTATTATACATAAATAACGTGAATATTAACAACACAATAATTTCTAGCCACACAATAGTAAATGAAGAGAAGCACTACTGATTATGTAACTGATATATCAAACAGGGTCTAGTTACTGAACAGTAGATCTTCGGTCTAATCAAGATGATATCGGATATATAACGAGAAAACGAGAATCGAACTAAATCAAATTTGTTCGCACCGCGGTGTCAAGGGTTGACTTTCTTAAAGTTAAATTCCGCCGTTCGAGCTGCCCTTTAAATGAATAAAGTTTGTGAGTCTTTGGAATGAATTTCACCTGTCATCCTGTCACTGGTAATGTGCAGGGGTCAGATTTCCACGTCTAATATATTATATAATATAATTTTTTTTACGCTAGCTAAAGTTAAAACCTTAATAATATTATAATGTACAAATAAACAAAGAGAAAATAATTTTAATCTAACAAGCGTCATAAAATGTAAAATGGGTTGGCAAAAATCGGGTTACTTCAGGTTTTTATATTTTTTACTCGTTTTTTAGTATGAAACTAACAAGTATTGTACCATTTTACAATCCAGATTAAATGCGCCAACTTTTAATGCACATGTCAAGGCACTCTAGTACTTTTTTTTTAAAGGACGACCTTTCAAAGTCGACAAATTTTGAAATTTTTAAATTCATAGCTTAACAAATAGTCTTAATCCTAGGAAACTTGGGGCAATTGTGTCATTATTTTTTACTGTGATTCTAGAAATGTTATTTAGGGCTACGGTTCCAAAGTTTAAATGAACAAAAATAATAAAAATGAACCACAATAACCGAAAAATGGTTACAGTTTGACCAAATTTCTAGGTTTTTCTTAAATGCCCATAATTTTCAAACTGCGTGGGATAGATTTATTTTCTAATTTTTTTCATGATGGTAACATCAACCCAGTTTCGGCTTGACGTTGAGTTTTGGGACACCATGTATATACTACTGATACTGATACTCATACATCTCATGTGTATTATCCGGCTAAAAAGCTATTATAATATTTCTAAAATTAGGAAAGTTGTCAGTTTTGATCTGTGTGTGTGTGTGTATCTGAAAAAGGCGTCTTCAACAGCCACAATATCAAATATTAATTCGGCACCTAGACGCCAAACTTTCGCATCTCTGTTTTATGCCGACGGGCATGTGAAATGCGCTCCTACTCGCGGTCTACTCGAATATTCAGTGCCTCAGTCGGCGTTCTTCAGACGCTGTTGTTACTATAAAAAATGATATGACTACATTATCGTACTGAGCTTATGTTGTGTTTGCATTAACGATTCTCTAGAGCCCAATATTTATTCTTACGTGCGCTGTTTTTTGTTGAATATATAAATATATACATATATATCTCAACCCTTTACATATATACTGATAATTAATAATAAAGCCTTAATATGTTATCACATACATAATAATAAAAGGTGACCAATCGGTTCAGTGGCGCGGCGCTCCGTCCACGGAACCATGGTAGCGGATTCGATCCCCGTCACGTAATAAATATATGTATGGCCTACAGATATTTATTCCGAGTCTGGTAACCCCGCCAATCCGCATTGGACAAGCGTGGTGGGTTAGCGATACCAGTGGAACAAGCAAATATGAAAAACCTAAAATCAGAATATTAAATGAATATTTGCGCAAAATGGGTCATAATCCATCATGTATATAATTGCAATACTTTATAAGAGATGCACATGAAATTTTCTATAACATTATATGAAAAATAATTGATAACAATATAACGATATAATTTTGTCATAACTGAATCACGTAGGTATAAATTTGATGCCGTCAATTGTAACACAAAATCGACTATATCGTAGTGACACACATAAGGTGTAAGTACCGTGACACATCTGTCGGGTTTCATTATAGTTGGGCTGCCTCTTGGTGAACGGTTTATTCACATGATTACGCCCGATCCTAATAACCACAATAACGTATCCGTAAGTTTCCAGCTGAAAAATCATGAGGACTTTCTTATTAAACCCATTAGGAGAAGAACAAAGCTTTTATTTGGGTCAGCGTTAGACGATTTGATATCCAGAAAACCATATTTTTAATATATACATATATCTTATATTCAGGTAATCAAAAACATCAATATCAGCCCGCGGCAGTCCACTGCTGGATACAGGCATCACTGAAAGCGCGTCAACTAGCCCGATCTTCGGCTACACGCCGAAGTTCAGTCTTTGCCAGCCAATTTTTTATTTAGTAGCTTTTGCCCGCGGCTTCGCTCGCGTGGAATTTGGTCTGCCACATTAAGTTTCGTGACAGATCGTTTTAAATATATATATTTTTTTTACTTAATTTATGGTTCAGAATTTTGTTCACAATGGCTTCTACATAAAAGGTAGATATATGCTGTCGCGGACTTTTATTTAGAACTATTCAAGAGACACAATCCTACGGTACATCATCTTTGTGTAACTCCAATGGTTAAGGCAGCGTACGCCATGATAGCTCTCAGAGGCCAGATTTTTTTCCGACTCAATTGACATGTATTATATATATTACGACCAAAATTACATAAAATCATTACAAATTGTAGCCTATATGTTATTCCGATGTATAACCTGTATTATTGTAAAGTTTCATCCAAATTCGTCCAGTAGTTTTTTCGTAAAAGAGTAACAAATATACATCTATACTCACAAACTTTCGCATTTATAATATTAGTAGGATTTATTCGGCACAATTACAATTTACATATATAATATAAACTTAACAACCCCCGGACTATAATAACTCTTTAAATTTGCGCACAGCATAACTACATTTTAACACAAATTTTAAAATTAAATTTTAAATTTTCAAAACGCAATCAACAGCCTGGAACCGTCCACTGCTAGAAACAGGCCTCCCCCATGAAGCGCCACCTAGCCCAATCTTCGGTTATAAACTTCCAGTATCTGCCAGCCGCCTTGCGCAGATCGTCGCTCCATCTAGCCGGGGGGCGTCCCACACTACGTTTGCCGAGTCGCGGTCTCCACTCTAGCACTCGTCTACTTCAATGATTGTCGGTTCTCTGACAAACGTGTCCAGCCCATTGCCACTTCAGTCTGCTCACTTGAAGAGCTGTGTCAGTGACTCTGGTTCTCCGGCAAATTTCTTCATTTCGAATTCTATCCACCAGAGAAACTCTGAGCAGCTCTCTGAGCGAATTTCAGCTTGTGAAGGAGACGAACCGTCAGTGTCCACGTTTCGGCACCGTAAGTGAGTATGGGTAGGACGTATTGGTTGAAGACCTTTGTCTTCTGGCTTTTGTATGAATCTTATGGTAAGCAATATAATTAAAAACATAAGGGATATTTAATAAAATATGCGAAAATTATAGTAAACTTTTCGGCTCATAGTTAACAACGCCCTCATATGCCATGTCATTTTACTTCAATAAATACATAGGCTTGTTTATTACAAGTTTTAATAACATATTGGTTCAAAAATACTGCTAAAGGTAGCTGATTAAAGCTAGAAAAAAATAAACGAAATTCCACGTAACCATTTGTCAGTTTCGGTCGAGTTCATGTTGTCCTTACCTGAAACAGGAGATATATTTATATCAGTATATATATATTATTAATGGAGTCAGGCGTTACTTTGCGGAAATCCATCACTATATGGACAGTCAAAAGTTTTACTTAGCTAAGATCCGCGACAAGCAAAACAATAACAGAAAATTAACAATGTGTGTTTTTCCGTTGGGTTAAGTGGATTTATTTGGAACTTAAACCCAAAAACATACCGAAAATCGGCCATCAACTCTCCACCCACCAACCACTATACACAACACCAAACACACATTATCATTTTTCCATCTTGTGAAGGACTACGACTCTACTTTTCGGGTAAGATTCTACTTTTCGGTTGTCTTCCGTAGAGTCTACTATACCTGAGGATGCCTCGTGTTGGGTCGTTTACAAGATGGAAAAGTGATAATGTGTGTTTGGTGTTGTGTATAGTGACTGGTGGGTGGAGAGTTGATGGCCAATTTTCGGTAAGTTTTTGGTTTAAGTTCCAAATAAATCCACTTAACCTAACGGAAAAACACACATTATTAATTTTCTGTTATTGTTTTGCTTGTCGCGGGTCTTAGCTAAGTAAAACTTTAGACTGTCCATCAGTATATATATCTTAATTCGATATTTTTTTAACATTTCCAAAGCTCATATGATACAAATATTACTCGATAATATAACTCTTTTAATAAAATACAAATCATACAAACTTAATCATCAAGTAATTTACATAAATATGTCTGTTTATGCCCAAGTGATTAGTTTTTTTTTTTAAAGAAAATAAGAAGGCAAACGAGCAGGCGTGTCACTTGATGGAAAGCAATCAACGCCGCCCATAAAACATGCACACTGCCTATGCAGTACACATGTGTTGCAGGCTTTTAACAAAAGGTCATTATTGGAAAGGGAGGGTGGTTGGGCCTCCGGAACTCAACCACTCACCGGAGGAAGCACGGTAGCTTAGCTACCTCTCAGACGCCGGTTTTCTGCGGGAGTGTAGTACTTCCCCGGGCGAGCCGGCCAGAAAAGTTTAATTCCCACCACCATCTGGATGTATAGTGATAAATTACGGTTATGAAACATTTATGTATTGTTTTCCACACCAAGCGGACGAAGATTCATATAAATCCGGCTTCCATCTGCACATTTCCAGAAAGTCTGAGACCTAACACGAGTAAAGCTGTTCCGGCCACACATATATCTTCGCGACGTCACCGGAGGCAGGGGAGCGGAAGGGCGGGAAGGGAATGCAATCCCCTACAGCCTTCCCAACATCCAACCCACATTACGCAGACTTCCTTACATGTTTTATTACGTAAACCACAAGGCTTCACATTCTGCAACACTTGCGTTTTCCTTATACAATATAATAGTGTTAAACTAATTGTAATATTCAATGCTGCTATTACTACAGTATGTTGCTGACGCGACTCACAGAACTTTATCCATCCGTGAAGTGTCCAACGCACACACACAATCGGGTATATACAATGTGTTAGCGTGATGCGTGTACGTAGGCAGCTGCGCGCGCATTAACTGTGTTTAAAGTATGTCTATAGCTATACTCATAGCTATAGATTTACCTTAATCATTAGCATATTGCTGACGCGAACCCATAGATTTTTTCCTTACCCAGAATCATGTAACGCGGCTATAGAAGTTTTCACTTCAAATCCGTACTTGTCTCTTTACTAATCGTAAAATTTATTGAATTTTATTTATATACTTTGTATTTGTTTTTTATTATTACATTTGAAATCCGGAGAGCCTGTATGTTGTACTCGAATAACATAACCCTCCTTACGAAACAGTCGAGTAACAAAATAACATTTATATCTATTCGCACTGAAAATATTTTCCTCAAAGCGATAGATGGATAAAAATAACTGTTTTAAATAACTCATTCAAGGACACTCCTGCCATCGACATTCGAAGTGACTTACTTGGAAACCCGCGCCGAATTTGAAACTGATTCGTTCCACGTACACGACATTTGTTAAGTAAATTGCTTCATCACGCAGCTGGATTTTTGTAAGAACTCTTTGTTTTACTTGATTTGCCCGGAGAGCATCGTGAGGACTGCCAACAGAAGTGAAAACTCAAAATTGTATTTTTAAATTTCAAACTAATTGTAATATTATATGCTGCTATTACTACAGCATGTTGCTGACGCGACTCACAAAACTTTATTCATCCATGAAGCGTCCAACGCACACAGATACAATGTTGGCGTGATTCGTGATGCATAGGTAGCTGGGCGCGCATTAACTGTGTTTAAAGTAGGTATATTTATAGCTTTACTCATAGCTATAGATATACTTTAAGCATTAGCATGTTGCTGACGCGAATCTATAGATTTTTCCCCTACCCAGAGTCGTGTAACGCGGCTATAGAAGCTATATATATAGTCTAACTGTACATTACTGAATGACTGTGAGACCTGGACGTAGATCTTGAAAGAGGAGAACAAGCTATTGATCACCGAAAACAAATCCTGCGAAAGATCCTGATCCAAACAGGAGACCCATTAAAAGCTGGAGTCCTTCGCTGAAATCGAAGAGCTTGCCGATGCCGACATAATCGGAGACACAAAGGCGCACCGAGTCCGTGGCTCGGTCACCTGGAGAGGATGAGGGAGGATCTCACGACCAAAAAGCATACGTGGAAATACCGTGCGGTCGGTCACCCTAGATACCGATGGAGCGACGCAGTGCTCGCTAACTTGAGCTACAGGCAGGCACTTGACAAGAGGCACCTCAATACCGTGATCAGTGGCGGGTTCTTGTATCGGAGGCCAAGATACACTGGGTAGTTATGTCGGAAAAGTAAATAAATACTTAGCCAAACATTTTCCTGGTTATATGTGTAAATATCTAAAGAAAGACAAAGAAGAAGAGACCTGTGAGGTTTCTTTCAATGTTTCTTCTCCGTCCGAAAGAACCTTATTAAAACGGTAGGAGAAACATGTTCCTATAGTGTGTGTTGAAAGGTAATTTCTGATTAAAAAATTCTTCTTCTAAGAGTGCCTCGCCAACTTGCGAAGGTTCACAACCAATTCGGCACAACTCTCCTCCTCCTTCGCGAGGTGCAGCAGTTTGGAGCATTCGCTATCCCGGTCCACTCCCTGATATTACGTAGCCAAGACTTTCTTTCTCGACCAACATGTCTTTTGCCCACGACTTTTCCCATCATGATCAGTTGCAGCAACTTGTACCTATCATGTCTCATGATATGACCCAGGTAAGCAACTATTCTACCTTTGACGGTCTGCAAAAGTTCACGTTTTTGCTTGACTTGTCGGAGAACCTCGTCATTGGTCATGAAAGAATAATGAATTTAAATAAAATGATATATGTTACTTACGAGCATAAAATTGTTGCTGAATTTCCAATAGCAAACCGTTTCTCCTTGATATATCATCATCAAGATTTATAAATGTATTGTAAATAAAAAATAAACATACAATAAACACGTATTGAAATCGGATCCTTTTGAAAGTTGATTAAAAAGCATCGAACGCTTTGAACAGAATGAAAACTCAACAAAAAGTGCAACAAGCAAAAGCTGATCGAAAAAACTTTTATTTTTAAGAACAAAAGCGAGGGGTTAGCTTTAGCAGGCAGGCGATGGGTCGCCCTCGAATGGGGGAAGACGGGCAAATGCTCTTCCAATACCGTCGACCCAGCAAATTGCCCGTCGACGGGACGTCCATCGCGTTGCTAATTTAGTTTAAACACCCCGCAGCTAACATATCCTGAAAACAAAAAAGGGAGCAGGAGAAACACCCTGTGAGTGCCATCGGAATGGAATTACATATGTTTATAAAAGAGTTACAAAGCATATTGCAGCGGGAAGGTGGGCCGCATTCTTTACACTCGGTGCTGAGGATTGAAAAGGCTTCGCTCACTTCAATATTTTTTAAGATACAGGGTGTCCGGTTGTAGTATTAGGTTATAGGTCAAATAATCAGTAAACGCATTGTTACTGATTATTTTCTGCCAGTATTAGTAGAATATCCTGCCGTGCATATCCGTCAAACTCTTACAGAGACCGTGAAGCTTCTTCGTGATTTCGCCTCTAAGAAATTAATAAGCCGTTTCGATGAAACCTTCTGGCTACTCAGGTCGCCAGAAATCACACTTATGGACTCTTTCTGTGGACTTTGTATCTCAAAAGTAAAGTCTATGAAACAAAACCGACGACCATCTCAGCACTAGAAGGAAATATATTTTGCTAGTTTAACGGCATCCCAATATATAGTTCCAAGAGTGTGCCCGAAGAGGCGGTCATTATTTAGACGTAATTATTTAAAAAAAAAAATAAAACTCTCAATTCTCTTCTTCGTAAAAGTTGTTAAATTTTATTAATGGAGTCAGGCGTTACTTTGCGGAAATCCATCACTATATGGACAGTCAAAAGTTTTACTTAGCTGAGATCCGCGACAAGCAAAACAATATTATTGTTTTGCTTGTCGCGGATCTTAGCTAAGTAAAACTTTTGATTGTTAAATTTTATTAACAGCCTTTGTATTGATTTTTTATTTTGATTTTTTATGATTATTTGTGTTTGAAAATTATTGATGGAGTCAGGCGTAACTTTAAGGAAATCCATCACTAGCTAAGTAAAACTTTTGACTGTCCACATGTATTTGAAAACCTAATTCTACCACTGGACACCCTGTATTCATATCAATAGCAGTCCACTGCTGGACACAGGCCTCACTCAAGGCACTCCACCTAGCCCGATCTTCAGCTAAACGCATCCAGTCTCTGCCAGCCGCCTTGCGCAGATCGTCGCTCCATCTGGCAAGGCGGCATCCCACACTACGTTTGCCGAGTCGCGGTCTCCACTCCAGCACTCGTCTACACCAACGATTGTCGGTTCTCCGACAAACGTGTCCAACCTATTGCCATTTCAGTCTGCTAACTTGAAGAGCTATGTTAATTACTCTGGTTCTCCAGCGAATTCCTTCTTTTCGAATTGTATCCACCAGATAAACTCCGAGCATATTTTTTTATATATATATTCACGCCTATCCCCCGCAGGGGTTGGCAGAGACCACAGAGCTCCATCCGCTGCCATTCATCGCAGCGAAACGGCTCGTCATTGGTCGCTTTTCGCCCTCGTGAGAATCAGGACGTGACGGGTGGCGAACCACGTCGCCGTCATTCTTTGACAAATTAGATATAGTAAATTCGTCTTAGTGAATCCCACGAGCCGCAAGGGAGGATGGAGGTCAGCCCCAGCAGAGCTCTGCATACTGATGTAAGGCACCATAGTCCCCGGGGGAGCCCGACCCCGGGACGATCGGCACTGCGACTAGGCTCGCCCCTAGCCACGCATCCATTGGCACGGCAGACCGTGGATTGGCGGAGAGGAAGGGAAAGGATAGAGAAGAAAGGAAGGGCCAGAAAAGGAAATGCGGATTGGGGGGTTAGCAGACTCGGAATAAACATTTATAAATCCATATAAATATTTATTCCGATGCGGGAATCGAACCCGCGACCATTGACTTCGCAGACGGAGGGCCCCGCCACTGAGCCAATCGGTCGTCCATATTAATACTTATAAATAGGCGATACACGAAGAAGTTGATCTTTTGAATTCCTAAAACGGCTGCATAAAGTTCTGAGAATTTCGGAGCTAAGCACTTGCAAATCCCTACTACTAAACTCTTACTTACAATTGCATATTGTATGTAGTTTGTGTGTATGCACGTGGTGTGGTGTGCACGAGTGCGAAGTCGAACGGAAAGCGGTATTCGCCCGCCGGCTCTTCGGCAACTTGACGAGAATATACTGGGTCACAATGCATAATCTTGTTTAACTGCCTAATATAACATGAGTCGATTAATGGAGTCAGGCGTCACTTTGCGGAAATCCATTACTATGTGAACTTTTACTTTGCTAAGATCCGCGACAAGCAAACAAAAATAGAAAAATAATAATGTTTTCTACTGAAAGAAGTGTAGTGAAGGAGCGGAGTGTGAAGGAGCTTAATAGTGGTAGAGCGACGTTACAGACGAATACTTTAAAAAGAATGGCATAATATTTGTCTGTAGTATGAATGGGCCGGCTCGTCCGGGGAAGTATCACACTCCCGCAACAAACCGACGTCTGAGTTGTAGCTTACCCACCACGCTTCAAACGGTGAGCGGCCTGTGCCCGGAGGCCCAATATCCTCCCCCTCCCTCTACCCTCCCCTCCCATTCCCATAATGACACTTTTCTTAAAGGTGAACACTTCCGCACTGCCTGTGGCTTTACGGAAGTCTATGGGCGGCGTTGATTGTTTTTCATCAGGTGACATGCCTGCTCATTTGCCGTTCTTTTCTTATATTCATATATAAATACACATAAATAAGTACATATATACATAACATATATATTTATACACACACACATACACATAAAATATACATATCTATATATATACACTTAATATAATAAGTGCCAGCAAGTGAAACTACTGCCTGTAAAAAACATGTTAATTTGGTTCTTAGTAAGTAATTTTAACTATTTTTATTTTATTTTATTTTATTTTTATTTTTTCTATATGTCTTATTTTTTATTTCTATATGTCTTGCCCAGAGATGATGAATTATACATAAAGTTTTAAAAACGAAATATAAATTTCTTACGTGAAACCAATTATTTAAGTTTATTAAGAGTTAATTGTTTTAGTGTAGAAGTTAAGCGTAATCCAGCCAAAAACTGAGGGACAAGCCCGCCCAAATCTGACAGGTGATAGGCTTACGTTGGCTCGCAAAATAATGGGGCGGACGGGGCTGACGGGGCAAACGGGGCGGGCGGGGCGAGGCCGGCTGTTCGCTGCTGGATTAACTGGTGTCTGACGGAGTGAATTAAATTATGGATTCCCAGCCGTGTCGTTCGTGTAATGGCGCGACCAATTATAAATATTGTAGCCGCATAATTAAACTATTTATAACTGCTTTCATACGATAAAATGAAAATATGAAAGCTGTATATTTTTAAATACTTGTGTTTCTCTCTATCTGCAGTATAACCGGCCTGTGTCGTTTTATTAATTTTTACAGCTGAGCAGGGAAACAAACAAACATACACCTGGTGGTGATTTTTTTATGAGATAGGAAGGCAAACAAGCAGGCGTGTCACCTGATAGAAAGCAATCAACGCCGGCCATAGACATCCGCAACGCCATAGGCAGTGCGGAAGCGTTGCCGACCTTAAAGGAAAGTGTTATTATGGGAGTGGGATTTGGAGGGGGAGGGTTTTGGACCTTGAGACCTCAGCCGCTCACCGTACGAAACGCGGTAGTTAAGCTACCACCACTCAGCACCGGTTTTCTGCGAGAGTGTGGGAGTTTCCCGGGCGAGCCGTCCCATTCATGCTACAGACAAATATTATGACATTCTTGACAAAATATTTTTCTGCAGCGTGGCTCTAACGCTATCAGATCATTGACGATCAACGCCGCCCGTAGGCATTCACAACGCCCGAAGCGTCTCTGATGTGTTGCTAGTCTTTTGTGAACATATACGCTCATCTTATAAATGCTCTTATGTCGTATCTACGTGTAAACACCGCAGGTGGTAAATTGTGTCACATTTGTAAAACTGCGAACAAATCGGACAGTGGTGTACGGCTAGCCATCCAGGTGATGACGATGTGACCTATTTGTGGCGCGTAGTCTGATGTGGAACTGCGTAGATAGGTGGTGATGACTCCTAAAAATATTCGCTGTAATATAATAAATTCAAATCGAAGTCTGATGAAGTTCTATATGTGTATACTTTGCGTTGTTCTTTATATTGTGTTTTTATTTGATTATTTCATTTGTCGAGTTGTCAGATCATTGTGCAGTACAACAGTGAGTATTAAATATGTTATTAATATTACAACTAGTATGAAATTTCAAAATACAGTTTTAAGTCTTCACTTCTGTTGGGAGTCCTCATGACTGACTCTGATTTTTTTTTATTAACTTTAAATCGTTTTTTATTGTTTAAGTCTCGCGTATTCAGCGTTCATAAAATAAATAGTTAATGATGGCTGTTTTTTGTTGGCTCAATTTGAAATGCAATCACACATCACAGTCAATGGATAATGTATTATATACGAAAATCGTATCAGTGTCGAGCTAACTGCTCGTCATTATGTTTTATATTTCAATTTGCACAACGCTCCGATATTTCTCCGTCTCAACCGACGCTATTAAATTTAACCACCTCACTGGGCACGCGATCGCTTACCAGCAAATTCCGATTCTGTTAACTAGAACTTAAAGCTCAGTTTGCTGGGTCTTACCATGTTTTGTGATGGAATACATATTGTGATATGAATCTCCTTTCTCAACACTCCTCGCCAGATTTCACGGGAGACGTCATATATGGTTTCAAAGGCGGGGGGGTGGGGCGTTGTACTGATTGTAGTTAATGGAATTGAATATACCTTTGACTTTTTGGAAAAGTGCGAAAGAACTAGTACACAAACTCAAGGTATTCGTCAACTGCTGGCTACGCCGAATCTTAAAACTATATTGGCCGGATAACATGGTCTCCAACGAAGAGCTGAGCAAAGAGGACCCGATAGATGTCCAGATACGTTGGCAAAAATGGAGATGGATAGGGCATACTCTCCGGCGCCACGCCAGTCATATCCCCAAACAAGCCCTCGAATGGAATCTGCAGGGGAAAGGAAAATCTGGGCGCCCAAAACCAACTTGGCGGCGTACTGTGACGGCCGAAGTGCTGAAGATGGGCCTATCCTGGAGCGAAGTAAAGCGTATGGCCTCCGACAGGTCGAGATGGAAAAACGTTGTGTCTGCCCTATGCCCCACCAGGGGCTTAGGACTCAGAGAGAGTCTACCCTTAACATACATATGATCACGCATGTTTCTCAATTGTCCAGTACTACACTATGGTCACCAACTTTGGCAACATCAAACACATGTTACCATTTCTTATTACGACCAACGCGTTTCACGTCGACATAAAACATCCTCAAGTGTAGTACATTCTCAAGTGTACACATATCATCACGCGTTAGGCATCCTTTAACAATTTCGCGTCGTTGAGATGTGGCTGAACCTCTTCCTACTTTGGGTCTGTCGCTGACCCTCCCCCCTTGCGGAAACTAGGCGGCGATAGCAAGATTTCGTACAGGAGCGGGCGTCCCTCAGGTTTACCATCGTGGAGGGGACTAAGATTGTGAGTATGGTCCATTGTCGGCTCGAACGAACATACAACAACTAATTATATTATGTTTTAATAATATAAGATTTATATGTGAAATGTAATATTATACAAATAAACCTTATGCATATTTCACACCTGCCCATCACCTCCAACACAAGTTCAATGCATATGGAATACTGTTGTCATCTCCGAGCCAGGGCATCCTAATATCATCTTCTTCTACGGCGATCCAGTGCGGTGTTCTTCCCGAAACTTCATTCCATGCACCATTGCTCTATATAACCAGCTGCGTTCAGGGGTATTTCTGAACCAATATATACCTTCAAAAGACAAGCCCGCTCATATTTTAAATGTCGGCCTATAGCGCTGCAGATGTCTAAGGGCGGCGTTGATTGCTTTCCATCAGGCGATACGCTTGCTCGTTCACCTTCCTATCCCATGCAATCCATGGCATACGCTGCAGACGAGTCTGTAGCACGAATGGGCCAGCTCGCCCGGTGAAGTGCCACACTCCCGCAGAAAACCGGCGTCTGAGTGGTAGCTTAGCTACCGCGCTTCGCACAGTGAGCGGCATTCTCCCATAAAATGACACTTTCCTTAAAAGCAGGCAACGCTTCTGCACTGCCTATGGCACTGCGGATGTCTATATGCTACGTTGATTGCTTTCCATCAGGTGACAGGCCTGCTCCTTTGCCTTCTTATCCCATAAAAGACAATGAGTATGACTTGTATTATATAAAACCAGATGTTTGTATACCGTTAAATAACTCGTAGCTAATTAAAACTGAATTCCAGACAATGTAAGTTCATTAAACTATCCGAAAGTTAAACTCGATTCGCTAAGTAAGGGGTAAAGGGCGCAAAATATACAAACAGTTGGGGGTAAATAAAGCAAGTTTACATTTACAGGGTGTATTTAAACTCGCTATGTATATATGTGCATTTGTGGTGCTTCTTCTATATACTCTACATATTAGTATCTTAAACATACGCTAATTTGCATGCAATTTTTCAGTTCTGTCGTTGCTTCTTCATTCTTCATAGTCAAATTTTCATTAGCAGAACAGAATTTTTATTTTGTTCGCTCTAATACAGGGAAGCTTTACAAATAAAAAAAAAATATTTTTTCTTCCAATTACTTTCAATAGACGGCGTTCGTGACAAAATCTAATCGTCAAAACTGTCGTTTCTTTAGTGCGATTGTGAAAAGTGTTGCATACCTAATTACTAACATACCAGGAGAAGATAAATATAGAAAGACATAAACTCTAGGCAAAACGAAATCCACCGAGCGATCTAGTCTCGTATAAAGTTGACCTCGAAACTGAAAACGACGAGCGGAAATTTCCTCCCATTTGTATTTGATACAAAAGTTCGCCGATCGGCCAACCAAAAACTAATTTAGCGCCCAAACTAAATTTAGTTGTAAAACTACAGAGCGGTCAGCTCCGGCCCGACTTGGCAACTTGGCCGCACCTGGTGCCGCTGATGCTGCTCCAATACTAACTTCCCAAATTAGGGTTAGTACGCGTTAAGACGGTTGAACATAGGACGGTTTGGTTCCTTGAATAATTAGTTTTTAGTCAGCCGAAGAAACTTTGCACCACCATCAATTCAGACTTAACAGAATTAAGTACAGTTTGTTTAAAGTTTATTTTAAAGGACAGTTAAATTGTTGTTTTAGAATTCCAATCCGGGATGGGTTCTGCATTCAAATACCGGTGAAAAATTAAATTTTGTTTTATACTTATAATTCGGATTTTATAAAGTAATTTGTATTTATTTACGATATCTCGAGGAATCCTTCAAGCAACTACTATAAGTTAAAAAAAAATATTTTATTTTCCTGAATAAGATAAAAAATAGCCCAATATTAAACTTACATTTTTTTTTCACAGCCTATATATGCTGAGCACGAGCCCCCCCATTCTGAAGGAACGGACGTTAACCCACCACGCTTGTCCAATACGGATTGGCGGGGTTACCAGACTCGGAATAAATATCTGTAGGCCATACATATATTTATTCCGATGCGGGGATCGAACCCGCGACCATTGACCTATCGGCTTGATTCTCTAGCGCTGCGGAGAGATGTCTCATCTCTCATCATTTTTTACCGCTTCTATCATGGGGAGTGCTCCGAGGAATTGTTTGGAATAATTCCCGCTGCCGAATTGCACAACCGCACAACTCACCGTAAAGAAAAATTTCATCCCCACCATCTGGATGAGTGGCGATCGACTACGGTGCGTTTCTCCCGTAACCACGCACCAGTTTGTGGAATCAGCTACCCTCGGCAGTCTTTCCGAACCGCTACGACATTTGCACCTCCAAAAAACAAGCCTATACATACCTAAAAGGCCGGCAACGCTTCCGCGACTCCTGTGGTGTCCATGGGCGGCGTTGATTGCTTTCCATCAGGCGACACGCTTGCTCGTTTGCCCTCCTATCCCGTAAAAAAAAAATTGACAGCGTACCCGGGGTGCACCACCACCAGTCAGGAGCCAATCGGTTGTCAAACTTACATTATACTTAACCATTAATAAATAAAATCCAAAAATCCAATATATTTATATACAATCTTATACCAGGCAAAGGAAGTGGCTCAGCTTTTGCTAACTGGGGAAGGTTCCCCTGTAGCGTCGATTTTGAGCCACTCCCTTCTTCTTCAACTTCTTTATCTCTTCTTTATCTTGAACTTCTTCATCTTAGCAAAGTTTGACGATCCACCTTTGTAATGGATTTCCGCAAAGTAACGCCTGACTCCATCAGTCAGTTCGTTTTGCGACAAAGGGTACGAAGTAATTCCTAACTCGTCTAATTCTATAGCGGCAAGTTGAAACTTGACGGTATTTGCGGTTGAGAAGACAGCAAAAACACCGAAACAAACAGTCGCAAAAACAAGCCGCCAAGTCCCTCCACTTGACCTCCAAGTTGGCGACTTGTGCTGCCGAAGCAAAAAGTTCAACTTCCCCGATCAAGTTAACCCAGCGACTTAACTGTCCGAGAGATAGCTACGAGTTTGTGTCGAAGTTTCCCGGCCATAATACAATGCTTTGTTTGAACTGGGAGGGTGGTGGTTCACTATTAATAGATATGTAGAACATACATATATAGGGTGTCCGGTGAAAGAATTAGGTTATATTTAGATCGAATAAGTTTTTAGTGGTAGAGCCACGCTGCAGACGAATACTTTAGTCAAGAATGGTATAATATTTGTCTGTGGCATGATTGGGCCGGCTCGCCCGGGGAAGTACCACACTCCCCCTGAAAACCGGCGTCTGAGTTACCTACCACGCGGCGCAAGACTTACCTACCGCGCTTCGTACAGTGAGCTGCCGACTTCCGGAGGCCCAACCCTCTCATCTTTCTATTCCCACTCCCATAATGACTTAAACTAAACAACAACAACACCAAACACACATCACCACATTTCCACAATGCACACGACACGTGTTTCACCTCAACTCGAGGCATCATCAGGTATAGTAGACTCTACGGAACACAACCGTTAAGTGATTCAAAGGTAAGTTAAACAAAATAAAGTAAAACACACATTATAATTTTCATGTTTTTGTTTGCTTGTCGCGGATCTTAGCTAAGTAAAAGTTCTGACTGTCCACATAATAAGTTATTAAATTTTATTTATATCTTATAATTATTGTATATCTTATTATAAAAATTTTTATTCATCCACTCAAATTCTAATACATTATTTTAAATTTGTAGTAGATATTTCAAATATATCTAGTACAAATTTAAAATAGACGACCAATTGGCTCAGTGCCGGGGCCCTCCGCCCGCAGAATCAATGGTCGCGGGTTCGATCCCGCATCGGAATAAGAAGTCTGGTAACCCAGCCAAGTTAAAAAAATTCATATATTAATTCATTGATTAAATTTTATTAATAGCAAGAATTGACTTCAAACAAAAAAAAATATGCTATTATACTTTTTATTATTTGTTTGAAACCGAATACCATCGGACACCCTGTATTAGGAAAAATGTGAAATACACACAGTAAATTATCCGTCATAAAACAAAGACAACAAATAGAGGAATAAACGAAATCTATTAAGAGCAAAGGGTACACTAAAAACACTTAAAACTCCTATTTTACAAATTACTTTTGTTTTTATCGACCCTGTACATGATAACGAAACACGAACAGTATTACTATAGTCAGGCGACGCTGTCGTTGGACGTGGAACGCAAAAAGAAACGACCGACAAACAACAAAAAACTAATCAAGTACACAACAAAATGCACCAGTTGAACTCCCTCCAACCAAATTTACATTTTCGAAGTGCACAATTTGGCGGATCTCCCGACATTTTGCAAGCGTTGCATGCACAAATTGAAGGAGCTAAATAAACGTGGACCAAAACAAATGTACACAAAAGCGGGGATACATTAGACAATTTGTTTCGTGTTATGTACTTATTTGCATTTATTTTGCTATACAGTGTCTGGACTAGTACTCTGTATCTTATGAGGAAACTTATATAAAAGTGCAGTGAACTTTTTATATCTAATTTTTATATTTCTTTTTATTAATGGAGTCAGGCGTTACTTTGCAGAAATCCATCACTATATGGACAGTCAAAAGTTTTACTTAGCTAAGATCCGCGACAAGCAAAACAATAACAGAAAATTAATAATGTGTGTTTTTCCGTTGGGTTTAGTGGATTTATTTGGAACTTAAACCAAAAACTTACCGAAAATACGGAAGACTCTACTTTTCGGTTGTCTTCCGTAGAGTCTACTATACCTGAAGATGCCTCGTGTTGGGGCGAAACACGTGTCGTGTACAAGATGGAAAAGTGATAGTGTGTGTTTGTTGTTGTGTATAGTGGTTGGTGGGTGGAGATTTGATGGCCGATTTTCGGTAAGTTTTTGGTTTAAGTTCCAGATAAATCCATTAAACCCAACTGAAAAACACACATTATTAATTTTCTGTTATTGTTTTGCTTGTCGCGGATCTTAGCTAAGTAAAACTTTTGACTGTGCATATTTCTTTTTAATTCTTCGGAATAAGTTCTACTTTGCTACATTTTTTTAATATTTGTACTTTCTATTAATATTTTCTTATAAACTATTTTTATGAGTTTAAATGAACATTTAAAATATTTAAATGAATGTTTAAAAAAATATATAAAAATCTAATTTTAAGTATGCAAAGAGGAACTTGTTCTTTCGGTTGCGGTGAATTTATTACATGAGTTGTTTTTAATTTTATTATATTGTATGTGTATTTATGTGTATGAGTATGAGTAGTAGTATATATGAATGTATGGGTATGTATGTGTGTTGTGTGTCCGCATCAATGTCATCACTGTGATCCGCGATCTGACCACATTGGTTCTTGCCAAAAACCAACGCCAGGTGCTCCAATAGAACGCCTAGCATATGCTGAACAAGAACCGTTTTATGACACTTGTAAATTAAAATTATTTTCTCTTTGTTGAGCTTCTCTGTGTTTAGCTTTTATAAAAAAATGTTTCGTGAATAAAGTGTTTTCTATTCTATTCTATAATATAATCTCACCGAACAGTTAGATTATTTTCCATCGCCAAGAGACATATCATCTCTCAGTGTCTTTTATCGATTTTACCACGGGGAGTGCTCCGAGAAATTGTTTGGAATAATTCCAGGTTCGCACATTGGTTTGTATTATGAGAGTAGACGCTTCTATTGTCTTCTATCTGCCCATTTACACGTATAATGTAATAAACACCAGAAAATGTATAAAACTAGTTAGTTTCGGAAGACACCCGGGATGACATACATCATTAATAATGAAAACCACCCTTTGAGTCCAGCTAATAGCGAGCATACATCTATATACCCACATTTCGCTTCTATACGTTTTCTGAGGTCTTCTTTAAGCGTCCAAGCCTCACATACGTATAAAAGAACGGGCTAGATTTAACAGTGGAGCATTCTAATGTGCAAGGAAAGTTTGAAGCTGCGATTACAAAGGACACGTCTCATCTTGTTGAAGGATGTAGTAACGCTTGACTTTAATTAGCCGCAGTTAGGGAAGGGATAGTCAAGCTGCGATATCTGTACTAACTATTACCGTATAATAACCACATTTGGGGCACTCTACAACATCCGACTGTCATTTGTAGGGGACAGTTTTGTTCTTAATAGGCGTTTATGGATGAAACCTAGATAGAACGACTAAATTGAACTTTTAATCGCATCCCACGTACCCATATTCTCAGAAAACCTTCTGCTATCATCATATGTTTAGATTATTAATGGAGTCAGGCGTTACTTTGCAGAAATCCATCACTATATGGACAGTCAAAAATTTTACTAAGCTAAGATCCGCGACAAGCAAAACAATAACAGAAAATTAATAATGTGTGTTTTTCCGTAGTAGACTTTTCGGTTGTCTTCCGTAGAGTCTACTATACCTGAAGATGCCTCGTGTTGGGGCGAAACACGTGTCGTTTACAAGATGGAAAAGTGATAATCTGTGTTTGGTGTTGTGTATAGTGGTTGGTGGGTGTAGAATTGATGGCCGATTTTTGGTAAGTTTTTGGTTTAAGTTCCAAATAAATTCACTTAACCCAACGGAAAAACACACATTATTAATTTTCTGTTATTGTTTTGCTTGTCGCGGATCTTAGCTAAGTGAAACTTTTGACTGTCCATATCATATGTTTAGTCATTTCGTTATATGCATTTAGATAGCCCGTGACGACCGATTGGCTCAGTGATGGGGCCCCCCGCCCACGGAACCAATGGTCGCGGGTTCGATGCCCGCATCGGAATAAATATATGTGCGGCCTACAGATATTTATTCCAAGTCTAGTAACCCAAGCGTGGTGAGTTTGTTGTCCGTTCTTCCATAAATGGAGAGGCCAGTGCTCAGCAGCAGACATATATGGACTGCAGAAAAAAAATATTTGTCTATAGCATGAATGGGCCGGCTCTCCCAAGGAAATACCACACTGTCGCAGAAAACCGGCGTCTGAGTGGTAGCTTAGCTACCGCGCTTCGTACGGTGAACGACCGAGATCCGGAGGCGCAACACCCTCCCCTCCTCCCCTGCCCCTCCCCCTCCCATTCCCACTCCCATACTGACACTTTCCTTAAAGGTCGGCAACGCTTCCGCACTGCCTATGGCGCTGCGTGGTCTATGGACGGCGTTGATTGCTTTCCATCAGGTGACACGCCTGCTCGTTTGCCTTCCTATACCATAGAAAAAAACGAATCTGGAATTTAATAAATTAAACATCACAAGAGGCGCCGGATTAGACAAGATCAGGATTACCGTGAGTCTACTGTATATTCTTTTTTTACAAAAAGAAGACTAGCAATATTTTTAATTTCACTAGAATTCTAGCTAACCATTCAAACTAAGCTAACAATTCTTGTGCTAGGATATGGTTCACATCAATAGTCCAATGGAGGATACGAACTCACGACTGCAGATCGTAAAGCCGACGCTTACCAACTGAGCTATCGCACACCAAAAACAAAACATTTGTAGTGGTAGAGCCACGCTACAGACGAATACTTTGTCAAGGATGACATATTATTTGTCTGTAGCACGGGGAAGTACCACATTGTTGATTGCTTTTCATCGGGTGACACGCCTGCTCGTTTGCCTTCCTATCCAATAAAAAAAAAATACATTGGTTCTTTTAATTAAATTTATGACACATTTCCTTTTGTGTTGTATTTTATTATAATAAGATTTTTAATTAATTTTTTTTTACGGCATTGTATGGAAAACCAGCAGAAGTGTCACCTGATGGAATGCAATCAACACCGCACATAGATAGATACCCACAGCATTGCGAAAGCGTTACCGGTTTTTGAGAAATATGAAGGCTTATTTTTTGAAGGTTCCAATGTCTTGCCGGAAGTGACTGGTTCCATAGAAGTGGTGCGTAGAAAGAAGTTTCGGGAAAACGCACCGTACCGAATCGCCATTTATCCAGATGGTGGGGATGAAACTTTCCTTTGTGGCGAGTTGTACGGTTGTGGAATTCACAGGCCGGAATTATTCCAAACAATTCCCCATGATGAAATCGGTAAAAGATACTGAGATGTGAAATATCTCTCTGCAATGGAAAGGAATCTAGCTGTTCGATGAAATCTTGGTCATAATTATATTCATTTTGTCTCTTTTGTTTATTGAAAGCTAATAATAGAAAGTACAAAAATATATATAAAAGTGGAACTTATACCAAAGAGTTAATCCCTTTCAGTCAACTATTCTGATAGATTTAAATACATCCAGACACAATTTTATCTACTTTTCAAAACTCGCAAGTCGTTCGAATACATCAAACCTATAACGAAACTATTTTGCAATTACGAAATAGAACTTACCCGCACGAAAATTAAGGTATTAAATTTCCTTTAGAAACTAAGTTCATTGCTCTTTCCGCACTGAGCGAAGTAGATAGACATCGAGTCAAAAGAGCCGTGTACCGCGCCAGCGATTTCGTATACCTTCATACCAAGTAAAACCACAAAAGTTCTACAATCTAACTGAGTTACCTAGGTATTACAGTGGGCTATCCCAGTGTGGTTAGTCAATGTTACTTTCAGACTAGAGTAATCTTACTTTTCTACTCAATTCATTCCAGGTAAAAATTATAAGTTTCATGTCGGGTTTCACTCGAAACGTTAATCCACACACCACCACTCTGTGGAACCAGCTATCCTGAACTATATTCAAAAACGATGCGACATTGGAACCTTCAAAAAATAAGCCTACTCTTATCTTAAAGGCAGGCAACGTATTTGCACTGCTTAGAGTATTGCTATGGCCAGTGCCTATTGCTTTTCATCAGGCGACACGCTTGCTCGTTTGCCTTCCTTTCTCATAAAAAAATATTCTTCTGAGAGTGCCTCTCCGACTTGCGAAGGTTGGCAGCCTATTCAGCACAACCTCCTTGAGAGGTTCAACAGTTCTGGAGCACTCGCTATCCTAGTCCACTCTCTAATATTACGTAGCCAAAACTTTCATAAAGATATAAAAGCATATTATTAATATTTGAGTTTACATTATGTATAGTCATAGCCCCACCATACCAACCTCCCTCCCATATTGAGACTTTCCTTAAAGGCCGGTCAAACTTCTGCACGGACTATGGCACTGCGGATCTCTATGGGCGGCGTTGATAGCTTTCCATCGGGTGACACGCCTGCTCGTTTGCCTATCTATAAAAACAACATAAAAACAAAACCAATAATACCTATAAATATCCATGTGAAATTAAATATAAAGACTCGGTCGAACAAAGTGATTTATTCAAATAAATTTACAATAAAACATCATTGAATATTTCGAGAGCCATGTGGAGTGAAAGTGGTGTTGTGACAAAAGTTGAGAAGGGATGCTTGGATGGTTTGGGCATATATAGAAGATGGATGAAAGACGACTGGCAAAAGAAATTTACGTTGCGAATGTGGATGGAAGGGACGGTAGGCGAAAACCGGAAAACATAACTTGACCAAATTGCTGAAGATTTTAAGAAAGGCTAGAGTACCCTTAATGGGCGAGCTTGCATGAATAATAAGTGTGAAGTAAACAAGGTAATTGTGCCGAAATCGTAGCAGATAGAGATCTGTGGTATCTGCCTACCCTTACGGGAGACAGGCGTGACGATATGTATGTATGAATATCTATGTGATTAATTCAAAACATAATAACTTACAAAACTTCGCAATAATCATTGTTTCGTGTAGTTTCCAAAATGAAAAGCAATCGCTGTAGGAACGATGCGCGATGGATGCGGGTATGAAAGGAAATAGACTAAAAAAACACACAAAAATATACAGATGGGTTTTTGGCGGTGAAAAAGTTTAGGGAATTGCGCGAACATATTCGTAGTTTTTTTATTTTAGTTCCACCGAGAGAGCTCCGATGATAGAAACACGTATTGATACATATATTTCTACACGCTTTCCACTCTAGTTGATAAGCTAGTTATTGGTCGAGGGAATACATTGGAATACTAAAAAAAACTACAGTATCAATCGAAAATCGTCTGATTACAGTTAATATAATATAGTGGATACAATAGAATGTAAAGAATATTTTCAATTTCTTTCGTAGTTACAATAAAATCTAACAGATGGCGTTATTGTAAAATCAATATATTAATCTCCTTCGTGTTCTTTCCATTCCGTTGTTATCCCGACCGCACCGTTCTCTCTCATTCTATTCCTCTGCATTCTATTCCTTCCATATCCCAATTACCGATTATATCCTTCGTATCTTCTCCACTCTACGTGACATTATCGAAATCATCCGTGCTATTTTGACACTACGAAAGCCATTAATTCTAATGAACGAATAAAATCAATATTCTTGAATTTTTTACATGCTTTTCTCGCTTTCTCAATAGTCTTTTTTGCCTGAACTCCGGCTTCTTAGCTAAAATATGGATAAAACATAGACAATCAACAAAACAAACACGATATTTTAATAATTAGAATAGATTATTAACTTTTCGGTTCATGTTGTCGCAAAAGGAAAATTTACCACCGGAGCTAAAAAATATTTTAAGACTACTGAACAAATTATATCTGATCACTCAAAAAAGCAGTCGGTTTGAACGCTGTACAAATTTTTCCTTCGGTAGAAGAGCTGCGAGACTCAGACCATTCGACAGAGTAATTTTATTCTGATCCGAAATTGCATAGTTTTTTCTTTAGGAGATTTTTTTTCTACTGGAAAAAGTGGCTTTACAAGGTTAGCCTCGTAAATCTATTTCTTTCAGTAGTAAACACATTATAATTTTTCTGTTTTTGTTGAAGGTTAGGGGAATACCAAGATGAACATATCTAAATCAATCGCAGAAATATTCAAAAAAGGCCAGGCCAGAAGTACCCTTAACAGAAGAATTTGTATGACGAGAGTGAAGTGTGTGGATGAAGCCACAAGTAAGAGGTATGAAAGTTTGCCGGAATCGTAGCAGATGGAGGTCTGTGGTCTCTTCCTTATCCTACGGGAAACAGGCGTGATCGTTTGTAGGTAAAAAGAGGGGGCAAATATTCATTATTTTATTATATATATATATATATATATATATATATATATATATATATATATATATATATATATATATATATATATATATATATATATATATATATATATATTCACGCCTAACCCCCGCAGGGGTTGGTAGAGACCACAGAGCTCCATCCGCTACCATTCATCGTAGCAAAACGGCTCTCCATTAGTCGCTTCTCGCCCTTGTGAGAATCAGGACGTGACGGGTGACGAACCACGTGGCCGTCACTTTCAAAACTGAAGAACTATTTAATTCTGTTTATCCTTGTTTAGTAGGATATAGTTCACAGTAAAATCAAATGCATCTATAACGTTCACAAAATGGAATTACCGTAAACAAAGAGGCTGTAGTCCTAATCTATAGCGTTGATATGCACGCTAACTAAATGTATTACCTGGGCAGCCGTTCTGCAATTAATGTGGGTCTCGCTCGATTTGAACCCGATCTACAACCGCCAGTTATTTATAAAGCTTGCGGCCGCGTGTGTTTACCCACGTACCGTACGAGTAAACATGTCTCTTTGTACTGCTGGACAAACGCCTCTGTAAGAATATTGTTTGCCCCGAAGCCTTATGAATGTGTAGGTGTGCTCTTGAAGCATTTTTTATCTATTCTTTTCTGAACGTGAAGTCCATCGAAGATCCGTTTAAACTGTGTTGCTTTATGCTCTACTGTTGTTATACCTTTCAACAAAAATAGACGTTCGTCTGTCACTATATTTTTTATTTATTTTTATTGGGTAGAAAGGCAAACAATTCCAAAGGATCTTACAACAACTATCTTCCTTAGCCTCTCTGGCAATTCACTCACACACAACTCTGACCTCTATGGGTGACGCTGATTGCTTTCCATTAGGTGACACGCCTGCTCGTTTGCCTTCCTATCTCATAAAAAAAATATTTTGTTATACGAAATAAAAATATAAAAGAAGCACAAAGTTTTGCTATATCTCTCTCCGGTCGTTCCTTCATGTCTGAAAATCGCGATCACCAGACTTCACCCAGCCGTTCATTAGGCTCTTCCATTTCATGACAAACTCGCTGTTTTCTTCGTGTCTTTCATGGTGATTCTCTGGGGAATGTAGTGCAATGGTTTCCCGTTGCCTTCTGCACCGGATATCTTTTTGAAGTTATTTAGACCCTTGGCTTGGCTAAAGGCTTGGTGAAGCCTCCTGTTTGCTGTATAAATGTCTCTGTATGTGTTTGTGTATAAATGTATGTATTATTATTAATGGAGTCAGGCGTTACTTTGCGAAAATCCATCACTATGTGGACAATCGAAAGTTTTACTTAGCTAAGATCCGCGACAAGCAAAACAATAACAGGCCTGACGCCCTGTCGGAGGTACACATATGTGTGTGCTGATTTAAAATTCGTCATGATTCTAAGTTAAACATGTAGGAGGATTGGACTTAAGTAACTATAGTCCCTATTAGTCCCGTAGACCCTAAGGTCTAGGGGGTGAGAACCGACTGGGTACGTGAGAGAACCACGTGTAAGCGGCCAGTGGAGAAGTGTTCCCTACTCTACGTGCTCGGCTAGAACCGGGGTGCGTGTGGGTGTTGGTGTCGTGGGTGGATCCGAATAACGCCGTTTCGTCGTCCGGATCGTGTAACGCGTTACGCGGGCGTCGTCTTTTCGGGCGCGCGTTTAAATCGGGTGAATAATACAAATACTTGTCGTTAAACGATCTCTTATATTCAAGATCCACGTAAGTAACACAGCCTCCATTGAACTTCCTCTACCGTGTTTGTTTCGAATCGTTTATAGCATGCATTGTTTTCTAAACACAATTACCTGCTGCATTGGAAACTAGGCTTCGAACCAATAGTGTTCGCGGCGTAATTCCTTTGCATGTTCAAACTACAGTCGCGCTAATTCTACATGCTTATCATAATGTAAACTTAGATGTTTGTGGTTCATAACAGTTGCTTGGTGCAAAGTTTTAAAGGGCTGACTTAAACGGGGTGACTTGTTATAGATTTTTATTAATTTTTATTTGATTATTTAACTTGATAATTCGGTTATTGATTTTAACTGAAGCAAGATTTTTGAAGTGAAAACTTTATAGCCACTTTACACGACTCTGGGTAGGGAAAAAATCTATGGGTTCGCGTCAGCAACATGCTAATGCTTAAGGTATACCTATAGCTATGACAGTATAGCTATATACATACTTTATATTTATATATTGTAGTGTGTTTACGAAACCATAATGTGATTGAAATAAAATATAATAAATAAACCATATATACATACATGCATATATTTGTTGCTAAATGTCCTTTTTTATTTAATGAGCATTATATTTTAATTCAAAAATTATGTAATTTTAATTTTTAATATTACAATAATTTTAAAATTTCAAAATAGAGTTTAAATTTTTTACTTCTGTCGTCAATCCTCATAAATGCCTCCCATTTTTAATTAACAGTAGACTATTCATTCACCACTCATTAGCGGTCTAACGGGAGGGGGGAAGGACCGGTAGAAATTTGTTTTATTGTATTTCATTATAATATAAATTACCCTATTGTTAAAATGTAGTCATGCTGTGCGTAAATTCAAAGAGTTATAGTCCGGGCGTTGTTAATTTTATATTGTATAGTATTCTTTAAGACTATATATATATATATATATATATATATATATATATATATATATATATATATATATATATATATATATATATATATATACTTTTTTTGTGCCTAATAAATAAATAAATAAATTTATTTTATGATTAATTCAAAAGGTTTCTCGGTACTTTATCAGTTAAATAAAAATTCTTCTTATTATTTTATCAAAATGTATTAATTCTTCATATGAACATTAATTATGTCAAATGCTATAGTCCTGCGTGCTTAGTTTTTTAATGTATCAATTTGTAGGTTATAGAAAACTCTTCACAAGGTGTTGGTGTCCAAGCTTCTTAGTATAAAGACGAAACTCCGAATCTAAGCCTATCCTAACGTATGGCTGTGAGGCTTGGACACTGACGCTAATGGAGGGGGAGAAACTTCTAGTCGCAGAACGAAAAGTCCTACGAAAGATCCTGGGTCCAACTAAAAGAGATGATGGCAGTTGGCGAAATCGAGCATCTGGTGGCCCAACCCAATGTATTCGGAGAGACTAAGGCTCAGCAAGTTCATTGGTTAGGCCACGTTGAGAGTATGGGGGAGGATCGCGCAGTCAAGAGAGCGTATATTGGTCGCCCAATTGGACGATGTCCTATAGGGCGGCAGGTACCGCTGGAAAGACATGGTGGAGGATGACTTGCGCAATCTTCAAATCTGCAACTGGCAGAAGGTGGCGCAGGACAAGGCACGGTGGCGTAAGATCTGTCGCTGCGCCAACTAAGTTAGTTTTTTTTTTACAAAACTCGATGAAAAGGCACACAGAAATATTCCATCAAACTTCTCGTGTAATAGCATGAAACGTCGCATTTGAATGGAATTATTTTTGCAGCGCTCCTAGTTGGAATTACGAAATTTTTAAAACTTTCGTCTCAATTTCGTGTCATTTTTTTACATAGTTAAAATTTGATGTTAAAGCTTTGTAAGTTCCTCTTCTGGATTCGTGTGTACTAATGGGATTTCCATTTTAAGTTTTATTTCGATTCTTCATATTAAATATCAACATAGAAAAGCGAAAACGCAGTAAATGACAAGGAATAAAAAAAATATGCAATTTCGGATCAGAAAAGAACTACTGCGTCGAATACTCTGAGTCTCACAGCCGTACGACCAATAGAAAATTTTGTACAGCATTGAAACTGACTGTTCTTTTTTAATGATAAGATACAATTTATTCAGAAACATTAAAATTTTTTTTTTGTCTAAACAAAGGTTCCCTCCAAATATGCTGATATTGATATTTGTTTTATATATATACACACATATCCCCCGCAGGGGTTGGCAGAGACCACAGAGCTCCATCCGCTACCATTCATCGTAGCGAAACGGCTCTCCATTAGTCGCTTTTCGCCCTCGTGAGAATCAGGACGTGACGGGTGGAGAACCACGTCGCCGTCATTTTCAACGAATTAGGTATATTAAATTCGTCTTAGTGAATCCCACGAGCCGCAAGGGAGGATGGAGGTCAGCCCCAGCGGAGCCCTGCGAGGCACCATAGTACCCAGGGGAGCCCGATCCTAGGACGGTCGGTACGCTTGCAACTAAGCTCACCCCTAGCTACGCACCCATTGGCACGGCAGACCGTAGATTGGCGGAGAGGAAGGGAGAGGATAGAGAAGAAAGGAATGGGTAGGAAAGGAAATGCGGTTTGGGGGGGTTACCAGGCTGGGAATAAATATTTATAAATCCATATATATATTTCTTCCAATGCGGAGATCGAACCCGCGATCATTGACTCCGCGAACGGAGGGCCCCGCCACTGAACCAATCGGTCGTCCTTGATATTAATGGAGATTAATTACATTATTCCAAACGACTGCAGACTCGATTAAATCAAAGTGTATCCAACACAAACGACGCGAAAGAGAATTACTACAACGAAACAATACACACGGCACCTCCTTAATTTAGTTGGTAGAGATACGAGGTTCGAAGTCGGGGGCCATAAACGTACTCCGGCGGCCTCGTATATCGTCCGGCGCGTCGGACCATCGCCGCCCAGAGACCCCAAACAGTTATTGAGGGCGGTCTTAATGCTCTCGTTGCGATCGTGACCGAATTATACGTAAGAGTTAATACAATTATTTAAAAGACTGGATACTGTGGCTTGCCTACCGGACTGCTTACAGCGATACCCGGATTTATTAGGGGGTTTCTTCAAATAAAATTCTTCAAAAAGATATTAATTTATTATTGTTATTCATTGTACATTTATATCACACTAGATTTTGCCCGCCGCTTCGCTCGTGTGGAATTTGGTCTACCACATTAAGTTTCGTGACAGATCATTTTAAATAAATATATATATATTTTTTACTTAATAGTAAAATTATATTACGTCCAAAATTACATAAAATCATTACAAATTTTAGCCTATATGTTATTCCGATGTATAACCTATATTACTGTAAAGTTTCATCTAAATCTGTCCAGTAGCGTTTTTCGTGAAAGAGTAAGAAACATACATCCATACTCACAAATTTTCGCATTTATATTAAGTAAGATAGGATAGAATTCATATTTATACATTATTATATTTTATTAACACTTTTCATTTTACATTTTATATATATATATATATATATATATATATATATATATATATATATATATATATATATATATATATATATATATATATATATATATATATATATATATATATATATATATATATATATATATAATAATTTCAATGTTTTATGCCGGACGGGTGACACGTCTATTCAAAAAACGTCTATCGAACTAATGCATTTTGTTTTATAACAATTTATTTTTCATTTTAATTTTAAATGTTACGAATGTAAAAAAAGTAATATAATATAAAAGGTTTTAACGCATTAGTGATACATTTGTGCATATATCACTACAGTACTTACAACCATTAAAATTTATTTCACAATATAAACAATTTCAGCGAATCAATGGTCATGGGTTCGATCCCCGCATTGGAATAAATATAATTCGTAATATTAAATAAAAAGAAAAAATATAACAGTGCATTGGCCTACGGGTATTTATTCCGAGTCTGGTAATCATGCCATTCGGCTTTGGACAAGCGTGGTGAGTTAAAGCCAATTCCTTCAGTAATGGGCGTTTCGTACTCAGCAGTGGGACATACGTGGACTGCGAGAAAAAGATGCGTATAAGTGAAGTGATATGAAATAAACGTGTATAATGAATTGCGTGTAACCTTGACTGCAAAAGTCCACAGAAGGTTTTATTAGAATAGCTACCATTTTATTAAAACAAAACGAGACAAGCTGAATAATGTACTATTCAGCTTGTTCAAGATAGTTGATACTTTTGTATGTCATAATAATTATGGCTACATGCCTACAAAGAAAAATGTTGTAGTAGTTGAGCCACGCTGCAGACGAATACTTTGTCAAGAATGTCATATTCGTCTGTAGCACGAATGTGCCCGCCTCGCCCGGGGAAGTACCACACTCCAGCGGAGAACCGGCGTCTGAGTGGTAGCTTAGCTACCGTGGAGGCCCAATCCCCCACCAATTTCCCCCTCCCATATGACACTTTCCTTAAAGGCCGGCAAACATCCGCAGTTACATAGGCAGTGCAGAAGCACTACCTGTGGCACAGCGGATTGCTTTCCATCAGATGACACGCCTGCTCGTTTGCCTGCATTAAAAAAAATAATAGAAAAATATACATAACATATTAATAACGCAATCATTTTCATCATCTTTAACACCGTGTAATATTTTGAACCGGGTGTTGGTCCCATAACCCACTCGCCATTTGAAATACCCGGTCGGTCGAGGGTAGGGAGGGACGTGACGAGCTTCCTACTAACACTTTTACGATCGCCCTCCCTCATTCGCTCACATAGTAAGGCGTGCCGTTTTATATTAAAAATTTTTATCCCCTTTTAACGTACTTATTAAATTTATAAGTTTACCCAATGATAAAAGTGCTAGCAAAATATAATACAATAATGTTACGAGCTGGGGTTCGGGCATCGGAAAACTGAAATCTGCCACTAGTTTCACTTCTCTTCACTTTATTTCCTCGGATCCACCCACGACTCCAACACTCACACGCACCCCGGCTATAGCCGAGCGCGTAGAGTAGGGAACACTTCTACACCGGCAGCTTACACGAGATTCTCTCACGTACTCAGTCGGTTCTCACCCCCTAGACCTTAGGGCCTACGGGACTAATAGGGACTATAGTTACTTAAGTCCAATCCTCCCCTACATGTTTAACGTAGAATCATGACAAATTTAAAATCAGCACACACATATGTGTACCTCCGACACGGCGTCGAGCCGATGGAGTCTACGATTTGCGCAGAATCTCAATTATATTTTACTTGCCCTGAATTCGATAAAGCTGTTAAAGCCAATAGGCTACCAGCATTAACGTCTTCGAATCAATAATTTATTTCCTCTTCTTCTCTTCTACTATTCCCTTATATAGGTAAATAAAACGATCGAAAGTTCTAGCATTCCAAAATTGGAGAATGTTCCAGCAATGTGTAGTCTATACTAGCTATCGTTCTGTCTCTTTCCCGCGCGCAGCTGTTTTCCATTAGCTGTTCTTGTCACGTATTGACGGACGTCTTGTTAATTTATTTTTAAAAAGCTGTGATAGCTTGCTTTACCAGGACTTTTATAAAACCATTTTATTTCACATATGTGTTATACAACAATACTATAAGGTGTCCGGTTGCGGAAATATTCATATAAATTGATCATAGTTCCATAGACAAGACAGACAAGACAAGATGACAAGGTCAAAACTTACCATTTTTGCGAAGATATTTACATCTATGACATACAAGTGGAAACCAGCACACATGTACCTATATGGACAGTCAAAAGTTTTACTTAGCTAAGATCCGCGACAAGCAAAACAATAACAGAAAATTAATAATGTGTGTTTTTCCGTTGGGTTTAGTGGATTTATTTGGAACTTAAACCAAAAACTTACCGAAAATCGGCCATCAACTCTCCACCCACCAACCACTAT
The DNA here is from genome assembly GCA_031353405.1 of Baronia brevicornis. Taxonomy (NCBI): domain Eukaryota; kingdom Metazoa; phylum Arthropoda; class Insecta; order Lepidoptera; family Papilionidae; genus Baronia; species Baronia brevicornis. The sequence goes on along the minus strand of JASFAT010000892.1, from coordinate 178,261 downwards.
ACACAACGCCAAACACACACTATCACTTTTCCATCTTGTACACGACACGTGTTTCGCCCAGACTTTTCGGTTGTCTTCCGTAGAGTCTACTATACCTGAAGATGCCTCGTGTTGGGGCGAAACACGTGTCGTGTACAAGATGGAAAAGTGATAGTGTGTGTTTGGCGTTGTGTATAGTGGTTGGTGGGTGGAGAGTTGATGGCCGATTTTCGGTAAGTTTTTGGTTTTAGTTCCAAATAAATCCACTAAACCCAACCCACCCCCCTCCCATAATGGCACTTTCCTTAAAGGTTGACAACGCTTCTGCACTGCCTATAGCGCTGCGGATGTCTGTCTATGGGCGACGTTGATTGCTTTCCATCAGATGACACGCCTGCTCGTTTGCCTTACAATCCCATAAATATATATAAAAGCCTCAAAAAAATAATATATAGGAGAGTAATATTAAAGTTGCGAACCGGCTTAAACCAAAATTAAAATAATAATACGATGAGAGCGGAGATGCTAGCCGGCACCTCGTAACGCCCGAAACGGTTGAATTTCCCGGAATCCGATTAACCGGTAAAGTGGGCGTGAATAGCCGGATATTGGCGGACGCCCGTGATTGTGAAGGTCGGGATAGACCCAACCAATGTGCCGGTTGTACCGTTTTCAATGTTGTCTTTATTATTGTCCTGATTTAATTTGATATTCAAATACCTTTTGATTTCAAGAACTTTACGAATATTTATCTTTCATCAAAGACAGTGTGCTGAAATCGTAACAGATAGAGGATACGTGGTCTCTGCCTACCCCTACGGGAAACAGGCGTGATTATATGTATGTATGTCTTATCTTTTTTTAATTCTTATTTGTCTTCTATTCGTGTTATATTTCTTTGCCAGAAATCCTGTTTATATAGTTTACAAATACAAAATTTATGTAGGTCATACATATATTCTGAGAACCAGACCAGAGTCACCGACATAGCTCTTCAAAGCAGACTGAAGTGGCAATGGGCTGGACACGTTTGTCGGAGAACCGACAATTGTTGGAGTAGACGAGTGCGGGAGTGGAGACCGCGACTCGGCAAACGTAGTGTGGGACGCCTCCCGGCTAGATGGAGCGACGACCTGCGCTAAGCGGCTGGCAGAGACTGGATGGCGCGCTTTGAGTGAGGCTTATGTCCAGCAGTGGACTGCCGCGGGCTGATATCGATACATATATTTATCCCGATACGGGAATCAAACCGAAAAAGATGGAAAAAGAATACAAAAAAAAAAAACAATATCCGCGGAGATTCATGTGCCGTTTCTTCTCCGTCCAGAGGAATGGTGATGCGTTATTGATGCTTGATGGTTAGCGGGCTGAAGTTTGAGGAATGAAATGTTATTTGCATACATTAATATCGTAGAAGAAGGAACCACAGATCTCTATCTGCTATGACCTATGGGCTTTATATCTGCTATGGGCACATTTTCTTTGCTACACTCACTCATCACTCTCTTCGTGCAAGCTCGCCGGGTAAGAAGATTCTCTTTTTTGGGATAAGAAGGCAAACGAGCAAGCATGTCGTCTGATGGAAAACAATCAACGCCACCCATAGACATCCGCGACACCGCAGGAGTCGCGGAAGCGTTGGCGGCCTTTCAGGTATGCGTAGGCTTGTTTTTTGAAGGTGCCAATGTCGAATCGGTTCGGAAAGACCGCCCAAATAGGTTCCACAGAGTGGTGGTGCGTGGAAAGAAGTTTCGAGAGAAGCGCACCGTAGTAGATCGCCAGTCATCCAGATGGTGAGAATGAAACTTTTATCTTGCTTTCTATCAGGTGACACGCTTTTGCCTTCTTATACGATAAAAAAAAAATTCTCCTCAAACGTTGCGTAAAGATAAAAGATTTCAAACGCGCCCAAAAACATTATCAACAATTCATTTTGAAATGGCGCTTATGTAAACATCTATTAAGCAATGTATCAAGATGTTTTCGTCACAGTTTACACTCGTATGTCACAATAAAATCATATAAAGACGTCTGCGGTATTAGGACCCTTTCACATCGCGGCCCCGTCTCCATTTCAAAGGAGCGTTTCTATCGCACTGTCTTGAGTATTAAGACAAAGTGGTATTGCCCTTATGATCTGTTTACTGTCACGGTTGAGGCTGGAGATAACGAGTCGCTTGTTAAGAAACACGGTAACACAAACTCGGTTGGTTACGATTTAGAATAGAATAGAAAAATTTTATTTATGACACCTTTTTTTTTAAATAACTAAAATTAAATCCTTATACAAATAAAAACACAAAAAAAAGAAAGTAATTTTAATCTAACGAGTGTCATAAAATGGTTCTTGCTCAGCATATGCCGGGCGCTCTAATTCGAACACCCAGCGCTGGTTTTCAGCAAGAACCAACGTTGTCAGATCGCGGAACACAGTGACGACATTCATACTGACACACTCGTACATACATACACATACATCCCATATATATATATATATATATATATATATATATATATATATATATATTATATATTATATATATTAAAATCAAAAGAGTCGTGTTTTTTTTTAAACATATTTAAAAAAAATTAGATTGTTGTATTTTTTTTAAATATATTTATTGTATGCAAGTCACGAAGAGGTGGTGGCAAGTTGTTCCAACATTCGGTTGCGGTGTATTTAAAGCTACCACGAAATGCAGCTATTATTTATGTCATTCGTGTGTACTCGGCCTTATAGTTTTAATACATTGTACAAGTCACTTTTTTTTTTTAACAGATTGACAATGATTTTCACTCATACAGCCGCATTGACAACAAAATAACATTAATTGTGAAATAAAATAATTTATACATAATAATTTAACTTAAAGAAATATACATCTGTGAAATAAACGTTTTATTAGTGCCAAATTATAATTATAAAAACACCATTTCTGATGTATTTTATTAATATCGCCATCTAGCGACACAAAAAAATGGTAATCGTTTCCATAGATAATTAATTGTTCGATAGGTAACAGAAACAGTGACAAATAAACGCCGTTTATCCTACAACTTCAGAAACCGGCCATGAAATATTTAATATAAAATTATAGTGTAACAATATAAAATTAATTTTAATAAATGTTTAAAATTATAAAATAAATGTACAAACACAGTACTGTAACATGCCTGCCGTTCTGCTTACGGCAACACATCTTTAGGGGGCTTCTTCAAATAAAATTCTTCAAAATGATATAAATTTATTCTTGCGTTTCATTGTTCATTTTATATAATATCTTATACTTTATTAACACGCTTTACTTTACATTTTATATCTCTTAGTTTTGTGCCAGACGGGTGTCATGTCTATTCAAAAGACGAACTAATACATTTTGTTTTATAACAAATTCTTTTTCATTTTAAATTTCTAGACTGTGATTAGTGTGGTGTGATTAGAATATTAGGTACTGTATTCTAATCACATCACACTAATCACAGTGTATCACAGTAAATAATTTTATTTCAATTATTATAAATGAAAATTACTTTTTTGGGGGCTTCAAAAAATTTTATCAACCCCTGCTATAAATAATTAAAACGAGTTATTTATAAAACATTTCCAACGATAAATCGAATCGACACAACCAGCTTTAGGAACGATGGCGATGAATGACTCCAACACGTGACGGGTGGTGGAGTCACATCACGGCCGCGAGGTGACATTGTATGTAATTACCAATTACATCCGCAGTAAACAAGCGTTTACGACTTGCAACAGCCTTTAAAATCACAACAGAGTTGTTTAGTACCAACACTAAACGGAGTACAATATATTGCATTGCATTTTATCGTGTCAAAAGTGGGAAAAAGATGCTTAGATGGTTTGGGTACATAGGGACACGACTGATAAAATAAATTTACTACGAGGATGTGGATGGAAGAGTCGGTAGAGAAAGACCAAGGAGAACACACAAACATTGACCAAATTTCCGAAATTCTTAAGGAAGGCCAGGTCAAAAGTACCCTTAACCGAGGATGTAGTCTCTGCCTACCCATACAGGACACAGGAGTGATGATTCTTATTTATTTATTGCTTTTTTTCGGATAGGACGGCGAACGAGCGTGCATGTCACCTGATGGAAAGCGAACAACGCCACTCATAGACATCCGCGACATCATGTGTATTACGGAAGCGTCGCCGGCTTATAAGGTATGTGTAGGTTTGTTTTTTGAAGGTTCTAATATTGTATTAGTTCAGAAAGAACGCTGAAGGTTTCTGGTTCCTCAGGGAAAGTGGTTTTGGGAAAAGCGCGCCATATTGGATCATCATTTATTCATATAGTGGGGATGAAACTTTTGCGGCGAGTTATACGATAGCGGTGTGGAAATCCACAAGCACATAACACGCCGTAATGAAAAGTTTCATCCCCACTATCTGGATGACTTGCGATCTACTACGGTGCGCTTCTCTCGAAACTTCTTTCCACGCACCACCACTCTGTGAAACCAAGCCTACACATACCTAAAGGGCCGGCAACGCTACCGTGACTCCTGTGGAGTCGCGTTTGCCTATAGGCGGCGTTGATTGCTTTCCATCAGGCGGCACGCTTGCTCGTTTGCCCTTCTATCCCATGAAAAAAATATTGAAATCTTTTATTTGGTCGTATAGTGCTGACGCACGCAAAGATTTAAAGTTATTTTGTAACACGGGTACATAACTCGATTAAAAGTTGATAAGAAAATCAATTACCCCTAAAAGTTATCGAGCTTACCCGCTGCCTGCGAGGCTTAGATATATGTATGTTTGCGAATGGATACAATCGTAATTAGACCGAATTAAATGTTAGAGCTAAGATGTAGGGCTTAATCACACATACACACTCATCATATATAAAATAATAATACTATTATGTCACAGAAATTATAGGCATTTTGATATATACAATACGTTTTTAATCATCAGCAGCCTGCGGCAGTCCACTGCTGGACATAGGCCTCCCCCATGGAGCGCCACCTAGCCCGATCTTCGGATACACGCATCCAGTTTCTCCCAGCCGCCCTGCGTAGATCGTCGCACCATCTAGTGGGGGGGCGTCCCACACTACGTTTACCGAGACGCGATCTCCACTCCAGCACTCGTCTGCTCCAACGATTGTCGGACCTCCGACAAACGTAACCAGCTCATTGCCACATCAGTTTGTTAATTCGAAAGGCTATGTCGGTGACTTTAGTTCTCTGGCGGATTTGTTCATTCCGAATCATATCCACCAGAGTAACTCCGAGCATAGCTCCCTGAGCGACTTTGAGCTTGTGAAGCAGACGGATTGTCAGCGTTTTTGCGCCTTATTAATTTATTTTTTAATTTATAGGGCGCCAAAACGCTAAATTTCAATCCACGCACCACCACTCCATGGAACTAGATGGCTTCGACGGTATTTCCGGACCGATAAGACAATGGAACCTTCAAAAAAGAAGCCTTCTCATATTTTAAAGGACAGCAACGCATTTGTAATGCCTTTGACGTTGCAGATGTGTATGGGCGTCGTAATTAACGACGCTTTCCAGCAGGCGATACGCTTGCCCGTTTGCCTACCTATCCCATAAAAAAGCACCGAATATAATTAACAATATTTTGTAAAATTAAATCTATACATTTCAGAGAAGAAACTTCTAGTCGCAGAACGAAAAGTCCTCCGAAAGATCGTGGGCCCAACCAAAAGAGATGGTGACAGTTGGCGAAATCAAAAAATGTCGAAATCGAGCATCCGGCGGCCCAACCCAATGTAATCGGAGAGACTAAGGCTCACCGACCTTGTTGGCAGGGCCACGTTGATAAGATGGGGGAGGATCGCGCAGTCAAGACAGGGTATGTGAGGCGCCTCAGGTACCGCTGGGGAGACATGGTGGAGGATGTCTTGCGCAACCTTGAAATCTACAACTAGCAAGAGGTGGCGCAGGATAGGGCACGGTGGCATAAGATCCGTTCGAAGGCCAACAAAGTTAGTTAGTAAGGGAAAGCCGGCACGCTTGCGACTAAGCTCGCCCCTAGTCACGCATTAATTAGCACGGTAGACCGTGGATTGGCGGAGAAGAAGAGAAATGGATAGAGAAGAAAGGAAAGAGCAGAGGAAAGAAAAGATAGATTTAGACAAGATAATAGGGATATGACACTATCGCAACGGAAGACAAGGAGTGATATGGTAGTAGCTCGGGAGGCCGGGATCGCGTACCCATGTACCATAACTACTGGACAGGCGGCTAGGCAAAGATACTCTAATTATAAATTAAATAACACACATCAAATACATTCTCAACAATTATTAATAACTATAAAGTTTTTATAATATTAGTTTTAAAAATATTAAAGAGATATCAATGTTTCAGTGCTTTTGACATCGACTTTCAAGCCCAGGTCGAATCCAACAAGTTATTAAAGTTCAAGTGAAGAGTCCTGAGTAGAAAGAACAACCGATAAGATGTAAGGTGATCAAATAATATTGGGTGAATGGTGCCTCTCATATATACTGAATTATGTCCTTCGCCTTTAGAAATATATATATATATATATATATATATATATATATATATATATATATATATATATATATATATATATATATATATATATATATATATATATATATATATATATATATATATATATATATATATATATATATATATATATATATATATATATATATATATATATATATATATATATATATATATATATATATATATATATATATATATATATATATATATATATATATATATATATGTATATGTACTTATTTATGTGTATTTATATATGTATTCCAAATTTGAATAACGTCCGAATCGGCAGGCACGGGACTGCCTAGTGAGACCTACTATGTTCCATCCAATTTCACCCGTAAATTGTCATAAACAAAATGAAATAAATAAATTGTTTATGACATAGGAAGTAAAGGAGCAAGCTTGTAGTCTGATAGAAAGCAATCATCGCCGCCTAATATCCATGAGTATCTTCTGTTTGTCACTTTATTGACAAAGTCTTTCGTCTGTCCCTATTCTATAATTTAATCTGAATGAATGGGGATCTAGTACAGTACTTTTTTCAAGGCTTCTTTCCACGCATCACTATCATGGAACCAGCTAATCCCAGTGGTATTTCCGCGGCGATACGCCATTGGAACCTTCAAAAAGCAATCCTATACATCTTTCAAAGGTCGGCAACGTTTCTGCAATGCCTATGACGCTACGGATGTCTATGGACTGCGTTGATTGTTTTTCATCGACGACACTTTTGCTCATTTGTCTCCCATGCTGTTAAGAAAGCAAACCCCAGATTGAAAATATCCATGTGTATCAGTAATTACATAATAATATAATTTGTATTTCAGACCAGCGATCCACAATATTTGTTAGTGACAAAAAATGTATAACCTAGAGTTAGTCCATCTATAATAATAATAAATTATTAATAATAAAATAAGGAGACACCCGAATACTACCTGACATTAGTATGCAGGAGCACCCAGTGTCTCAGCATGGGAGAGTCCCACCTATCAGCTTGTACGCTCAAGATGCTGTTTATGCTGGAGCGCAGACGAATCGAATGATCGCGTACAATCATCATTGACTTTTATATTCTTCTACCATTATTTTTAAAAAAAATTATAGTAGTATATAAATATATATATATTTTTAAAACATAAAATTAAAAAACTATTTAATTGATTTATTTAAATTATCAAACCTAAAACTTTATAAATATAATCATTAACAACTCCAAAGTACTGGAGGGAGGGAGAGTGTCTGTAAGCGTTTTGCAGCCAGACACCTTTGTCTTCATTATATAAATGGACTTTCTAATTTGGACATTTCGTTTTAAAGTCAGCATGGGATTTGAACAACGGCCCTTGGAGAGCGACGCCTCTGAACTTCATTCTCTATTCAGTTTATTTTTTGTATCATAATAAATTACTCTACTATTTATTCGGGTTCGATTCTCGCATCGCAATAAATATATGTATGGCCTACAGATATTTATTCCGAGTCTGGTAACCCTGCCCATCCGCTCTGGACAAGCGTGGCGGGTTAAAGTCCGATCCTCCAGAAATGTAGAGGCCCGTGCCCATCAGTGGGACATATATGGGCCGTAAAAAAAACTCTACTTTTGTAGACTCTCATTATAATTAAAATGTAGCCTTGGCCTAAAGAGTAATTTATTTTTAACCTTAGGTATTTGCTAAATAGAGTGTCATTAAGAATGTGTCATCATTTTACATCATCATCAAGGCATTACAGCCGCGGGTGGGCCTTAGCTCGGTTTAGTAAATTCTTGCCGTCGGATCTTAAATGTGCCACATTTTATGGCACATTTTATATTTAAAAAAAATTCACATGAAATAATGTTTCACAGTGATTGTTGTAGTGATTTAAAATAATGTGTTACAACGCACTGTGAGCTGTTTTTTAGCTTAATGATTAATTTATAGTTTTGATTTGACAGTTTTGTTTATATGATGATAATTTTTATTTTTCGGTCTTTGAGCTAATATATTATATTTAATACAAAATCCACAACATATCATATGTAAATAAAACATAAAACTTCTGAAGCCAATTATGAATATACATTTTAATTATATTTATTTAAAATATATACAGTCTCTACAGTCTCGTTGTCACGACTTATCAAGTTTTATATGTATATGTATCTATGTATATGTAATATGTTGCTTGTGTACGTAGTGTGTGAGCGTGGGAATGTGTGAAAGAAAATTACGTTGCGGATGTGGATGGCATGGTTGGTAGGAAAAGACCTAGCAGAACATACCTTGACCAAATTGCCGTAGTTTTTAAGAAAGAATAAGTCAAGAGTACCCTTAACCGGCGGGCTTACATGAGAAGAGTGATGAGTGTAGAGGAAGCAAGAACAGTATGCCGAGATCGTAGCAGATAGAGATCTGTGGTCTCTGCCTACCACTACGGGAAATAGGGGTGTATATAGAGTATATAGTAAAGAAATTTAAAAGTTTGGTAAAGCCACACTGCTGAATACTTTGTGAAAAATGGCATATTATTTGTCTGTAGCATGAATGGGCCAGCTCCGTTTCTGAAGTTCCGGAGGACCAACCCCCCCCCCTCCCCCCTCGACCTCCATAATGACCTTTCCTTAAAGGCCGGTAATACTTCTGCACTGCCTCTGGCGCTGAGGATGTCTATGGGCGGCGTTGATTGCTTTCCATCACGTGCCACGTCTGTTCGTTTGCTTCCCTATCCCATAAAAAGTCAAAACTTTATATTTAATAATAATGATTATTAATATTATTATTATTATCAATTGTTTGTTCTCTATCAGGTTTGTGTGGAGTCGAAGTCACGGTGTTGCCACGCCATGCCTCGTCGCGGCGTATTGTTCCCTTCACGGTGTATAACTACGCCTTATTACATTCGCACCATACAATTTACAGCATAACGAGGATATTTTCATGCTTTGCTTACATTACCGGCTTCGTTTAATAACAATGATTTGTTATTAACGTACGGAGTGTAATGATGGTCGAATACGAGAAACTTATAATTCCATTTATTGTAGAAAATATTACATAGTAAGTGTATACGTTCTATAACGAATCAACATTGTTTTAATTAAAAAAGAATGTAATAGGTATAAATTCATTTTTTATAGAGCATGAATGTATTTTATTGTGAAATAAATTATGTTATAACATTATTTTTGTGCAATTTTTATTTGAAGTGAAAACTTCTATAGACGCGTCACACGACTCTGGGTAGGTCTAAATTAAAAATACATTATAGGCACCCAGCCTTTTGCTATTCATCTAAACTTTAAAGGAATCCTTAAATAATAGAGCCACGCTGCAGAAGAATACTTTGTCAGAAATGGCGTATTATTTATCTGTAGCATGAAAAGGCCGGCTCGCCCAGGGAAGTACCACACTCCCGCCGAAAACCGGCATCTGATTGGTAGGTTAACGAAGACCTGAAGGTCCGGTCTTCGTTAACCGATGTTTTCGACAAATTCTCGGAATCTTCTGGCCCGAAAAAATATCTAACGAATGCCCACTGAATCATTGTCACGAACCGCCGATTGGGCTTCAAATCTTGCGCCGCAAGTGGACTTGGATAGGCCATACTCTCCGGACCCTGGTCACATTTCCAGACAGGCGCTGGATTGGACTCCTCAAGGTAAAAGGAAGCGAGGCCGACGCAAACACACCTGGAAACGCTGCATAGCGGCCGAGATAAAATCCACCGGGTTGACGTGGCCCGAAGTGAAGCGCGTCGCTCAAGACCGATCGCAATGGAGAACCACTGTGGACGCCCTCTGCCCCACCTCGGGAACATAGGACCATAAGAAGAAGAGTGGTAGCTTAGGTACCGCGTCATCCGATGAGTGGATGAGTTCCGGAGCCCAACCCAATAATAATACTTTCCTTAAAGGCCGGCAACGCTTCTGCATTGCCTTTGACACTGCGTATGTCTATGGGCGGCGTTGATTGCTTTCCATCGGGTGTCACGCCTGCTCGTTTGCCTTGTAATCCCATAAAAAAGTCTCCAACCTGTGTGCTTCACAAGTTCAAAGCCGCTCAATGGTATATGGAAAGGATTATGTTCGAACTTTCTCTGATGGATATGATAGAGAAAGAAAGGGATAGATGAGAAAATTCGCCTGAGAATCGTTTTCTGCGTGGTGGCAAACATAGAGCAGAACGTCATTCGTTGATTGCTTTACATTAGGTGACACGCCTGCTCGTTTGCCTTCCTATTCAATAAAAAAACAAGTATCACTGTTCACAATTACAATAAAATGACTGTGAATAAATGCCAAGTGGCGTGAACTGTACGAATGAAGGGACAGCGATCCAGATAATGCATAATGAAGGGTAGGTAAGCACGCGCGGACAACTGAGCGTGTACCACGGGTTGAAAAGAAAGGGGGTACCCTCATTAAGAACCCCACTAATGAAGGTACAAGCGAACGCATTGTTCGTCATTACACCTTTGCGGGTACACTGAAAATATCTCAACATCAACATTTGGTTTGTTTGTTTTATTATATATATTTTTTTTATATATACACGCCTATCCCCCGCAGGGGTTGGCAGAGACCATAGAGCTCCATCCGCTACCAATCTTCGCAGCGAAACGGCTCTCCATTAGTCGCTTTTCGCCCTCGTGAGAATCAGGACGTGACGGGTAGCGAACCACGTCGCCATCGTTTTCAACAAATTAGGTATATTAAATTCGTCTAAGTGAACCTACGAGCCGCAAGGGAGGATGGAGGTCAGCCCCAGCAGAGCCCCGCATGCTGAGGTAAGGCACAATCGTACCCGGGGGAGTCCGATCCCGGGACGGTCGGCACGCTTGCGACTAAGCTCGCCTTTAGCCATGCATCCATTGGCTCGGCAGACCGTGGATTGGCGGAGAAGAAGGGAAAGGATAGAGAAGAAAGGAAAGAGCAGGAAAGGAACTGCGGATTGGGGGGTTTACCAGACTCGGAATAAATATTTATAAACCCATATATATATTTATTCCGATGCAGGGATCGAACGCGCGACCATTGACTCCGCGGACGGGGGGCCCCGTCACTCAGCCAATTTATTCTGATATTTCAAAATAAAAGACCTAGTTTTATTATTAACATACGAGTACATTATAACTTCAAGATTTATACCGACAATTACACGCAAGCTAATAAGGAAGATAATTGTGAACTAATTTCCGACAAGATTCAGCTCAGCCGGAACAGTTAACGAGAAACTACATATTGTAGAAGCAATTTGCAATGACTAAGAGGTTGGTTCGAGCTACAGAAACGAATGTACTGCATCCGTGCAATGCACATCGTGATAAAATTCTTGCCTTTGTACGGCGCAAGTCGGAAGACAAAGAGTGTGGTTCCAGGTATACTAGCATAATTATCTCGTAGATTAGTCACCGTTTAAGCATTTTATCTAGCGTTTGTTTGAGTGCATTGTTGCATTAAGCCGGTGGATGTGGTTTATATTTATTTAGTTTCCGTCATTCTCTATGTAGAGGACAAAGACTTTTGTGAAAATAAAACATTTGTTTTGCATTGATCATAAAATATTCTTAAGACTAAAATTAACCAGATAATTTATTTTATTTATTTATTATTTTTATAGACGATAAAGTCTTCATGAACGTCATTGTCGGATTGAATTTTTCGTTTTTTCCAGCCGTTCTTTTAGATTTTGCTTTTGAAATGTTTTGTCGAATTTTTATTAATTCATAAACCTTCCCTATGATGTAAGGCAATCAACGCCGCCTATAAACATTCGCAGTGCCATAGGCAGTGCAGAAGCGTTGCCGGCCTTGAAGGAAAGTGTCACTATGGGAGGGGGAGAGGGGAGGGCAAGGGGGAGGCGGAGAGGGGAAGGCAACGGGAGCGGGGAGGGCAAGGGGAGGGCAAGGGGGAGAGGGGAGGGCAAGGGGGAGGGGGTCAAGCCTTCGGAACTCAACCCCCCACCGGACGAAATGTATTTGAACCAAATCTCGTAAACCTAAATATAAAAGTAACTACAGCGTTAGTCTGCACGAAAGACGAACGTCAGTATTCTGGGTCGAAGCATAATCCACGATTATTTACGGACCAGTTGGAGACCACGAAATCAATTAGCGCGACCCTCTCCGTGTGTTAAGTGTTGCACCGTATCGAGTTAACTCGGATAATAATCGATTATTAAATCGATGCACATAACAGTGCATCGAGAAAATAATTCATATCACTTATTTCACTATTTTTTTTTAATTAGGGAAAATAAACAATAGCACTTATATACTATCAACCACATTTTCGACATATTTTTTATATACATATATATTAAGTTAACATGCAAGATGATGATGAGATAATACCTATAAAAGATATAGAAAGAAGAAGAAAACTATTATTTATTAATTAATGAAATAAAAATGTTTGAGAAGAGATTATTTAAAATTATATTTTAAAATTTAGCAGGTGTTGTAGAAAATATGTCAATATTGTTATATCGGATTTATATTACACTGCAGACGAATACTTTGTCAAGAATGGCATAATATTTGTCTGTAGCATGAATAGGGCCCATTCATGCTACAGACAAATATTATGCCATTCTCATACGGGAAAGTACCCCAGGAAAACCGGCGTTTGAGTGATAGCTTAGCTGCTGCGATTCATCCGGTGAGCGGTTGACTTCCGGAGGCCCAACTCCCCCCTCTTCCTCCCATAATAAAACTCTCCTTAAAGGCAAACAACGCTTCTGCACTGTCTATAATCACCCCCTAGACCTTAGGGCCTAGGGGACTACCAGGGACCATACTGTTAGGCCAAAACTCCGTTTAACGTAGCATCATGACACGTTTAAAGTTATAATATGCACACACACGTGCACACGCGATCGACAGAACGTCAAATTGGAACCTACGACTAGCGCAGGTTTCACCAAATAATCATCTTGCCCGAGGGCCCCTATCCCTCGGGTACTGTATACGATAACGCTGTATAATCCTAACAGGCTACCAGCATCAACATCTACGATCCAGATCACTGTCTATAGTACTGCAGATGTCTATGGGCGGCGTTGATTGCTTTCCATCGGGTGACACGCCTGCTCGTTTGCCTTCCTATCCCATAAAAAAAAATTGCCACTTATGGCGTACAAATGTCATTAATTATTACATACTCGTACATAGAGATCTAAATATTGTACATAAGTCGCTTATCGTTACAAAGCATTGAATTATTAATAAACTGCTATATTGTCATTCAAATTATAATTGATTCATCTATAACATACATTCGATCCAACTTTTAAAGCAAAAAAGTCCTTAGTATTATAAATATTGCCATACCATATAGACGATACGATAAAAACAAATGTTTAATAATTAAGCTGTAAAAAAGTGTCGATGCATTTATTTAAACTGGTGCATAACCAATGGAACAAAATTCTCAGCATAAATTCTACTGCGGAGTGATTCAAGGCACGTGACGATTTCGTTTGTAGTGCAAAGCAAAACTAAAAGCCAAGCGTATTGTCTCGCCTTCGATTTGTGTTCATTGCTAGATCGGCGCACGAAACGTAGAGAAAGTAAGATGTCCGTTGCACCGAGAAAATGGAACAATAATTTTATTAATGGATCGCATGAATACAGTGTCATATTTGATACATACGTGTATATAATATGATCGCGCCTGTTCCCCGTAGAGGTAGGCAGACCCCACAGATCTTCTGCTACCATTTCGGCACATTTTCTTTGCTTTATTCACACTCATCACTCTCTTCATACACGCTCGCCGGTTAAGGGTTCTTTTGAACGTTTTCCTTCCTTGAGAATCTCAGCAATTTGGTTAAGGAATGTTCTCCGTGGTCTTCGCTTACCTAAGAAACTTACGTTGCAGATGTTGATGGAAGGGTTTCCATCCACATTTGCAAAAAATCGAGAAGGCAAACAAAGAATCACAAATAAATTTGTAAGGATAGCAACAATATCTTTTTTTTAACAAACAAATGAAATTACTGCAAAATAATTCTTAAAATAGAGCTCAATGTTCAAGATTCATATTTATATGAATTTTACATAATTCTAAATAATTTATTTACACAAATTACAATTATTTATGATAATTGTAATTTGTGTAAATAAATTATTATTATTATATTATATTATATATATACCAACGTTTTTCTTACATTATCTGCCAACAGACGGCGCCGCTATATATATAAAATTTAATTTTTGTCTATTGCACAAAATAATTAAAAAATAATATTCATTCTAATACCATAATTTATATTCGAATTAGCAACGAGGACCCAATTGATGTCCAGATACGTCGACTAAAATGGAGATGGATAGGACATACTCTCCGGCGCCACGCAAGTCATATCCCCAAACAAGCACCCGAATGGAATCCGCAGAGGAAAGGAAACTAGAGGGCCCGAAACAAATTTGGCGGCGTACTGTGACGGCCGAAGTGGAGAAGACGGGCCTATCCTGGAGCGAAGTTAGGCATATGGCGTCCGACATATCGAGATGGAGAAGTGTCGTGTCTGCCCTATGCCCCAGGAGGATTTAGGACTCAAAGAGAGAGAGAGAGACCATAATTTATGCCATACATATACTTATGTCTTTATGCCATACAAGCTTTTACCCACGGCTTCGCTCGCGTGGAATTTGGTCTACCACATTAAGTTTCGTGACAGATCATTTTAATAAATATATTTTTTTTTACTTAATTTATGGTTCACAATTTTGGTCATAGTGGCATCCACATAAAAGGTAGATATATGCTGTCGCGGACTTTTATTTAGAACTATTCAAGACAAACAATGCTACGGTACATCATCTTTGTGTAACTCCAATGGTTTAGGCAGCGTAAGCCAAGACAGCTCTCAGAGGCCAGATATTTTTCTGACTTAATTGACATGTATCGTTATATTACGCCCAAAATTACATAGAATCATCACAAATTGTAGCCAATATGTTATTCCGATGTAACCTACATTACTGTAGTTTCATCCAAATCCGTCCAGTAGTTTTTTCGTGAAAAAGTAACAAATATGCACACTCACAAACTTTCGCATTTATAATATTAAAAGTTAGTGCCATACATACATATATTTACCACATAGCGCTACTAAGACGAAGAAAAACGTATCACGACAGAACAGGATCGATGAGATAGTAGCGAACCAGGAATCCCTCAAGGCAAGGTCAAGAACATATTGCGGCTACATACTTCGAGGGTGAACGTCCGTGATAATTCCACGCCGAGTTTCTAAAAATAATCATTTGTTGTCGAACAATGTGTTGTAAAAAGCGTGAAAACATCTCCACCGTTGTAAACGAGGCACGCGATGAAAGAGAAATCTTCCAAAAAAAAGGTAGTTTAAACACTTTTGTTGTTTCGTTCATATTTTTCACTGATTTACTTATATTCTTCTAAGAGTGTCTCTCCGACTTGCGAAGTTTGCCAGCCAATTCAGCACAACTCTCCTCCTTTGCGAGACGCAACAGTTCTGGAGCACTCGCTATCCCGGTCCACTCCCTAATATTACGGAGATAAGACTTTCTTTTTCGACCAACTTATAAATCGTGTAAAAGAAAATGCGAAGAAGAGATGGTAGCCAGGAAAAGCTGGTGATTGTTAGTAATACCGAAGGAAAGAGAGTACGATGCCGATCGCCAACAAGATGGTGCGAGCAAGTGAAGGAAGCCACATTTTCCACCAAATTTCAGCAGGTGGTGAGGGCTACTTTGGACCGGAACCGATGGAGACAGATTGTCCGATTGACGGGTTCTAGTGACCGATCCTTATCACATCTACTTTTCTTTTTAAAAAAGAAAATAATTTTAATCCAACAAGTGTCATAAAATGGTTTTTGCTCAGCATCATTGCATCATATGCCAGGGGTTCTATTGGAGCACCTGGCGCTGGTTTTCGACGAAAAACCAACGTGGTCAGACCAATGTGTGGCATAGTAAGAAGTTTTGAAAATACACACCTGAAACAAAAGGTATATAGACACTTCTATAGACCAGTCTTTCAACCTTAACTACTACATAAAAACAAGAAATATTCGACCATATTTATATTAGATTTAAGATCGAATAATCCTTGTGTGAAAGTAGAAATCAAATTTGATAACCTAATTCCCCCACTGGACAACTATTTTCTGTCGCATCGAAAGAACCTCTGTTCGCTGAATGCAACACGCAGCGAGAGTAGTCCAAGAAAGAATTCTTGGACTAGCATTGGTAACCCACAAAGCCACAGTTGCGACTGTGGCCCGCTCGCCTCACAAACAAACCTTAAATGAATGTCCAATGAACGCGAAACGAAATGCTAACGGTTCCTTTTTGTGACACTACTTAATACATAAGCTATCAGCGGAGATACTTAAATTTCTTATTTCTACCTCCTAAACTCATTCTACTGCTATAATTGTATATACACACATATATATATATATATATATATATATATATATATATATATATATATATATATATATATATATATATATATATATATATATATATATGTGTGTGTATGTAGTATATATATGTATATATGTGTATGTAGCTTTTGCCCGCCGCTTCGCTCGTGTGGAATTTGGTCTACCACATTAAGTTTCGTGACAGATCATTTTAAATAAATATATATATTTTTTACTTAATAGTAAAATTATATTACGTCCAAAATTACATAAAATCATTACAAATTTTAGCCTATATGTTATTCCGATTACTGTAAATTTTGATCCAAATCCGTCCAGTAGTTTTTTCGTGAAAGAGTAACAAACATACATCCCTACTCACAAATTTTCGCATTTATAATATTAAGTAGGATAGGATAGATATTTATACTTTATTATATTTTATTAACACTCTTCACTTTATTTTATATATACATAGTAAAAAATGTATGAGTTCACGTCAGCAACTTGCTAACGCGAACTCATACATTTTTTTCATACCCAGAGTCGTGTAACGTGGCTATAGAAGCTTTCATATACACAAAAACGCTCAACTTGACACACTTAGACCACACACACTCACATAACGGTTTGCAATGCACGCGGCAACTTCTGTCTCTTTCTTCTCCATTCATATCATTTGTATAAAGAAAGGGATGCAAAAACAATTGCCTTTGAAGTCTGGGAACGTGATGGTATTGATAAAATAGTTCCTAATTAGGGATTTAGTGTTTGATTGACGGAATGATAACATACGATTATAATGCAGGATAATACAATGTTTCTACATATAAAGGATGTCTAGTGGCAGACTTAGTTTTCCAACCAAAAAGTATTCACTACTACTTTAAAAAGGGTTATATTTGACCTATAACAATATAAATATGGTCGAATATTCCTTGTTTGTAAACCTGAAGTTTTCCCGCCAACTTACATCAGTGACGTTGTGTTTTTATTTCATTTTTATAACCTTATGTTATTATCAGTTGTATTATTTAATTGTGTTGGCGTATTGTACAATATAGTTCGATTAAGGCGTAAAAGTGGAGTGATATGAAATACATGTGTGTATCGTGACTTTTTAAGTTGACTTAAAATGTCAAGTCCATAGAAGATTTTGGTAGAATGGCCACCATTTTAACAAGACGTAACGTGACAAGCTGATTAGTTACATTCCAAGATATTTGATATTGTTGTACTTTATTTGACACTGGCATAATAGTTATAACTAATTGCCACTAAAGTAATGAAAAAAAAAAATCATAAAAAGTAAACCTAGACTTTTCCCGCCAACTTGAATCAGTGACTTTGTCTTTATTTCATTGTCATATTCTTATATTATTATCAGTCATATTGTTTAATTGTGGTGGTGTATTGTACAATATAGTTCGATTAAGGCTTTTAGTTGGAGTGATATGAAATAAATGCGTGTAAGGTGATTTAAGTTGACTGAAAATGTCCATAGAAGGTTTTGGTAGAATGGCCACCATTTTAACAAGACGTAACGTGACAAGCTGATTAGTTACATGTCAAGAGATTTGATACTGTTGTATTTTACTTGACACTGGCATAATCGTCGTCGACAAACAGGTCGTCATTGGTCGCTTTTCGCCCTCGTGAGAATCAGGACGTGACGGGTGGCGAACCACGTCGCCGTCATTTTTCGACAAATTAGGTATATTTAATTCGTCTTAGTGAATCCCAGACGATCAGCACGCTTGCGACTAGGCTCGCCCCTAGCCACGCATCCATTGGCACGGCAGACCGTGGATTGGCGGAGAGGAAGGGAAAGGATAGAGAAGAAAGGAAGGGGCAGGAAAGGAAATGCGGATTGGGTGGGTTACCAGACTCGGAATAAACATTTATAAATCCATATAAATATTTATTCCAATGCGGGAATCGAACCCGCGACCATTGACTCCGCGGACGGAGGGCCCCGCCACGGAGCCAATCGGTCGTCAAATAAATATATATTTTTTTTACTTAATTTATGATTCACAATTTTGGTCACAGTGGTTTCCACATAAGAGGTAGATATATGGTGTCGCGCACTTTTATTTAGAACTATTCAAAACAAACAATCCTACGGTTCATCATCTTTGTGTAACTCCAATGGTTTAGGCAGCGTACGCCAAGATAGCTTTCAGAGGTCAGATTTTTTTCCGACTTAATTGACATGTATCGTTATATTACGACTAAAATTACATAAAATCATTACAAATTGTAGCCTATATGTTATTCCGATGTATAACCTACATTACTGTAAAGTTTCATCTAAATCCGTCCAGTAGTTTTTTCGTGAAAGAGTTACAAACATACATCCATACTCACAAACTTTCGCATTTATAATATTTGGTAGGATTAGTAGGATATTCAAACCTGGTGTATTACTGGAAAATTATTTCTTGAACGAGGCTAACATACAAGCTGGCTTATCACAGTCACGATTATGTTAATGTTGGTCATATGTAGGTTTACAATTTTACTATGTATAAATTGTTTTAGGTTAATAGTTCTAAATGTTAATTGAAAGATATTTATCATACTGTCGTGTGAATCGTTAACAATGTTGTGTTAATTTAAAATCGGAAAGGCGGATTGTGGTGGATGTCTATGGGAGCCCATCAGGCGACATGCTTGCTTCGTCTTGCCCTCGTATATCATAAAAAAAACTTTTGACATCTACTCCCCCAGTCGCTTTATTCAACACCCATAGAAAGAAATCGCGTAACCATATTTCACGGCAAACAAAACAGCAAATAAAAACATACAGGAATTGAATAAGACAGACCTGATACCCGTTCATCACAGACATCGGCTGGGTTTTATCACCGCCCCGCACAAACCGACGGACGGATAGCTGCTTAACGACAAGGGTAATGCGATTAAAAGACAATTTCCCAGACGAGAGGCACCCGCGAAGCCATTCGGCTAAGTTATGGCCGTTCAGATTATCAAAAGCAGATCCCTGAGTGGTATTCCATTAGTTAATTGCGGTTGGTCCGGGCCGTAACTCTAGATTGGTTCAATTTTAAACGTCCTTCTCGAACCTTCCATAAGGACAAAACCTCAATCACTTTCATTTAATAAAAATATTTTTAAGTGAAAACTTCTTTAGCCACGTTACACGGCTCTGGGTGGGGAAAAAATCTATGGGTTCGTGTCAGCAACATGCTAATGCTTAATGTATATCTATAGCTATGAGTATAGCTATAGACGTATTTTAAAAACAGTAAAATGCGTGCGCAATTGCCTACGTACACGCATCACGCCAACACATTGTATGTGATTGTATGCGTGCGTTGGACGCTTTATGGATGGGTAGAGTTTGGTGTTTGTACCAATAAATTAATCACAATAACAAATAGAGAATGATACAAACGTGACAAGGGTTTTTATGACATTTCAAATAGTCGACGACCGGAGGCTGTTGCGCGCGCGGTTTATTCCACTGACTAGCGTCTACGACATCGACAAAGTCGATAAATATCCACTTCATCGATATCGATCAACCGATGATTTATGTGATTGAATATTTGTACTGGGATAACATTAAGTTTACTGGAGGGACAATCTGGTACAGGAAAGCACGAAATAGAGATGAATGAAAACAGCTGGAAGAGGCCTATATCTCACAGGACACGCTAAATACTAAATCTTTAACAACAACAACAAACGTTAATATGTAATATGTTAACATAATTTCATTTGCATGTAAAAAATATATAGTAGTATTAATAATAAAGGCTTAAATATAAATATAATGTATGAATAAAGTAATCCACACATGCAAAATAAATGTAAATAGTGAAATCAAATATTGCGTAGACACTTTAATATATTCTACGCTGTTATAGTCATCAACAGCGTAGTGTGGGTAACTGGGAGCATAGAATTCACACAAAATCAACCGCTTTGAGGCCGGATATCAATCAGGTGGACCTCAAACTTATTCAAGTAACAAGCGCAGCCCCGTATCGGACCCTTCCGCGCTTCCGTGTCCTCGTCTACAAATTTGAAATGGTAATTTATATATGGAGTATCCATTAGATGTTTGCTATAGCGATAAGGGCCGAACACGTTTTTCGCATTAAATACAGCTATAATCATAATAATTCTTATATAAGACAAACACACATCGTTTTTGTATTGGTAGAGCCACGCTACAGACGAATACCTTGTTAAGCATGGCGTATTATTAGTCTGCAGCATGAATGGGCCGGCTCGCCCGGGGAAGTACCACACTACCGCAGAAAACCGGCGATAGAGTGGTAGCTTAGCTACCGCGCTCCGTCCGGTGAGCGGTTGAGTTCCGGAGGCCCAACCCCTCCCCCCTCCCCCTCCCCTCCCCCCTCCCGCCTCCCATAATGATATTTTCCTAAAAGGCCGGAAAAGTCTCCGCACTGCCTATGGCGCTGCGGATGTTGTTGGGCGGCATTGATTGCTTTCCATCAAGTGACACGCCTGCTCGTTTGCCTTCCTACTCGATAAAAGCCGGTTTTATGCGGAAGTGTTCCCCAGGCAAGCCGGCACATTCATGCTACAGACAAATAATATGCCATTCTTGAAAAGTTATTCGTCTGCAGCGTGGCTCTACCACAACAAAAATGTATGTGTGTATGAATTTATGGTGCAATTTCAAACTGTTGTCAAAAAATATGATTAATGTTGCCATTAAGACATCTTAGACAACTTTTTTAAATGGTATTTATTTATCTTTACTTTTCTCAAGTCTTGCTACGACTTTTTCAATTATTTCTACAAACGGATTCCTACGAAACTTTGCACACCCACTAAGTTTCCTTGACATTAAAACATTATAATAATTTCAAATTGGCAGCGTGGAAAGTGGAACTCATCGACTGTTACTTATAACCCTCTTGAAGTTGGGTTCATTTGTTTTGTTTTGACGAACGCAATTATATTAGAGACGATTAGCTCAGTGGCGGGGCCCTCCGCCCACGGAGTCAATGGTCAAGGGTTCGATTCCCGCATCGGAATAAATATATATATGGATTTATAAATATTTGTTCCGAGTCTGGTAACCCCCCTAATCCGCATTTCCGTTCCTACCCTTTCCTTTCTTCTCTATCCTTTCCTTTCCTCTCCGCCAATCCACGGTCTGCCGTGCCAAAGGATGCGTGGCTAAGGGCGAGCTTAATCGCAAAGCGTGCCGACCGTCCCGGGATCAGGCTCCCTCGGGTACTATGGTGCCTTACTTCAGAATGCAGGGCTCTGCTGGGGCTGACCTCCATCCTCCCTTGCGGCTCGTGGGATTCACTAAGACGAATTTAATATACCTAATTTGTTGAAAAATGACGGTGACGTGGTTCGCCACCCGTCACGTCCTGATTCTCACGAGGGCGAAAAGCGACCAATGGAGAGCCGCGAATGCGATGAATGGTAGCGGATGGAGCTCTGTGGTCTCTGCCAACCAAAAATATATACTACTACTCATACACATAAATACACATACAATACAATAAAATTAAAAATAACTTAATCGTGTAATGAATTCACCGCAACCAAAAGAACAAGTTCCTTTTTGCATACTTAAAATTAGATTTTTGTATTTTTTTACTTAGTTGCAGTGTATTTAAAGATATATCACGAAACGCAGCTGAGCAGTGGCGAGGAACAACCAGCAATGACCTAGACGCTCTGGTAACGCGAGGGCTATTTCGTTTACGGGACCATGTTAATTTATTATATAAATATGATGGAGATTCATAGGGAATTTAGTACACATTTTCTAGAGAAAATGTGTTCAAGCCCCTCCAAAATGTTTCATATGGTTCCAGGTTTATATTCTGATTGTTTTCTAGTTTTTGGTATGGCTGACGATTAAAATAAATGTTTAGCTTTTCTATTCTTTGATGGCAATTAGTTATAACTATTATGCCAGTGTCAAGTTAAATACGATAACATCAAATCGCTTGAAATATAACTAGTTAGCTTATCACGTTACATCTTGATAAAATGGTGGATATTCTACCAAAACTGTCTATGGACTTTTTCAGTCAACTTAAGAAGTAACGATACATGCATTTATCTTATATCACTCCACTGATACTCATTAATCGTACTATATTATATAATACACCACCACAATTAAACAATAAAACTGATAATCATAAGATTATAAAAATGATACTTAAAAGTATTTTCACCTATTTCTTATTAAAATTAGACTTAACACGAATATAATATATAATAATTTGACTTATTTGGCTGATGGTGAAGCAGCCACTGCCATAATAAATTGTAAGCCAATAATAACTAACATCAGCATACACGTAGAAACCGTTCGTCGTTTGCGTCTTTGGTCCACCGCAAACCATTAGCTAAGTAACTGCACTAATTACGGAATGGACAAGCGGTTTCATTACAACGAAATGGCCATCAATCGAGGAAATGTAATCCACTGTCGCCAAGGGGATGAAATCAGGTCCGTCTTCTATCAATACAACCCTGTTGATGTACATATACATACATTTGATACAGATATATTAAAATGTTCGTTAGTACAGAGTGTTCGGTCGCAGATTGCTTGCTGATTATTTTCTGCCAATATTGAGAGAATATCCTGTCTTCACTTCACCCACATGGTTTCAACAAGATGGCGTTACGCTTCGCACTGGTAGAAAGTGCACGGTGCAAGTAACATCTTAGTAATTTCTGCCCTCACAAATTAAAATACTCGTATTGAAGATATTCCCTGGTTGAGTCTTCTTTGGGGGGGTACCTCAAAAGTAAAGTCAATTATGGTAAGTTATGAAACAAACCCGACGATCAATTTTTTTTTATGGGATAGGAAGACAAACGAGCAGGCGTGTCACCCGATGGAAAGCAATCAACGCCCCCATAGACATCTGCAGCGCCATAGGCAGTGCGGAAGCGTTGCCGACCTTTAAGGAAAGTGTCATTATGGGGGTGGGAGGGGAAGGGGGAGAGGGAGGGTGTTGGGCCTCCGGAACTCAACCACTCACCGTACATAGCGCGGTAGCTAAGCTACCACTCAGACGCCGTTTTTCTGCGGAAGAGTGGTACTTCCCCGGGCGAGCCGGCTAATTCATGCTACAGACAAATATTATGCCATTCTTGACAAAGCATTCGTCTGCAAAGTCACTATTATCATCCGAGTACTAAAAGAATATATCATCCGAAATGTTAACTGCACGTCTTCAGCGAGTGGAACAGCTACAGTGGCTAGATTCCAAGAGTGTGCCCGACGTGTCTGAAGCTTCTGAATATTAATTTTAGGTTCGTTAAACAATCGCTGGAGTACTGGAGACCGCGTCTCGGCTAAGGCAGTGCCTACACTGCTTTAGCCGAGACGCGGTCTCCATCTAGCCGGGGGGCATCCTAACGCCCCCCGGCTAGATGGTGCGACTATCTGCGCAGGGCGGCTGGCAGGGACTGACTTGAAATAGGCACCCATGGTCCAGCAGTCAACTGATTGATTGATAAACAATCAGCGATCACCAATCCGTCCAATAAAAATAAGGATTAGGGCAGCACCAATTTTAAGAAAGCCAACGTGAAAAAGTAAATTGTTACACCGATAAATCCTCGTCTGTTGATAAGTATGAAATACAGTGTGCAAGCGAGATAGACAGTTTAAACTCATGAACCAAATTATACTAATGCTAATTTACCTCTTGCTCTTTCTCCAATATTTTCCTTGCAACTTATTCATTAGGGACATTCAAGTTCAAAATTGTTTCTTTCGACATAAGTTATCAATAAATCTTTACCACCAATTCGTAATGAGGTATGTTTTATTAAGATATGTATAATGGGAAAAAAATATTAAATTATTACTATAGCATACCAGCCGTACTGATACGGTGACACGGGATCTTCAGGAGGTTTTATCTTTGATATAGTGAAACTCTTCCAGTTGAAGTTAATTTATTAATGAATCACTTTAGATTTTATATTCAATATTAATTTCTTATGCCGGGAAAAGTGTGATCTTCTTTTCAAAGACGTCAATGGATCGAATCTTGTTATAATATAAAACAATTTATTTATTTCTATTTTTTATTTTAAAATTATGAATGTAAAAAAAGTTTTATTGTATTTAATTAAAAAGTTTTAATATATTAGTGATACATTTATCAATGTACATAGTTCAGTCTTGGGAGAAACATTAACTTATCATACAAAAAAATATATATAAATAATAAAAATAAACATAATGTATTTTCAGCAACAAAAATCGTCACATAAAACGATTTAACTCAAGTAAGTTATATCTCAAGTAGGTATGAATGTAAAAAAAGTAAAAAGATTTTATTATATTTAATTAAAAAAAGATTTAATACGTTAGTGATACATTTATCAATGTACATTGTATAGACTTGTGAAAACACATTAAATTAACATACGATATTTTGCAGCAACAAAATTCGTCACAAAATATGATTTAACTCCAGTAAGTTGAATCCAACATTAGGTTGAATATCCACGTCATATGACCTACACAAAAATACACGGAAACGTAACGTGTTAATTGTAACCCCATCAAAAAACAAGATACAGTAAGAGCCACAATGTGTGGCGCGAATTGATCTTTGGTCGTAGCCCCCGAGTAGACGCGAAAGGCTAACATTGTTTTGGGTCAGTCACACATTGTAGCGGGTGAATGCTAATCAAGCGAGGAAGGTAAATATTTGTGCTTTATCTATCGTACATATATATATAAGACTATCGTTGTAGAGCTAATATAATTTTCCATTTAACGTTTCAAAGTGAATAAAATATATTTATTACTATTATTATTTACAAGATGAAACGTGTCCTTTGTAATCGCAGCCTCAAACTTTCCATGCGCATTAGTATGCTCCACTGTTACATCTGGCCCGTTCTTCTATACGGATGTGAGGCTTGGACGCTTAAAGAAGACCTCAGAAAACGTATAGAAGCTCGATATCAGCTAGACTCAAAGGGTGGGCAATGACGAGGTTCTCCGACAAGTCAAGCAAAAATGTGAACTTTTGTAGATTGCCAAAGGCTAGGAAAAGTTGCTTACCTCGGCCATATCATGAGACATGACAACATGGTACAAATTACTGCAAGTGATCATGATGGGAAAAATCGCGGACAAAAAACAAGTTGGTCGAAAAAGAAAGTCATGGCTACGTAATATCAGGGAGTGTACCGGGATAGCGAGTGCTCCAGAACTGCTGCACCTCGCGTAGGAGGAGAAACGTTGTGCTGAATTGGCTGCCAACTTTCGCAAGTCAGAGAGGTTCTCTTAGAAGAGGAATAATTTTTCAACTTATTCCTCTTTTACTTTCCAACGAAGAAACTTCCTTAAGCTATTATAGAATGGAGAAGAGCGTGTTCTCTTTCTTACTAAACACGACAGTTCGATTTGTTGTGGAACGAGAACTGTTCTCACGATTAAGAAATAACAATTCTATGATTTCACTTTTTAAAAACTTGTTACATTTAATTATTTCGATATACTCACTTTTACTCCAAGGCAATAAAAACAAAAAAATTATCTTTTAAATTTCAAGTTTCCTTCTAAGAAGCTTAAAATAAATCCAGTCTTTTGGTCGAACAAGACTTAAACTTCAAATCCTTGCATAATCTGCCAGCAGAGTTTCTTGAGAAACGCACTTGTTTCCCGTAGGGGTAGGCAAAGACCACCGATCTCCATCCGCTACAATCCCGACACACCTTCCTTGCTTCCTCCACACTGATCCATCTTTTCATCCATCCTTCCTCTTAAATTCATAATAGCGAAACAGCTCTCCGTTAGTCGCTTCTCAGTCTCGTGGGAATCAGAGCGTGATGGGTGGCGAACCACGTCGCTGTCATTTTTTAACAAATTAGGTTTATTAAAAATCGTCTTAGTGAATCCCATAAGCCGCAAGGGAGGATAGAGGTCGGGCCCAGCAGAGCCCCGCATGCTGAGGTAAAGTACTATAGTACTCGGAGGAGTCCGATCCCGGGACAGTCGGCAAGATTTACACAGATAAGATAAACAAAAGAAAACTCATATAACAACTTAACTTAGCTGTACGGGTCAATTGGTATCACAATTACCTTAGGGTGAAACTCTGAATTGTAATAACAAATTAAATAGACAAGAACACGGATTATCCTACGAACATTTAGTTCTTTTGTATAATCAGCATTCTGACAATAGTTCGAAACGTCATTGAGCCAATTGATTTTCCCGCATTGTAATCGTGACGTAGCAATCTTCGCTTCAAACTGGAGATGACAAACTACATCCGCTGGGGAGACGGACGACTATGGTAGTGACGTCATGGGGTCATCTACCTCACTTACATTGTATGGTAATTCACACAAACACACCGGCAGTTTGGACAATAAACTATAAGGATCGGTACAGTCGATAACAGGTGCTAATAGAAACGAATGATTCTTTATCACTGCGGAGGGATATCTTTTTTAACGATTTTACCATGGGGCGTGTTCCGAGGATGTGTTGGGGATAATTCCGGCCGTTGTTTTCCACTACCACACAACTCGCCACAAGGAAAAGTCTCATGCCCACCATCTGGATGAATGGCGATTCTGTTCGATGCATTTTTCCCGAAACTTATTTCCGCGCACCCCTACCCTGTGGAATGAGCTACCTCCATCACTGTTTTCGTACTGGTACGACGTAGGAACCTTCGAAAAACAAGCCCGCACACCCTTCTAAATTCGGCAATGCATCTGTAATGCCTATTATGTGGCGGATGTCTATGGGCTTGGTTGATGCTTTTCCATTAGGCACACTTACTCGTTTATCTTTATATCCCATTAAATAACATAGTGTGAACACCCCCCGGTCAAATGGCGGGTTTTTTAGGTAAGATACGTCATAGTGAATCCCACGTCAAGGAAGGATGGAGCTCAGCCCCGGCAGAGCTCCTCGTGCTGTGGTAAGGTACTATAGTACCCGGGGCACTATAGTATCATTTTTGAGCTTAATACAACAAAGACTAACAACTTATATATACCGTTGACCAGACTGTATACATTACACAAATTCACCATCCGTCGTATCATCAAAAAAACTTGCTTGTTTGATGTCTCAATATTTAAAAAAAATTTTAACAAGCTAACACTTTTGACGGAGACTGTACGCAGTAGTATAAAATTAGTCCAACAATGTCAGATACAACGGTGTGAATGTCTCTATAATCCCTCTGTATCTTTAAAGAGTACAAATAAAGCAAGTCCTCAGAATAGAGATGAGGTTAATGAAATTGACTTTGCCCAGCGAGGAGGATCGTGAAAATATCACAGACTTTCAAACAAATAACCGCTTACACGATAATGCTCTATCGGTTAATTGATGCTGTGTTGATAAGACCCTCAATTTTGACTTCGCTCCCGGCGAACCTTGCTTATCTAGCGTTGGAGATTCTCCTCAATATAATTTTTCACAAGAAGCCATAATTATAATTTAGATTTCGATGATTAATAAAGTCAGGCGTTACTTTGCGGAAATCCATTACTATGTGGACAATCAGAATTTATACTTCGCTAAGATTCGCGACAAGCAAATAAAAACAGAAAAATAATAATGTGTGTTTTTTACAGGAAGAAGTGGATTTACGGGGAACTTAAACCTTAACGGTTGTCTTCCGTAAAGTATACTATATCTGATGATGTCTCATGTTGAGGCGAAACACGTGTCGTGTGCAATGTGGAAAAGTGATGGTGTGTGTTTGGTGTTGGTGTTGTTAATAGTGATTGGGAAGTGAAGAGTTGCCAGTAACATATAGTTTAAGTTCCCCGTAAATCCACTTCATCCAGTAAAAAACACATTATTAATTTTCTGTTTTTGTTTGCGTGTCGCGGATCTTAGCTAAGTAAAAGTTATGACTGTCCACATTTAGATTTCGAATTAAATTTATTATATATATGATTAATTTTCTGTTACATATATCTTAGTTGTATAAAATACTTTAATCAGCCTATATTGGGTGAGATCTATATCTGCAATGATGATGAAAATGATGACTGGTGAATGATTCAATGACAATCAAATATTTTACAATCCCCTATATATTAACAATCAAAATCAAATGTCCAAATTGTACCTTTATGTAGTGAAATCACCGTTAAAACTCGCCATTTACCTGAAATAAACACATACAAACAATGTTAATTATTTAAATTAAACACCTATTTTTTACATTCACTTAAAATAAAGGAACAATAGAATAAAATATTGCTATTTTTAAAAACAAATTTTCAATATATACGTACATAAATAAAAGGTAACCTCAAAAGTATAAAGAAATATATTTATATTAATACTAAACTAATATTTTAAAGATAAATTATTGACTTTTCCCGCCAACTTACATCAGTGACTTTGTGTTTTTATTTCATTTTCATAATCTTATATTATTATCAGTTATATTGTTTAATTGTGGTGGCGTATTATGCGATATAGTTCGATTAAGGTGTATAACTGATGTGATATGAAATAAATGTGTGTATCGTAACTTTTTAAGTTGACTGAAAAAGTCCATAGAATTATTAATGGAGTCAGGCGTTACTTTGCGGAAATCCATCACTATATAGACAGTCAAAAGTTTTACTTAGCTAAGATCCGCGACAAGCAAAACAATAACAGAAAATTAATAATGTGTGTTTTTCCGTTGGGTTTAGTGGATTTATTTGGAACTTAAACCAAAAACTTACCGAAAATTGGCCATCAACTCTCCACCCACCAACCACACGTGTTTGGCGTTGTGTATAGTGGTTGGTGGGTGGAGAGTCGATGGCTTGTCGCGGATCTTAGCTAAGTAAAACTTTTGACTGTCCATATAAAGTCCATACAAGGTTTTTGGTAAAATTGCCACCATTCTATCAAGACGTAACGTGATGAACTGACTTGTTACATTTGAAAAGATTGGATATTATTGTATATTACTTGACACTGGCCAATAGTTGTAACTAATTGCCATCAAAGCAAAGAAAAAAAAATATAAATTATTCCCCATAATCGAGGATACGTGGCTTTATACTGATACGATATTAAATTAAAAAACCCAACTACCCTGTGTAACCAGATACCTTCAGCGGTGTTTTCGAACCGATACGACATTGAAACCCTTAAAAAAACAAGCCTACCCCTTCCTTAAAGGTCGGCAACGCTTCTGCACTGCCTATAGCACTGCGGATGTCTTTGGGCGACGTTGATTGCTTTCCATCAGCTCGTTTGCCTTGTTATCCCATAAAAGAATCCAACAGCGTACTGCAGCGAATCGATAGCGTTGCTTGCTGACGAAGTTCACAATCAGCTAATCCACTAACGGCGAGCCATTGTAGCTTGCGTGGACCATTGTTATACACCAGAGCCTGCCACGCATTATACAGTACCATCGTCCGTAACAACGCGTAACTACAAACTGGGCGCTCTGTTTTTTAAACAACGAGGCCCAGGTAACGCATACTAGTTACCTCTAAAGTATACAACACGTGTATTTTTTATGGGATAGGAAGGCAAACGAGCAGGCGCGTCACCTGATGGAAAGCAATCAACGCCACCCATGGAATGGATTAGGGGAATGTATATCCTCAAACATCATCTGCAGAGGGATTCTGGCTTAAAATTTACTTTAAAATCTTAGTGGTCTGTATAAATTGTTTATAAGCAAGAAATAAAAGGCTTTTTATTTATTTATTTATCTACGTATATGTACGTGGACGAATATGGAAATGGATATGGCATACTCTCGCAGACAAGCCCTCGAATGGAATCAACTGGGTAGAAAAGAATTATTGCGTCCAAAAAAAAATGGCGGCGTACTGTAACGTCCGAAGCACAGAATCAAGCGATCTTGGAACGAAGTCAAGCGTATGGCTTCCGACAGAACGAGATGGAGAAGTATCTGCCTCACTAGGGGGACTTAGGACTCAAAGAGATGTAAAATTTTTACATATATTTAAAAAAATTGAAAAAAAAATTTTTAAGCCTAATATTTAAAATGATATAATCTTTCTTTTAGCTGAGTCATATTCTAACCACTGAAAAGAAATACTTAATGTAATTAAAAAAAAAATGAAAATTGGTACATTCTAATGGAGTAATCAAATTTATATACCCCTTACAGTTCGTAATATTACAGCCATATATGTATTACAAGTGTAAAGAACGCTTCAAACTATAAAATATTAAACAAATCGCTCCCGCATGTCCTCAACGAGCCGAGCTACGTACACCGTCCAAGGTCAAGGTGATCGCGACCAGCCCCCAAGGTCATACCATCCGATACCGCCCGCTCCTGACTCCACACCACTATCAGACAAAGCGCAGTGTCGTTTATTCGTTGTGATACGGCATACTTTTATCGCCTCACGTATTGTATGAAACGTGATTTTGCTGAACACATTGGATACAAGCAAATACATACTTGCGTCCTTAAAATATAAACAAATAACCATTAACTAGATGCTCGTGCGTCAAAGTATAACTAATTTGCATTACAGATAACAATACGCGAAACAACATATGTGCCTACTACAAATTAAAAGAAAATTGGAAGCAGTCATGACGTAAAATAGGATCGCTAGAAGTTTCTCTTTTTGAAGTGAAAACTTCTATAGCCGCATATAGTTACACGAATCTGCTTAGAGAAAAAAATATGGTTTCGCGACAGCAACATGCTATTGCTTAAAGTATATATTATTAAAATATTTATATATTATTTGATGAACGGTTGGGTTCCGGAGGAATTAGGTATATTAAGATTCGTCATAGTGAATCCTATGAGGCGCAAGGGAAAATGGAGGTCAGCCTCCGCTTGCTGAGGTAAAGCACTATAGTACCCGGGGGAGCCCGATCTCGAAACGGTCGGCACGCTTGCGACTAAGCTCGCACCTGATAGGGATATGATACTACCGCAACAGAAAACGTGGAGTGATAGAGTAGGTCGGGAGGCCGGGGTCACGTAGCCGTGTACCAATACCATAAATACCGGATAATCAGCTCGATACTTACTCCCTGACTATAATAAAACTATTGTAAATCTATAAATATAAAAAAATCATTTGCTGTTCGTTAGTCTCGCTAAAACTCGAGAACAGCTGGACCAATTTGGCTCATTTTGGTTTTGAATTATTTTCGGAAGGCCAGGGAAGGTTTTAAAGGTGAGTAAAAATGATAAAAATATTAGGAATATAGTAAAACCAACAATTTCGTTCTCCCTTAGAAACTATCCCTACCTGTCAAATATTTGATGTTCGTCCCGACGTTCAGAAATCAATTCAATTTAAAAGTCGTTCAGAAATCAAATTAAATTCAAACGTGAAGTTTTTTTTGGATTTTTTATTAATTACGATTTCTTTTTGTTCGTGTTAAGTTTTGACCACATTTTTTACTGATGTTGAAACATTCTGCAATTATCGTTCAGCTTTTTTATTTATTGATTGTGAGGCGGTACGAAGTTTGCGGGGTCAGCTAGTCACTTATAAAGTTAAACATCGCAAATCGCGATGTCGTAATACAACTTCATAACATATAACTCACACGACTCTAGCAATGCATTTTCCAGGCAGTGCGGTAGGAAGAACCCCCACACCGGGAACACCGAGGACGCATTACCGCCGTCGCTCCGGATGCAAACCCATACCTACCCAACGCCTCTGATAATGTGCCTGTTCGTGTCTTCTTTCATTTTTATATATATACTATAGCAATAAACTACGTAAGAGCTTCAAAAGGTAAAGGTAAATTTTATGTTATTTCATGTGAAATACAATTTCTAGTTGACGTTTTCGAGACGTCCATAACCGTTTCAAATGGACGCCAGGCAGTATTTTTTTTAAATTATTCAATTAAAAAATGCGGAGAGATGCCTCATCTCTCAGCATTTTTTACCGCTTCAATCATGGGGAGTGCTCCGAGGAATTGTTTGGAATAATTCCCGCCGCCGAATTCCACAACCACACAACTCGCCGTAAAGAAAAATTTCATTCCCACCACCTGGATGAGTGGCGATCCACTACGGTGCGTTTCTCTCGCAACTTCTTTCCACGCACCACCAGTTCGTGGAATCAGCTACCCTCGGCGGTCTTTCCGAACCGTTACGACATTGGAACCTTCAAAAAACAAGCCTATAGATACCTAAAAGGCCGGCAACGCTTCCGCGACTCCTGCGGTGTCGCGGTTGCCCGTGGGCGGCGTTGATTGCTTTCCATCAGGCGACACGCTTGCTCGTTTGCCCTCCTATCCCATAAAAAGAAATTATTCCATTTCTTCGCTGATTAATGAAGTCAGACGTTACTTTGCGGAAATCTATTACTATGTGGACAGTTAGAACTTTTACTTAGCTAAGATACGCGAAAAGCAAACAACAAAATACAAAACAAAGTTTGCAAGGTGGAAAAGTGGTAGTGTGTGTTTGGTGTTGTGTATAGTGGTTGGTGGAGTTAAAATTCCCTGTAAATTCACTTCATCCAGCAAAAAAAAACACATTATTAATTTTCTATTATTGTTTGCTTGTCGCGGATCTTAACTTTTTTTCAACTGACCTCATTCCTTCGCATTTTTTATGGGATAGGGAGACATACGAGCAAACGTGTCACCTGATTAAAAGCAATTAACGCCGCCCACACACATCCATAACACCAGAGGCATCACAGATGCTGGCCTTTAGGGTACGAGTAACTTGTTATTTCACACAAATATTTCTTTCAAATTATTTTTATATTTATATAGGGTGTTCAGTACGAGGTTATTACTAGTTAGTATTGGCAGAAGTAACGAATGACCAATCATGTAACATTATCACACCGTCTTCTCTCACCGCTTACGTGTTCTAGAAGATTGTGTGCACACGTGGTATAAACTTGATCGAGGAGTCCCCGTGTTACGGAAGCGACGTTTCCGGCATGCGCCGTCATTTCCGGTGCGAGTCAATGGCATTGGTAGCATGCCTTTTAATAATAGAACGAATCCAACGGGAGAGGCACACTATAAATATCAAATTACCTCTAATTATTATTATTTTTGGAATACTTATAATACACCGCGCGCGACCCATAGACAACCGCAAAGCTGAAGACGTCTCTAATGTGTTTCCGGCTTTGTATCAATATAAAAAAATAATTTAAAGTCAGTTCCTCCTTAAAAGAATTTTGTTTGTCCAGCTATCTACACGTTTCGCCACTGACGGTATTTATTCATAAATTTATATCCTGCTAAATATCTTATATAAGAGAAATTTGTTTTCTCATATAAAACTAATATGGTATATGGAAGAAAAAATATATTAATCAATTTAATATATTATATAATATATCATCATCATCATCAGCAGCCTGCGGCAGTCCACTGCTGGACATAGGCCTCCCCCATGGAGCGCCACCTAGCCCGATCTTCGGCTACACGCATCCAGTTTCTGCCAGCCGCCCTGCGCAGATCGTCGCACCATCTAGCCGGGTGGCGTCCCACACTACGTTTACCGAGACACGGTCTCCACTCCAGTACTCGTCTGCTCCAACGATCGTCGGATCTGCGACAGACGTGACCAGCCCATTGCCATTGCCACTTAAGTTTGCTAATTCGAAAGGCTATGTCGGTGACTTTAGTTCTCTGGCGGATTTGTTCATTCCGAAACATATCTACCAGAGAAACTCCGAGCATAGCTCTCTCCATATCTCTCTGAGCG
The DNA here is from genome assembly GCA_031353405.1 of Baronia brevicornis. Lineage (NCBI taxonomy): Eukaryota > Metazoa > Arthropoda > Insecta > Lepidoptera > Papilionidae > Baronia > Baronia brevicornis. The sequence continues at coordinate 143,628 of JASFAT010000892.1, read as the reverse complement.
GCTCTGAGCTTATGAAGCAGACGGACTGTCAGCGTTCACGTCTCGGCACCGTAGGAGAATACGGGTAGGACACACTGGTCGAAGACTTTCGTCTTCAGGCTCTGAGGTATGGGCGACGAGAAGACCGGACGGAGTTTCCTAAATGCTGTTTCCTAAATCCTTTTTATATAATATATTATATAAAATTGATTAATTAAATTTAATTAATGAATAAATATTTGAAAAAACTATATTAATATCAAGTTTCATCCATTATAATACACGTTCAAAATAAATGTATTTGAACTTGAGTGGATGAATAAAAAGTATTTTATTAGCGATTCTTGGTTTTGATTGTTTTTTTTTAATGGAATAGGAAGGCAATAGAGCAAACGTGTCACCTGATATGAGTGGTAGCTCGGATACCGCGCTTCGACCGGTTGAGTTCCGGAAGTCCAATTCTCCTCCACCCTCCTCCTCCCATAATGGCCTTTCCTTAGAATCTATTATTTATACAAAAGGATATTTATGGGCGTGATTGCTTTCCATCAAGCGACACGCCGGCTCGTTTGCCTTCGTATCCCATAAAAATAATCTGAGCAGTGACTTTCAAATGAACGTATGCGAGATGATTTCCTAACGAAGTTTCTCTTCTCTACCAACGACAGGATGTGGTTACGTCCCCTTCAAATATTTATGCGTTGCTAGTAGGTATCCTTCTTAAATGTATTTACTAGAAGAAATATGAAACATAATTACCAGTTCGTATTCTCATAAAGGCATTATTGTTTCTTTGTTACGTACTTCATAACGGCTCTTGTGTTTTATATTTCACACTGTGAATACATTACGAGAACGCAGTGGCACGTACGTATATGAAGCACTTCGTTATAATACAGAGATTTCATTTCACTTTATGGCGATGAAGAATATAGCTTTAGAGCAAATTCTTAATTCACTTTCAATATTTTTGCATAAATGTTTTTTGGTTTTAAAAGTAACGTCGATATCTGTCTGAATTTTGCCAGATTCTTCCTAGTTTAAAGAGGCTTCGGAGTACTTATTTATTTTAATATCAAAGACATAATATGCATACAAACATACATATCGTCACGCCTGTGTCCCGTAGGGTTAGGCAGAGACCACAGATCCCCATCCGCTACGATCCCGGCACACCTTCCTTGCTTCCTCCACACTCATCCACCTTTTCATCCATCCTTCCTCTCACATTCATCGTAGCGAAACCGCTCTTCGAAACAATGGAGGTCAACCCCAGCAGAGCCCCGCATTCTGAGGTAAGTCACTTCAGTACCCGGGGGAGCTCGATCGGCACGCTTGCGACTAAGCTCGCCCTTAGCCACGCATTCATTGGCATGGCAGACTGTGAATTGACGAAGAGGAAGGGAAGAGGATAGACAGGAAATTAAAGGGCACGGGTAAGGAGAATAATTAGCGTGGAAGAAGCAAGGGAAGCCGAGATCGTAGCAGATAGAGACCTGTGGACTCTGCCTACCCCTACGGGACACAGGCGTGACGATATGTATGTATGTTTGTAAATCTCATTATATGAATACTATATTAAAGAAGAGATAATAATATATAATTTACTTCTAAGAATAGAAAATTTGTTAGCCTAATAACGACTGGGATCGTTCACCCGATGGAGTTATTTATATATAGACAATGATTTACATAAATCAACTTTCATTAAAGGAAGTGTCTCATCAAGAAAGTTTTAGCGGAACACTGAATGAAGTTTACAATAATAAAATTATGATGAGTACTTTAGCATGGCGTTATTTGAGTTATCTTTGCGCGGCTGATGATGTGTTGTGTATCTACCCAACACAATTAACCCCACGACAATGTTTGTTAGAGTTCCTAATGGTTGCCACGGTAACGGAATTTGATTACGTTTCACTCGCAAATTGCTCGCGAGTCTTTAGGCAAACGGTGTGAATGAACTTTTCATTCGTCGTATTAACAAACTCGATCTTCGGCTGTCTTCTGCCACCCATCAAATCAAAAAAGTACATATGACTTTTTTGGTTTGGTTTGATCTCCTTATTGTAAATGAATGAATGAACGAATGAATTATTTATTAATGAGTAAATGACATAACAGTTAAAAAAAGAAATATGTATATAATTTATACATCATTGCAAAAAAGCAAAAACGTAGTAAACCACTAAAGGAAAACATACCACCAGACCAAAATAACTTTCAAGATTTCGGGAAAATATGTATTCAATCACTCAAAACCAGTCGATTTAGAAGCAATTCAAAATTTTTTATTGGACATTTCGCTTTATTTCTTTTCTGATCCAAATATGCAATAACAAAATTTTAAACGTATGTGTCACCTACCGTCTTTACTGCTTTATGATGATTATTGTACTACTAGAGTGCTCCACTATTGTGACGCATCTTTCAGGAAGATGACATCCGCTGAAACCATCGTGCTAACCTAACATCACTTCAAAAGCCGTTAATGTTACAAAGTTTAATTTCCGAAGACGGCGCATTGCGGGTCTTAACGGAAAATTAATCAACTTGTCTTCATATTATGTGTACGCACACACACATGTGTATAATATGTACGTACGTGATACGTTCTTTTTGGTAGCGTTACACCGCGAACTAGATGCCAAGTCTATCACAATTGTTGCTATGTTTAATTTTTAATTGCATTTTGGTAGAGCCACGCTGCAGACGAATATTTCGTCAAGAATGATATATTATTTGTCTGTAGCATGAATGGGCCGGTTCGCACGGGGAAGTACCACACTCCCACAGAAAACCGGCGTGTGAGTGGTAGCTTACCTACTGCGCTTCGTACGGTGAGCGGCCGAGTTCCGAAGGTGAGGTTGAGGTGTAAGGCTTGGACGCTTAAAGAAGACGAAATCTGGGCATATAGACGAATGCTCGCTTTTAACCGGACTCAAAGGGTAAGTAATGACGAGGTTCTCCGTCAATTCAAGCAAAAACGTGAACTTTGCAGACCGTCAAAGGTAGAAAAGTTGCTTGCCTATTATACATATTAATCCCGATACCCGATACCGGGGGTCGAACCCATGAATATTGACTCCGTAAGCGGCAGCTCCGGTATTGAACCAAGTGATCATCACGCTGTCTTGTAAAATATTTATTTTAATAAAAAATCATGGTTCATATTAATCTACCAATCTTTGGTAAAGCAAATCTAAAAGTACAATATATTATTTGAAAAGTTGTATTAATTTTTATTAGTTATATAATATTATACTTAATAACAGTAGTATTCAAAATTAAATGAATCAATTAAGGAAATATCGATATTCCTTATTATAAAATTTGTTTCTACAGCCCACAAATGTCCCACTGCTGAGCACGGGCCTCGCCGATTCAAGAGGAACGGACATTAAGCCACCACGCTTGTCCAATGCGAATTGGTGGGGTAACCACACTCGGAATATGTATCTGTAGAATGTACATATAGTTGTCCTCGCAATTCCGATACGGGAATCAAACCCGCGACTATTAATATAGACAGCATTCCCGTCACTGTGTAAGTATACAGTCTCTAAATAAGAGATTTGAAAAAATGGAACGAAATTTTTTTTTATATATTCACGCGTATCCCCGGCAGGGGTTGGCAGAGACCACAGAGCTCCGTCCACTACCATTCATCGCAGCGAAACGGTTCTCCATTAGTCGCTTTTCGCCCTCGTGAGAATCAGGACATGACGGGTAGCGAACCACGTCGCCGTCGTTTTCAACAAATTAGGTATATTAAATTCGTCTTAGTGAATCCCACGAACTGTAAGGGAGGATGGAGGTCAGCCCCAGCAGAGCCCTGCATGCTTAGATAAGGCACCATAATACCCGGGGGTGCCCGATCCCGGGACGGTAAGCACGCTTGCGACTAAGCTAGCCCTTAGCCACGCATCCGTTGGCACGGCAGACCGTGGATTGGTGGAGAGGAAGGAAAGGATATAGAAGAATGGAAAGGGCAGGAAAGGAAATGCGGATGGGGGGAAGTTACCGGACTTGGAATAAATATTTATAAATCCATAGATATATTTATTCCGATGAGGGGATCGAACTCACGACCATTGACTCCGCGGGCGGAGGGCCCCGCCAATGAGCCAATCGGTCGTCTATATACAGTCTATCGTTCTCTTATATACAATCTGTATATAAGAGAAGATTTGAAAAAAAGAAACGAAAAATTTATCCAAACTCATAAGTTTTAAGTTGCACTCAATTGAAACGACACAAACAGGAACATTTTAATCTTGCGTTATCTTGGGTGCCGGATAACGAGATGTCCGGAGCAGCGGATCCGGAGCTGCGGGCCGCTCTCCGTTCCAACGCCCGGATAACACGGCTCCACCCCTCTTAGCCTCAAAGCTTGACAGTTCAAACATCGCCATGAGTTAGTTTTAATCTCTTAAAAATACATTACATCTACTATCGCTTGCATGTACTTGCGTATATCTATAGACTTAAAAAAATATTTATTTGTGACAGTATTTACGACAATAGCTATGAAAAGAGAAAAACGTGTCACAAAATAGTTCTTAATCTACATGTTTACTTTTAAAACACATTTCAAAGTGGTTGAGCCACATTGCAGACGAATACTTTGTCAATAATGGCATATTATATGTCTGTAGCATGAATGGGCCGGCTCGCCCGGGGAAGTACCACACTACCGTAGAAAACCGGCGTCTGAGTGGTAGCTTAGCTACCGCTCTTCGTCCGGTGGGTGATTAAGTTCTTGTTGAAACCATATGCGGATGTGAGGTCGATATCGGCAGTAAATAATCAGTCAATATGCGTTTTATGATTATTCTACAATACTTAACCTAATTGAGGCACCGGACACCCTATATATGAAAGCAGGTATTAAAAATGTACCGGTAAGTTTGAACTAGACTCCACACACACACCATAGATCTCCATCCGCTACGATTCCGGGCACACCTTCCTTGCTTTCTTCACACTCATCCATCTTTTCATCCATCCTTCCTCTCACATTCACCGTAGCGAAACGGCTCTCCGTTAATCGCTTCTCGCCCTCGTGGCGGACGTGACGGGTGGCAAACCACGTCGCCGTCATTTTTAACAAATATTAAAAAATATAACTAAGACGAGACGTAATGGAGGATGGAAGTCAGCCCATGAACTAGACAATATACTACAATAAATTTATAAAAATGCATTATATAGGTACATATACAGCTGCGTGTTTACATCGCATTTCTACAGCCCTATAGCAACGGGACGCATTTTATATCCAATGGTATTTATAATGCATCCTTTGTTGGCTCCATTCGATTTGTTCGCGGAAACCGGTGCCCCTCGGTGACAAAGGCTCGCGTATTTTCCTAGTTCCTAGTTGTAAATCACCGTCCCTATACATATATGCCTCTTTGGAGCTTAACGGTATTTATTCTATAGGGCTTTGATTTTGATATTTACTATTATACTCTATATGCATGTACATTCATGTATATATTTGTTTATAATTCAATTCAATTCTTTGTTTATGGCAAATATCAGTGAATTCTGCCAGTGTCAAGTCAATCGTGGAAGTCACACAATCAAATAAAAACTTGAAAAATAATGAAATATATAAACAGAAAAAACTCGCACCGTGGTAACTTTCACGAGAATATTAGAGAGACAAAAGACGGAAACAACAAAAAGTTAAACTAAACATAAATGAGAAGAAGAAAATGATCTTAATGCTATTACAATTAAAAGAGCAAAATGACATGAACAATATTAATAATTAATTAATGCGTATGTATAAGCAAAACAGATGATATAACATACATAACAAGAATTAGACTGCAGCAACTACAAACGAATTTTATTAGCAGCAATAAAATCAGATAACAATTTAACAAAAGGCGTAAAAACAAAACCCATTATAAATTTAAGATTAGCTGGACGAGAAATACCACCATATTTACTTGTATTAGGGTAAAGGTTACTTAACAAAAAAAAAATTATTTAAACTCTCGTAATATTCGCAGTCTGAAAACAGTCTCTTTCTACTGACACAATTTCATATGCTTGCATTAAATAAATCTCACATATTCACTAATAGAGTTGTATGTTCTATATAGCCTTGACGTAGCCCACAACCTATTAAGATTAGATCTCGCTTAATTCGGATTCGTATAAATATAAAATATTTAATAAAAAATAACATTTCACTTCTGTTCAGAATTGTACCTGTGACCTCAATCAAACGGTACTAGTGTGGCTCCTCTCGGCGCAGGGCAATCGGGGCCAAAGAAAGTGGTTGTCTATTCTTGTCTTATGTCTTCATTTATTTATGAGTTTTAAATGAACCTTAAATCATGATCCTCATCTGTTAATGGGGGTTAAATGTATGTAATACATTTTTATTAACATCTATCTAATTTCAACGTGAAATCATTCTTCTTCTAAGAGTGCCTCTCCGACTTGCGAAGGTGGGTAGCCAATTTAGCACAACTTTCCTCCTCCTTCGCGAGGTGCAGCAGTTCTGAAGCACCTGCTATCCCGGTCCACTCCCTGATATTACGTAGCCAAGACATTTTTCACCGACCGAATTGTCTTTTGCCCGCGACTTTTCCATCATGATGCTGTCACGCCGGTCATGTCTCATGATACGATTCAGGCAAGCAACTTTTCTACCTTTGACGGTCTGCAAAGTTCACGTTTTTGCTTGAATTGACGGAGAACCTCGTCATTAGTCACCCTTTGAGTCCGGTTAATAGCGAGCATTCGTCTATATGCCCAGATTTCGAACGCTTCTATACGTTTTCTGAGGTCTTCTTTAAGCGTCTAAGCCTCACACCTCCACCTCACCTTCGGAACTCAGACCGCTCACCATACGAAGCGCGGTAGCTAAGCTACCACTCAGACGCCGGTTTTCTGCGGGAGTGTGGTACTTCCCCGGGCGAGCCGGACAATTCATGCTACAAGTAAATATTATGCCATTCTTAACAAAGTATTCGTCAGCAGCGTGGCTCTACCACTAAAAAAATTTTTTTATATATTTCTCCCACATCTACCGCTATGTATTCTGACCTAAATAAACTTTCACTCAGTGATGAAACGCGCTACGCGACAAAATGACAGACGCCAATGGGAACTGTACCAAACAATGGTTGTATTAACTGGTTGTTAAGTCATTATGGTTAATTTATTACTAGTACAGTCCGCGCTCTGTTTGTGTCTCACTATTGTTATGCTTTTAATTTTACGTCCATTTCAATATGAGGTAAAAAAGTCATCAATTTTGTAGTGATACATTCATAAATGTATCACTGATGCATTAAAACCTTTTATATTATATTACTATTTTTTACATTCGTAAAAATCAAATTTAAAATGAAAAAGAAATAAATTGTTATAAAACAAATGGCATTAATTCGACTGACGTGTTTTGGATAGATTTTAGATAGTCACCCTTCCGGCATAAAAATTGAAATATAATATATTGACGTATAGAATGCAAATTGATAAAGTGTGATAAAATGTAATCTTATTAATATTATAAATGCGAAAGTTTGTGAGTATGAATGTATGTTTGTTACTCTTTCACGAAAAAACTACTGGACGGATTTGGATGAAACTTTACAGTAATATAGGTTATACATCGAAATAACATATAGGCTACAATTTGTAATGATTTTATGTAATTTTGGTCGTAATATAATGATACATGTCAATTAAGTCGGAAAAAATCTGGTCTGTGAGCTATCTTGGCGTATGCTGCCTAAACCATTGGAGTTACACAAAGATGATGTACCGTAGGATTATTTGTCTTGAATAGTTCTAAATAAAAGTCCGCGACAGAATATATCTACCTTTTATGTGGAAGCCACTATGACCAAAATTGTGAACCATAAATTAAGTAAAAAAAATAATTAAAAATGATCTGTCACGAAACTTAATGTGGGGCAGACTAAATTCCACGCGAGCGAAGCCGCGGGCAAAAGCTAGTTAATATATAAATGTACAATGAATCACAAGAATAAGTTAATATCATTTTGAAGAATTTTATTTGAAGAAATAATTCAATTTTCCGACATAAGAAATAGCATTTCATCGGCGAGCGTCGACATACATTCCAGTTTTTACCATTATTTCGCAATGAGGCTTCTCTGAACGGAGAATACAATGTAAGTGTATGTATGCATATACTTATATATTTGCTTATGGCTATTATCTTTGCTTACTAATATTTTTTTCTTTCTTCTCTACAATTATAACGATAATGTATAACCAACCTACAACAAATTATCATTTTAACATTGTATCTATATATATGTTGTCTGGAAAAAATCGCCATTTGTATATAAATATTACAGTCAATAATTATATAACTTTGTTTTTGTTGTAAAATAAAGAATATATCTATCTATCTATACAACAGCCAAAGAAACTCCGACGGTATCCATTTTATGTAATTTTTTCTCTATCATATTTTTTATGGGACAGGAGGGCAAACGAGCAAGCGTGTCGGCTGATGGAAAACAATCAACGCTGTCCCTAGACAACCGCGACACCGCAGGATTCGCGAAAGCATTGTTGGTCTTTTAGGTATACGTAGGCTTGTTTTTCGTCTCATGTCTGAGTAGTTCAAGTCTCATGACTGAGTCAATGATGGTGAAGACAGCATTAAAAAATAAAATCGTCGCCCCAGTTACCAGAATGCGTATCACCATGGGAGTAAATTTTAGAGGAACATGAAAAAACTGATATTCTATCATAGTTTCATCGTTTTTAAAAAAAATCTCACTAAGGTATAAAAAAGGTATTTTTAGATATATACGAATTAAATAAATCGTTGTTTCACATTAAATTATAGATCTAAGTGTAATAACTTTACATTTCTTGTCAACACTCGAATACATCATTGATTTAAATCTAGCAGTAATAATCTTTTTTTATTTCATTTGATACAGTAGACAAAAAATACTTTAAAACTATACCGTCAATGGACAGCCGTTGGAGACGGATCATCCATGCAAAGTGCGGACTCACTACTGATGACCACGGTCCTCAAACATGAGGGACGTAGAGAGAGAGAGAGAGAGAGAAGAAAGAGCTAATAGTTCACAAAAATTGTTTAAATATAAACATTATAGACTAGAAAGTCTACATGTAGTGTAGTAGTTTAAAGTGTTGACTTGTAACTAATGTCTTGTAATATTATATTTTTTGTTAAATTTACATTACAGATAATATAATGTTGTTTCGCCAAACATAAATTTTCATAGATCAGCATTCATATCTAGGTTATTGCATAATGTCAGACGAATTGTAACATGTTTTGGCTCACTGACTCAACGCCTTTGCGACAGCTGAGGTAATAATAACAAAATTAGGACATTTTTTTATATTCTGCATGATTTAGGAATAAAATAATATCAAGTTTTTGGAAATTTAAATTCAAGTTGATATTATTTTATTTGGCATAATAGTTATAGCTAATTGCCATTGAAAATATTTATGGAACTGTTTAAAAAGATTTTTTTTCTTAAATTTTCACGACAAGTACGTTTTGTAGCCGTCTTTCAAAAGTTGCATGAACTTTTGCAGTCTACTTAAAAAATTACGATACACACATACATGTCATTTCGCATAATACAGATAATAAACACACTGGTTTATGTGTGTAGAAAAAAAACAAAAGATTATCCTTCATCGGAACTCTTTCTAATAGAAATAAAAGAACTCGTCGATCATTAAAGACCCATTCAATCAATGTTGTTATTATAACAAGACAATAATATTAACCTAACTTCTCACATTCTCCTGTAAAATAAAACATTCACTTACAACCGAAATAATCTTTGTTATTCATTTACTCCTATACAATTCCCTTAATCTATCTCGTTCACACATTATGCGTCAAACATATCTATTTATTCGTACACTCACATTACAAATTGCATTTTTCTGTCTCTCTCTTTCCTTATGACTTTCCTTAATTCTATCTGACATACCCTTTGAAATTTACAGTTTTATATTTACTATAAAACAATCAAACAATATCCTAAAAATATATATCGAGCAAATGCGACCCTCCATCTATTGAGTGACCCACATATTATTTTGCTTTCAGTGATCAAACGTGTTTTAATACTTTTGTATTATCATTTTATTTTGTCTTTCAATTGTTAAAATGTAGTACCTACACTCTAACGAGATCAGCCCTGATTTAACTTCACCTTGCATTCGCAGGGGCGCGAGAGTATTGGCCCAACTTCTCCGTACTGTACATTCGAACGTACGTACAGTCAACGTCATAAATCTAAACATATCAAATGAAATTCTTCAAAAATTACCTATTATTTATTATATATTTTTTTCTTTTGACATTATACGGCATACACAAACTTAAATTAAGATTTTCCGTATACCGTCGTGATGAGGTGTGGGTGTATGTATAGTATAGTGGTTGCGTGTGCTATAGCTATAGCGATATGTACTGGAAAATTTCAGAAGTTTAATGACAAACTGTCATTTTATGTAAAAGTCCGAAAAACTCACAAATAGTATTTATGAGATTTAAAAATAAAAGTTGTAATAGATTAAGTCATTAAATACTCGTATTCCTTTAGTGTATGTTTATTATAGGGTCTGTAAAACTTATAAAAGTAAATCTTGCTTATAATATTAAGGCCTATACTCTTTGGTTACAGTTTTAAATTAAAAATGCTGATCTTTCCGTATACTCTACGGCTAGACGCAGGTAAAGCCTTTCAACAATATATTGCTGGAAATGATTATGTTTTATTAACATATATGCATAGTTTCAGACTAAAATAGTATAAAACTTTAGGCTTATAGGCTTCTCTTTTCTTATAGGCTTATCACTACAATTTTCTTAATAACTATAATAAAGATAAAAAGAATATTTATCCTTTTATCACCAAAATTCATTGATGACGTTGAGTTTTTTGGTAGAAATATTGTTTTGGTAGAAAATCCACCATTGTATCAAGTCGTATCTCGATAAGTTGCATTTACATTTCACGACACTTAACATTATTTTACTTGACACTGGCATAAAAGTTATAGGTAAGTGCCATCAAAGAAAAAAAAGAAAGGAGTATTATGAATAACATTGCGAGTACGAATGTACCAAGACGCCGGCGCGCACGCACACAGCGAACGCTCGTGTCAGGCCGTGCCAGTCACGCGCAGGGCTGCCAATTAATAAACAAGTTGTGTTTACTCGCTTTTATAAACACGTTTTTACTGGCTGTGTCGCAGGTAGACTTCAGAAGCTACACTATTAGTTTAGTAATCATGATGATCTGTTATATTTATCCTTAAATTTGTTACGGGTTATAACGTAATAATATAAATTTTCCTCTATCCTTAATATAATCTATTTATTGTTTTTAAATATATTCACGCCTCTCGCGTGGCCATTGGTCGCGTCTCGCCCTCGTGAGAATCAGGACGTAAATCTATATTATATAATCATTATTCTTTATTATTATTACTACTTGTCATATTGTTTAATTGTGGTGGGATATTCTACAATATAATTCGATTGAAATATATCATTAAGTTGACTGAAAAAGTCCATAGAAAATTTTATTAAGAAATACCGTGATAAGCTGACTAGTACATTTCAAAATACTTGATGTTATTGTATATTACTTGACACTGGCAGAAAATTTATAATAATAACGCAAATAACTAACAAAACCTTGACATATGAATAATGTAAAGTACAAAATCCATTTAAATAGCTTGATTTCAAATTACTTCTTGATAAGATAAAATTTGTTTTTTTAAACAACTATGGCGTTTTTTATAAAACATCCAGCCATTAGTATTCTTCGTATAAATATTACAATTTGTCGGTATTATATCTTTATTATAATACAACTTCTTAATTACTTTGATTTTATTATCTTTATTCTCTTCTTAAGCTTTATCCTATTCGATCCACCTGCGGCGAAATCTTTTGGAAAACTTTGGAAATATTAATTGCTCAGGACATATATTTAATCGTCTAAAGTGTGGAAACAGAAAATATTCTCTAGTCCGATTCCTTTACGACCTCGAAATTGCTCAACGAACAAGCATGTCGCTTTTTTTAAAGTTTTCTTCTCATCACTCATTGTTCTCCTCATGCAAGCCCCCCGGATCAGGTTACTCTTAACCTGACCTTTCTTAAAAACTTCAGCAATTTGGTCAAGGTATTTTTTCCGTGGTCTTCCCCTACTAACCCTTCCATCCACATTCGCAACGAAAATTCCTTTTGCCAGACGTATTTCATCCACCCTCACTATATCCTCAAACCATCTAAGCATCCCTTTGCCAACTTTTGTCACAACACCTTCTTTTACTCCACATCGCTATCTTATGTTTTTATTATTATTATTAAATATTCAGGCCTATCCCCCCGCAGGGGTTGGCAGAGACCGCAGAGCTCCATCCGCTGCCATTCATCGCAGCGAAACGGCTCGTTATTGGTCGCTTTTCGCGAGAAATCGTGAGAATCAGGACGTGACGGGTGGCGAATCACGTCGCCGTCATTTTCGACAAATCAGGTATATTAAATTCGTCTTAGTGAATCCCAAGAGCCGCAAGGGAGGATGAAGGTCAGCCCCAGCAGAGCCTTGCATGCTGAGGTAAGGCACCATAGTACCCGGGGGAGCCCGATCCCGGGACGATCGCTATCTTATATCTTCATATTTTATACTACTATCATTCAAAGTTGCACCACACACCTCTTAATGCTCTCATTTCCATCGCATTCAATCTGCTTTCATGACTCTTCTGCTAAACCCAACTTTCACTACCGTATATCAGAGTCAGAACAAGCACCCCCTGATGAACCGCCATATAAACTAGAAACAACAACAATGAAATGATAATCTCTGTATAAACAAGAAAAAATGTGATCATTATTGTATATTATATAAGCCACAAATATGGCATATTATATATGCAAATATGGCATAATACATATGCCATATTTGTGACGTCATGAGTGAATTTAGCGGAATATAATTTTAAATTTTAATGCACGACACAGATAGTTGAACGCAGTGTGCAAATTTAATTTATCATTTTTGCACATTTAGTTTATCACTTTTGCATTTTAAGTTACTGAAACTGGCAAGTTAATAAATGAAATATTAATTATACAAGACACTGTCTTAACCGTACTCTCAGTTCTATGCAATGTCAAAGAACGATTGTAACGCCATTTAACATTGAAGTATAATTCAACACTTGTTTAAATATATGTTTAAAACTGTACAAATATTGCACACTAAATACCCATCTGACTCACGTTACAAAATAACTTGTTGCAAATATTTGTATTAACTCAATTACTCTCTATAGAACGAACAAAAATAAATATGGTAAGGACTTTTCCCGCCAATTTACATCAGTGACATACATACATATCATCACGCCTGTCTCCCGTAGGGGTAGGCAGAGACCACAGATCTCCATCTGCTACGATCTCGGCATACTTCCCTTGCTTCCTCCACACTCATTATTCTCCTCATCCAAGCCAGCCGGTTGAGGGTACTCTTGACCTGGCCTTTCTTAAAAAGTTCAGCAAATGTGGTCAAGGTATGTTTTTCGTGGTCTTCCTCTTCCGACCCTTCCATCGACATTCGCAAGGTAAATTTCTTTTGCCAGTCGTCTTTCATTCATCCTCTTTATATGCCGAAACCATCTAAGCATCCCTTTTTCTACTTATACATCAATGACGTTGTGGTTTTATTTCATTTTCATAATCTTATACTATTATCAGTTATATTGTTTAATTGTGGTGGCGTATCATACAATATAGATGTATTTAAAGCTACCACGAAATAAGACGACACGAAGAATAGGAAAAAATCTTTTTGATTTGTATAATTTAGTAAAAATTTTTAAATTTTATATTTGTAAAGTTATATTAAGTATCGCAAGTAAATAATATATGTAATTCATAAATTTTTCACGGAAGGGAATTGTCTGCCGTAGTACAGGGTTCGCCCTAGTTCAGCAGGTAGTGAAACAGAATTGTAAACTCGTCAATGAACAATAAATATATATTATTATTATTATAATCCTTTATTTACATATTTTTCTCTTAATAACAATATTATTAATATAAAAAAATTAATCTCTATAAAAATAATATTATAATCCTTCGTGGCAAGATTAAGCACACGAAGGATTATGCATCCAAGGAAAGGAACCTTCTCACGATTCAAGCCGTGCACAATATGGCTGCTTTTTGAATTTTGAATTTAACCCACTTACCTAAACCTAACTTGAACAGATGGGCGTCCAAATTTTACCGATAAGTCCATTCAGAGACCACCAGAGAGATGGGTACAATGACGATTGAATCAACGTGCCACATGGCGGAAATCTCTTGCGCGAGGTTATGTATTTTATTTGTTTATCTTTTTCCGCTTTAATGAGATTCTCGTCATGCGTCAGCACTAATATCAACTATCATTTCCTCGCGTGTAGTTCGATCCACTATCACAATATCAATTATTATTATTATATTGAAATGAGGTAGTAATTTTTCCTAGCCCTCTAGCGCTCGAGGCAAACTTTAATGAACTGTCTGGTACAACCGCTCGAACTGTCAAACTGTATACCGATGACGTACGTAACACGTACGTAACACGGATCATTACACGACCGTTTACTGGATGTTCCACATCCTTCAGCGATACAAAGATGAACAGTTTTTCAAACTTACCTTGCCAAGATCCACGAACACAATACAGAAAAAAAATATTATGTGATCGCAAAGAAGTGTATAAAGAGTTACTTAGGGTCAAACAGTCGTCAGTAAATCCTCCAATACCTCGCCACACACACACACACACACAATATTACTCACTTTTCCTCACAAACACAACCCGTATAGACTTTACGGTTATCTTTTGTAGTCTTCCACACCTGATGATGCCTCGTGTCGCCTCAACACGAGATAAAAGAATATAATTTTAATCAAACAAGTGTCATATAAAATGGTTCTTGGTCAGCATATGCCAGGCGTTCTATTGGAGCACCTGGCGCTGGTGTAGCAAGAACCAACGTGGTCAGATCGCGGACCACAGTGACGACATTGATACGGACACACACATACATATACATTCATCAATATATATACTACTACTCATACTCATACAAGACAGTAAAATTAAAAACAACTAAATCATGTAATAAATTCACCGCAACCAAAAGAACAAGTCCCTGTTTGCATATTTGAAATTTAAAAATTATTTCTTTGTATTTTTTTAAACTTATTAATAAGTATGATCATCTGATATTCTTTCATATGTTCAAAAAACTTGGAAGAATTCAATTTGAAACAATTGGGAAATTGTATCGCGTGCGCGGATCGTGAATTCAAACTGACGAAGTGGTTGGTGTTGCGGACATGTTATTAATCAAATCAGCCGAGCCGGGACGGGACGACGGGGGGGGGGGGGGAGAGTATCGCAAACTGCACCAACTCCATAAACTAATTACACTTGGAACTAGCGAACCACCAACCTATCAATGGATTGAAAACGATGTATCCATTATTAGCGCAAACTTGTATTGGTTTGGTGTATATACGTAATCCTACTGTTTAGAAATTAATAATATTTCCGACTGAAATGATAGACTAACGAAGGTGCGAAATAACTCCTTTAAATGTCGTAGGCATCCTGGTCAAATTCTAACATACATGCATATCGTCACGCCTGCCTCCCATCCGCTAAGATCCCGGCATACTATGCTTCCTCCACACTCATTACTCTCTTCATGCAGGCCCACCGGTTAAGGGTACTCTTGATCCACATTTTTTTTGTTTTAACAGCCCCTATATGTCCCAATGCTGAGCACGGGCCTCTCCATTTCTGGAACGGACGTTAACCCACCACGCTTGTCCAATGCGGATTGGCGGGGTTACCAGACTCGGAATAAATATTTGTAGTCCATACATATATTCATCCGATGCGGAGATCGAACCCGCGACCATTGACTCCGCAGGCGGAACGTCCCGCCACTGAGCCAACTAGTCGTCCATCCAGATGCGCAACGTAAACTTTTGCCAGTTGTCTTTCATCCATCCTCTCTATGTCTCTCTCTCCTCTCCTCATCCGCTCAAGCCATCTAAGCATCCCTTTCTCAACTTTTGTCACGACACCTTTTACTCCAGATTGCTCTCTTATATCTTACATATATATGGACGCTGTCAAAATTCTAAATAAAGCTTTAAAACTTTATTCAGTACCTAACTAAGGGGTAGGTTGGAGTTGGAGGTCCCGTAGATACAAATAAGTACAGCCTGTTTCCGGTGGTTTGCAATTTTTTAAATTAAAATTACTTTCACTGCTCTTCCTTCTAATGTCTATTTAGTTTTCGTTTACTTCCAGTTTCAATAATATATATTATACTTCGTATTTTTTTTATATTCTCGTCCCTTTGCTATTTGTTACGATTACGATTGATTAAATATATATACGATTGATTAAATTTATAAGTAATTTAGTTTATAAATAGTTAAAAAGGTTGTAAAATTAAATAAATTTCTTAAACTGGGGGCCTCATTTAGTTTCGCCGATCCGGGCCTCCAATCAGCTAGGTCCGCCGCTGTCTCACTTTTGGACTATTCTACTACAACTATTGGAATCGCACCGATCGATTTCAAACAATGGCTAAAACTGAAATTGCTGTTAGCCTAATTAAAAATAAAATAATTAGCTTTTCGCGGATTTCGCTAAGTAAAATTCTGACTGTGAACTTAAATTTCTTGAAGTCTTACTTTATTACATCTTGCTAAAATATACCTCCTCCACTGAGGTGTCTTAAAAGTGGCTTTATGTTTAAAAAAAGTATAAGGCTATGTTAATTAATAATCAAACGTATTAATAACAAATTCTATCAGTCAGATTTCAGCAGTATTGGCATTGTGACGTATTCTTTTTATTTTATATATAGGCTATACAGGTTTATATGTGGGTCGATCTCATGTATATACATATATCGAACTGGTGTTTCTCTAGTTACGCTGCATCTCCGTGAGGGTGGCAGAAAATTAGTTTCTCTGCTCAATGAGTGGAGGTTTTGACCGAGCCATCGCCAACTCCCATCTATATGTAATAGATTAAAATATATCTATCTAAATTTATATCAATATAAGCTTAAGTTACTTTTGAATTTTACATGGTTGATGATATTTTCAAATAGACTGTTATCACGCTCATAAGTTTTCACCGCGTGCAGTGGACCACACCTGATGTCAATGACCCAACATGTACGGCCATGTTTAATAATACACGCCAAATATTCATTTATCTGAATCCACTACCTCTTGTTCCCACATTATCGTCAACCGCAATCGCTGTAATGCGCAAATGGATTCGTTACATAGCGGTACAGTCGTATTCAACTTCGGTTGACATTCGAAGTGCGCGCGCATTTATAATCTGTGGGCGTATTGTGACGTAGACCGGGAGGTTGTTTTGACATTGACAGTCGAACATATTTCACTGTCTGATTTTTTCTTATTGGCCAATGATCATAATGACCTCTTCGTACTTAACATAAAATCGGAACACTCGAGATTTAAAAAAGAATAAAAACATTTTTAAAAACGATATTTAAATATATGTAAAAAGATATTTAAAATATCTTTACAACAAAATACAAAATAAACCACTATAAGAATATCATATCAATAAGAAACTTGATATAGAGATTTCATTATTTCAACGAGAAAAATACTTAAGTTTATAATTTATTGATATAATAATTGTAAATTAGTGAATAATAATAATTTGTCGATGCACATATTCGATTCGATAGTAGATTAACAAAAAATTTTAATACCTATTATAAAACGAAAGAAACGAATTTTGAAATGCGCAAATACTTTCTACGACTAAAAATTTCAGTCGAATAAATAGGTATATAATTAACTTCTGAACTAACCACTAAATTCTTAAAAGAATAACAGAATGATTGTGCAACTAATAAGTTAAATAAATAATTAATGGATAAGAATATATTTTTTATAGTTGCTC
Source organism: Baronia brevicornis (assembly GCA_031353405.1). Lineage (NCBI taxonomy): Eukaryota > Metazoa > Arthropoda > Insecta > Lepidoptera > Papilionidae > Baronia > Baronia brevicornis. Next base: position 125,587 of record JASFAT010000892.1, on the reverse strand, counting down.
GGAAATCACTGATGCTGATTATCGACGCAGATTAGTAATCGATACAATCGATATCCGTTGCATCATTAATAATAAGTAATTCCGAGTGGTATTTTCGTGAGCACGCAATGAAAGAGTTTTTATTTCATTTTATAATCTCATGTTATTATCACTACTGTGTACTAATTGCGGAGGGCGGAATACTATTGTTTGAAATACTATTGGCAGAATTCTGGTGGCGTTTTACTCAATATAGTTTGATAAGGGCTAAGGGATGGATGTAAGTGAAACGAAATAAATGCAAAAGTCTATGTTTATTTGGTAGAACAGTCACCATTTTATACCATGCGTATCATGACAAGGTGTATTTACATTTCAATATTCTTATTATTTTATTTGACACTGGCATAATAGTTAAAGCTATTTGCCATCAAAGAAGAATGAAGTTAGATACATAATTAGTTGATTATAAATAAGTTCTTGGAATATATGCATATGTATAACTTAAAATTCACTGACAAAGGCAATCACTAATGATGATTATCGATACATAATAAATCGATTATATTAATCGACATAGAATAAATCGATTTCCGTTGCATCACTAATATTAAATAACGCCGAGTAGTATTTTCGTGAGCACGCAATGAGAGAACTGATGCACGGATAAGCGACATTACGAATCGATTCCAAAATTTTGCTCAATTGTTTCATCGACATAGACGTTGCGGTGACTGTCTGTGGCTGCAATTATGCACTTCCTGCACCAGTTTCACTCGTCAGCAGCACGCGATCGTCGCGTGAGCAACAGTTCCAACGTAGCGCTAATAACTGATCGGCAATTGTTCATGTGTCACTTCCTATATTATGCAAACTTCTTGCTCGGCACAACAATTTTTCTTCGGCTGTTTTCTAAAAAAGTTCAAGGACTTTTCCCGCCAAGTTACATTAGTTATATTTTATTTTTGTAATCTCATTTTATTATTAGTTATATTGTTTAATTGTCGTGGCATATTGTACAATACATATATACTTACATACATATACATATAATCACGCCTGTTTCCCGTAGAAGTAGGCAGAGACCACAGACCTGTATCTGCTACGATCTTTCTTTATCCATATTCAATGCAAGACTGTATTGTCTCCTGCATTTGAGGATGATGATTCCACATATAAATAATCATTTCTAAGAGCTGGGTTTTGTTGGTAATCACATCCTTAGCCAATTCTCTTATCATCAGCTCCCACACATTTTCAATTGGGTTCATATCAGGGCTATTACCCGGCCAATGTAGTACATTTAAACTACAATAATATTGTAGTTTAAATATACCATTATAGCATAAAAACTCTTAAGAAACATAAAATTACTAAAAAAATACAGTGCGTCAAATAATTTGGCCAGAGACTGTATATGCGGTTTTCATTTCCATATCAAAACCCTTAGTAGGCGTTACGGGTCTACAATCAAATCTGCATACGCACGAATCAGGCCTATTTGATTTAGATGCTTATTGGCTCTCCGTGCCTTTTGTCCACATGGGCACGTCGTTTGGCCTACCTTAAGGTTCCAGTTTCTGACAGTTTTAGTGTGAATTATGCGGTTTGGTGTCGTCCAAATATTGCTTGATACGAAGTTTGAGAAACTAATTTGTTATCATTGTTTTAGAGTATGTATTATAGATTATATATAATCACGAAGTTAACATTATAGGAGAAATGAACTTTATAACCAGATGACTTAAATAAAAATAAAAGTACAAAAAGAAAGTAATTTCGACAATGGTAGTGAATATCACATTATTTTTGTTTCTTTTTATGGGATAGGAAGGCAAACGAGCAGGTGTGTCACCTGATGGAAAACAAGCAAAACCGCCCACGACATCCGCAGTGCCATAAGCAGAAACGTTGCCGGCCTTTAAGGAAAGTGTTATTATTGAAGGAAGAGAGGAGTAGAGCTTCTTGAAATCAACCGCTCGCCGAACGAAACGCGATAGATAAGCTACCACTCAGACGCCGGTTTTCTGCGCGAGTGTGGTACTTCCCCGGGCGAGTCGGCCCATTCGTGCTACAGACAAATAATATGCCATTCTTAACAAAGTATCCTTCTGCAGCGTGGCTCTACCACTACCAAGATTATCATTAAGAGGAACATAGAATAGCGTTGTATTTGTTAGTATAGGGTTTCCGGTGGTAGAATTAGGTCGAATAATCAGTAAACGCATGCTTACTGATTATTTTCTGCCCATACTGATAGAGCAGGATGGTCTCACTTCACGCAGATGGTTTTAATAAGACGGCTCCACGGCTCACACTACTAGAGGAGAGCCCGAGTATCTTCTACGTGATTTCTTCCCTAACAAATTATCACCGTAGGGATGAGTATGGATTTTTTTCTTTGGGTAGGTACCTCAAAAGTAAAATCTATGAAATAACTCCAACGACCCTCTCAGCACTAAATGAAAATATTGACCGCGATGTCAACAGCATCCCAACGTGGCTAATTCGAGTGGCACAGAACACTGTAGCTAGATTCCAAGGGTGTGCTCAACGTGGCGGTCATCGTTGAGACGAAATGATTTTTAAAAAATAATACCCGCACTTCTCTTCTTCGTAAAACTTATTGTATTTTATTTATATCCTATGTAGTTTTTTATAATTATATTTGAATACCTAGTTCTGTCACCGGACACCCTATATAAGTTAGGTTTCTCGTAAATTAAAAATCGTGCAGTAGGGAACAAAGCCTTCGCATCTGTTCCGCAATAAAACACAACCTGCTAGCGAGGACACGTCCGTCGTCTGTTGCCTCATCCTAAACACAACTGGTGGAGCCTCAATGCTTCCGTATATATATCACACATCGGAAATTTCCATTGTAACTGAATGTATTTATTGTCCAAGCTTTTATGTCTTCCGTTGTTTTCAAGTTACATTTAATTGATTTTTTATTTCGATTTGGTTTTCTTTTTAATGTACCTTTACATACCCTATCATGCATATTTATAATTTTTTCACAGCCCATATATATCCCACTGCTGGGCACGGGCCTCCCTATTTCTGGAGGAACGGAGATTAAACCCATCACGCTTTTTCAATGCGGACTGGGAGGTTAAACAGACCCGGAATAAATATATGTAGGCCATACATATATTTATTCCGAAGTGGGGAACGATGCGGGGATATTTATTCCGAGTATGTTTACTTTGCTAATCCACATACGCTATACACATATTTATCCCGATGCGGGGATTGAACCCGAACATTGACTTCGTAGTCAGCAGTTCCGACACTGAAGTAAGTGATCGTCAAGCTGTCTTACATAATATTTATTTTTTCTATGTATATTATAATATTCTCTTAAAAATAAATAAAATCAAAGTTCATATTATTAATCTTCCAATCTTTGAGAAAGCAATCCTAAAACTACAATATGTAAGAGTGATTAATTATGAATGTAAAGACCTATGAACGAGCAATTCCAAATGAATGAAAGAATGAATAATGAATGAAGTATATATACTTATAACAAGATGGCGGTTGACGGAAAAATTTAAGATGTTTTTCTCGCTGTTTCTCCGCAAAATTCGACCAGATACGCAAATATGATCCCAAGATTGTAAAATGTAGCACAATATTGGTAGAAACAAGCACCAGTCGGTATAGCGGTTTACCGAGTTCAAGGCGACTGCTCTGCAAAACCAGTTTTCGCTCGGTACTGCATCCCTGTCACACAGCTGACGTGAATAGAGACGGAAAATATATTATCTAATCCAAGGAGTGGTATATTCTAGAGAATCCTATTTTGCAATAAAGAATTTATACTAATAACATGTCTTGAGGATACCAGTTTCGGTATAAAAGTATTTTTGTATATTTTTTTATTATAGTTAGATCTTTGGAAATTGTATTTGTTTATTTGGTTACTCTGTATAATTCAGAACCGAGGTAGACATTTACGATTGCATATTGTAAACCCAGTACACAAAAGATAATGATCTTCTTTCAGTCAATTCATTTACGACATATTCTGAGAAACTCCAAAAGGAACAATTGCGCAGTTAGACATTTAAGTGCCTTAAATATTTGTGCAAGGATACTCATGGACATACTCCTTTATGAATGTTTGTTTAGTGTATAATTTATGTCTCTTCTTTATTTATGTACTATATTAATTATATTTAAGATTACTTTTACTGTAGTTGTCATATTGTTGGCCTCATTATCCATTAAAATTTTATTAAAAAAAAATGAAAAGTTTCATCCCCGCTACCGGTATGTGTGGCGATCTAGTACGGTGCATTTTTCCCGAGACTTCATTCCACGCACCACCACTATATGGAACCAGCTGCCACTATATGAAACCTTTCCTGTATTAGAGCGAAAAAATAAAAAAAAAATTCAAATCGGTTGAGCCGTTTGAGTATTAGCGAGTCTAACAAAATAGCTCTATATATATATATATATATATATATATATATATATATATAGAGCTCTCTATATATATATATATATATATATATATATATATATATATATATTAATCTTTCTTATGTTTCAGTCATTGCTATTTTAAAATAAATAAATAAAAACGAAAAATTCTCAAATTAAGAAATTAGTCTCAGGGTTACGGGCAAAAACGTGGTCAGGGCCCCAACAATGTAATCAGGGCTACAAAAAACTAATAATTTTCAAAAAAGTCGGGTGCTCAAACCACTTAACCAAGTGGTCGTTAGCTAGCTAATGCGAGACGTTAAATCTGTAATTCCACCCGTCCAGCGTTTCGACTATAACTCAATCACGCAAGCTTGCAACAATTTAGAATAGCAATTGTACATTTTTTTTATTTGTCACTAACACACAAAGTACTCTTAACCGACGAACTTGGACGAAGAGAGTGATAAGATAAGAGAGTGATAAGATCCGCGACAAGCAAAACAATAACAGAAAATTAATAATGTGTGTTTTTCTGTTGGATTAAGTGGATTTATTTGGAACTTAAACCAAAACCTTACCGAAAATCGGCCATCAATTCTCCACCCACCAACCACTATACACAACACCAAACACACACTACCACTTTTCCATCTTGTTAAAGACACGTGTTTCGCCCCAACACGAGGCATCTTCGGGTATAGTAGACTACGGAAGACACCCGAAAAGTGACTTTTGTCCATATAGTGATGGATTTCCGCAAAGTAACGCCTGACTCCATTAATAATCTTTTTGAGAATTGTTTTATTTTATTATATTAGTCCAAACATTAAAGTAGGTGATCATTTTGTCGACGGCTACATACAGTATTTTAGATTACTATTTTAAGAATGAAAAAATTCACCGGAGAATCAGAGTCACCGAAATAGTTCTTCAAGTTAGCAGACTGAAGTGGCAATAGACTGGACACGTTTGTCGGAGAACCGATAATCGTTGGAGTATACGAGTGCTGGAGTGGAGACCGTGTCTCAGTAAACTAAGTGTGGGAGACGCGGCTGGATGAACCGATGATCTGCACAAGGCGGCTGACAGAGACTAGACGCGTGTAGCCGAAGATCAGGCTAGGCGGCGCGCCTTGGGTGAGGCCTATGTCCAGCAGTGGACTGCCGCGGGTTGATATTGATATATGCTTCTTCATAACATATACAATTTATTGTTACTATTTTATAAAAAAAATAATATGGTTTTTTTTTAATCTTTACAGTCTAATGCACACGATAATACATATTGCCATGTTATTTTATGCCCAATATTCCAAGCAATAAGTTTGAAATTGATTGCGAAGTATATAATCATGCGGTGTGGCATGAAACTGCATTTCGAACGGAACCCAGAACTAAAGCTGACAATTCTGACATCTGGTTGACCACTAATACGAACGTGAATATATTAATTTGATTAGGCAAACGATTTTGTACTGTATAACAGAGGGATTTAAAGTTGACAATCGTTTGTTGGAATATGTACAGTCGGGACGAAAACGGAAACTGCTTGTTGAATGGTCAAACACGTCGCGACGAATCGTCTTCCGGCGCGCGCGGTCATTGACAATCACAGGATATATTGTTACCGAGTGTACTTCGACACCTCACCCGAGGAAGAATCGAGATGACAATTTATCTTACGTTGACTTGAAGCACGCGACTTCACTCGCATAGTGTAAAACTCCTAAAGCTATTATATTACAATAGGCTCCCGTATAGTAACTCTGCACCCCATGGGAAGCACCATGGTAAAAGAAATAAATCTCCGATGTCAAAATTAAGATTTTATTATTGAACTAATACTTTCAAACAAGGAATATTCGTTGTTTGAAGGAATAAATATATATATATATATATATATATATATATATATATATATATATATATATATATATATATATATATATATACATATATACGATTCCGGCACACTTTCAACCACACTCATCACTCTTCATTTATACAAGCTCGTCGGTCAAGGCTACTTTTGACCTGGCCTTTCTTGAGAACTTCAGCGATTTGGTCAAGGTATGTTCCCCTTGGTCTTCCCCTACCAAACCTGCCATTCATATACGCAATATATTCTTTTTATCATTCATCTTTTATCCATCCTCTCTATGTGCCCAAACTATCTTAGCATCCCAAGTATTATTTTGAAGCAAAAAGCCAACAGAATCTGCGATGCGAACCGATAATATAATTGGCCTTTGGAAAGTCTTATACGATTAAATTTAACGCCATTCAATAATGGATATATAACAATTGTAATCGATTGCGAACTCTGTCGTGTACGATAGAATAGAAATCGATAAGTTACGAACGCGTTGAAATCTTTTCAAGGAACGGCGGTCAGTAGTGCGGAACGCAATCGATTATTAATAAAAACAAATAACCAGGAAGACTGCCACGAAATTTATCGAATTTGTATGAATATCATTAAGTATCTGTAATTTTATTTATTTATTTATTATTTTAAAATACAAACACTTGCTTCCATTATTGAAGCCGCCAAACTTTTACGTTTGCTTGCTAAGATGATGGGTTATTTATTGTTTATTGGACTATTGAATAAATAAAAACCATATAAGGTTAGTTAGAATGGTTAAAAATTTTATTATCAAAACAATGCTTTCTTCTTCTGAGAGTGCATCCCCGACTAGCGAAGGTTGGCAGCTAATTCAGCACAACTCTTCTTTAGCGAGGCGCAGCAGTTCTGAAGCACTCGCTACTCCAGTTCTCTCCCCGATATTACGTAGCCAAGACTTCCGTCTCCAACCAGGGTGGCTTTGCCCGCGACTGTTCCCAGCATGATCAGTTGCAACAATTTGTAACTGATATATTTCATGATGCGCCCCAGGTGAGCAAAGCATCAAAAACAATGTTTTTAAAAAGGTAAATATATCTGTATTATTTTTAAATGCAAAAGTATCTTGAAAGCTAGGAATAACTGTCATCTATAAACGTATAGATAGCAACCCTACGTCAAATGAAAATTCAATGGAGGTCAGCGAGTAGAAGCGAATCCACAAGTAGCAGCGAAGTGGTCCGCGGACCAGGAATACCGGTTCAGCGCGACCACGTCACTGCAACGCCGTCTGCGTACTTACTGAGGTGCGCATCAAGAAAACATTCTACTCGTAAACCACTAACTGAGTAAAAACGCTCAAATCCACACACAATACCGTCCTCAATACAGATACAAAAACCGGTCGCTTTTTTTTTTATTTTTAGGCAAACGTTAATAATATTCGGCCAGTAACGGTACAAAGCGTCGGAAAAACGCGACCGACAACGAAGCGACAGTTTCCATGTTACTTTTACCGATCCGTTACTGACCTGATAAGTGTCTAGTGTCCGTCTGTGCTGCGACAACTGCGCCCAGCACGAGGGCCAGCCAGCACGCCTCCCAGGCGCCCCGCATCTTCAGATCACTTGAAACCACATCAACACCATAAAACACGCGCACAGGGAGGGGACAGAACCCGTTGGAAATCGGCACGCACTGTCGACTGTACAGTTTTGACGAGGTGTTCGTTGAAAGTTTGAACGCGGCGTTTTGGAAAGTTTGGTGACGTGTCTCGCACGCTGGTCGACGGGTAGCGAGCGTGACGAGCGCGGGTTGGCGACTGAATCTGCCGGCCGGCGCGGCACAGAAGCCGGCAGGTGGGGTGGACAGCGCACACTCAATTGTTTCGCAACCGTTTGCCGAAAATTGACTCTAAGTATTAATGTCGACGCAAAAAAGGTGAAAACTTGCTACCAGAGCCTAACAAAGCATGTCAGATTTCTGAAAAAATTGTATCAAATCAAGCAAACACAGTCAGATTTGAAAAAGTATTAGCTTTTTCGCTAAGCTCTTTTCTGATGCCGAAAAAGCAATAATTTTTTTTTGTTTTTCGCGTCGATATATATCGAATGAACTTTCTAGTACTTGCCTAATTTGATACGACCTTGAAATTGACGTGACGTGTGACCAAGTTCATTAAACTAGCATTATTCGTTCTTTATTTAAAATTGAAAAATCATTCTGTCGGTCTCTCAGACAAACGCGCGGGTATAGGAAGGTTAATTATAGTTATTGATAATAACTAGATCAGAGTAGGTATATTGATTTTACTAACTTGCATTGTGCTATGATAAGGTGGACTTGGCTTGTTCTTTTTTAAAAAATCAATACCGGAAATTCCGGCATTTCCGTAAATTAGATAAATTTTATTAAAATTATCTTACTTGCAAATAAATTATTCTATTATATTCTATTTTACTTACAATTTAGGTTTTACTTTGATATTTAAAGGTAAATAGTAAAACCTTATAAAATTTAATTTTATTTTATAAGGTTTTACTATTTACCTTTAAATATCAAAATCCATAGTAAAATGATTTTTCTTATTAATTTGAATTAAGTTGAAAGTTATAGTTAGAAAAGTTTGTATTTTTTTCGTTTTCCACGATTTATTTGTAGTTCCGGAAGCATATCCATATTAAGATATAAGTTTTCAGATCGTTGATCCAAAATCAATATATCTATTCCGATCTATGGTTATTATACATTGAAAAACATAAAGCTATTTCGCTTAACTTACAAACCATGTCGTAATATACATATATTTTACCACTCCTACAAAACACTTGGAAAGTTTACCGTAACACCTGCTCCCGGACCCAGACTTAGCATTAACACCTCAGAAACAAAAAAAATATCATTATTTATAAAATATGTATTCACAATACCGCACTATAAAGCTACGTTTTGTTTTACAGAAACTCCCGAAATGTTGGGGAAATTTATCACAATAGCAGCCTACAATCGTACAGGTGGTCGCAGCGGGCAGGTAGCGCGCGGATAAACACTGATTCAAACCCCCCTCCCCTACGTTTCACCGCTCTGTTTATTCGCGACACTGGTGAGAATGTTCAGTATTGTTTTTATTTTTGACTGGTTTTGATAACCCTGAATAAATGATAACGTTGACAATATTATTTTATTGAGCGACGTCGTGCGACCTAATTGACTTCGAACTGGCAAAGTTTTCGCTTTTGGAACCCATGATAGCGGGTCCCTGTATCGGGATAAATATAAGGGGTTGTTCTTTATTTGAATTAATACGACCAGTCTTGGCGCAGAATAGTGAGTGAATCATTTTTTTCAATCAATGGGATTACTTCCTTACATGCACGTCCGCCCGAAGACCTGCGCTTCCGCGATAACTCCTCCAGTCGCCTCCCGGATTCCGCTAATAGAGTGGGCCCGAGACGAACCTGACGTAGGAATAGGTTTAAGCCATATCTAGACGACACGAAGTCGATTAGAACGCCTCAAAAGCCGCTAACAGCAGCACCAATGAAGAGGGCGATCGCCTCCTGCGTTTGATTTGCGTGGTGGGGTTCTGATCCCCAGGATTCGTTCCCACATTTCACCCATTGATTGATCTCTTTATTTACAAATCGTCCTAATTATATACATACGAGATATGAGCGAGCACGTGGGTAGTGCAGCTACGCTCTCGTATCGCTGTCGTCGAATATACGAAGTTATAAATATACACTTATATTATCATACGTGCGGTGAAAAGTCCGCGATCAATCAGGAGCGGCGGCAGCGCAGGGAATACACTTGGTGTTTCCGTCATCATAATCATCTGTCTACAAAACTGCACTGCCGGACATAAGCTTCTCGAAGAAGCATCACCTAGCCTGATTCTCACTTTCAGTCTCAGTTTGCGCCAAATAAATTGCCACTTCAGTTTGCTAACTCAGAGAGCTATGTCACTGACTTTCTTTCGACTTCATTTCGAATCATAACTACCATATAAACTCAGAGAATAACCCTTTCCATAACCCTCAGGATCAATCCGAACTTATGAAGCAGACTAGTCATCAGTATCAGCAATTCCACACCATAAGAAAGCAGGCAGGATGAACTAGTAAAAGACTTTTTTCTGTTCTGAGGTATGGGCAACAAAAAGCTCAAAAAGCTTCCTTAGTGCCGCCTTGTCTACCTGATTTATTCTATTGGCGTATTCTTTATATATTTTATAATTAATAAGTATAAAAGAGTAATGTAACAAAAAAATATTTTACGACATGTATGTATATGTAACCATCGATATATACACTAGTTTTCAATGGTCTGCCTTTCATTTCATACGTTTTATTATTAAATACCGTCATATGTATAATATTTATGGTAGAACTCATTTTCCTCTTCAATAATAATAAAATTATTGCACCATCAACATTACCTTGCCCGATTCTCGCGTGGCACCGCCAAGTACGAAACTTTAAGGAAAATCCTATTTGGATTATCCACTATTTCATACGGCTATTCTTTTCGTGGAGAAAATAATAATCTCTTTAGCTCCAAGAAGCCCATAACTGCTAAAATATTAGATTACGGTCAAATGACGTCAATGATCCTAAACACTATCTAAATAACTCTTTACCCTGTCAACTGTTGTTCTTTTTCTTTTTTTGATGGTTCCTCCTCACCTCTCTTTCTCCCTTTATTCCATCTTTCTTAGAGATCATAAAACTATAATTTTCGTACGATGTTTATCTGAAGTAATTAACACATTTAACATTGTCGGAAATAGACAGCAGTGAAAATCTTTATGTATTTGTTTTTCAAAATTGTCAAACTTCTGAAATTAAATTTTACCACGATTTGCGTATTGCATTGCAAAGGAAACAATATATATTTTGATACTTTATTTCTAGTACGTAACTTTTCAAACTTATCCGCTGTATACATTTAACGAACTGTCAAAATTAATAGAGTAACTGTCAAAAATGAACAAACGTGCAAACATTGTCAGTGTAAATAATTATTTTAGAAGTTATTTTTAGTTATCTACTTTTTTTAATTTTACTACAAAAAAGTAACAATTTTATTTTATTATATACTTATACATTCATTAAGCGTTGTCAGAAATATTTCAAGAACAGAAATGAAACGAAGTGACAAAATATAATTGAACATTATGATCAGTCCTTTGAATGAAACGTTATACAAGTCTTCCAATATAAGCAAATGAGACTTACTACAATTACTACTATTCTACGACTATTTCAATTCAGATTCGATTAACTTCAGAATAAATAAATGTTTATATTGCCTACGTGTATTTGCTGCGAGTCTAGACTCATGTCTAGACATGTACAAACATATAGACATAGAAGGCCTATGTCTAGTAGTAGGCTGCTGCAGGCTATCAATATTATGTTTTTACAATATTATTAAATCCCCAAGGATGTATTTATTCAGTACTTATAACATATAAAATATTCTATTTTTTAAAATTTGAATAACCATATGGCATGTTACGAAAGTACAAATACACAATAAAACTAACAAAATCATGATACCTATACGTAATCAACTTTTTGCCATACCATATTAAGGCAAAACCTTTGTTTTTCTAGAAATAAATTGATTATTATTATTATGCATAAATTTATCAAAAACACAAACACTTATAATGTAAGACGTTATAAGTGTTTGTGTTTTTGATAAACTTATGCATTTATGCATGCAATTTAACAAGAATTAGTTACAAAAGCCAGGATAAGTGCATCTTATCCTGACTTTTGTAACTAATTATTGTTTAATTTTTATTATTAATTTATTTTTGAAAATCCATTGTCATCAAAATTTTAACATATTTAATTAACGAACACATTTACATTGTTACATAGTAATCATTTTTGGCAGTAGACTTGACAAGCCATTGTCATAAGTAGTTGAAAAAAAAATGTATATTTAATTTATTTATCTGTGTTCTCTTAAAGACCACAGAGTAAGTAAAATGTTATGGTGCATTTTAGATGCAAATTGTAACAAAGTAATTCAATTTCTTTATAAAATTAATGAATGACTATGTGAAACTAATAAATAAATAAAATAATGATGAATAATAGTGTATGTAAAAGTGATAAAATACAGGTTACGTACAACATGTCAGTCGCAGAACAACCAGATCTGTTATTTTTTGATACATTTTCACATGATACGAATGAGGTATTACTTCTTTTTTGAACCTTTACACAAATAGTCCAATTATCATACCACTTGCTAAACATGACGACTGGACCGTGCAACTTGAAAAACTTAAGTCCACCTTATTGCTTTATTATTGATAATGATTATGATATCATCACTTTCTACCCTTTTGAGCTATCACAAATCTTTCTATTTTTCTACATCCTTCAAAGTAACCTATTTTAGTTATCTATGCATAAAATATAAATATTAATACCATTAAGATTAGGTTTAGAGGTGCTCCTGGGTTGATTATTTATATATTCGGAAATAAAAAGCAAAGTTGGTGACCGTTGGTTGGTTGTCAAGGCATTTTCTACACTAGAATACTTTAAAATTAAATTAAATAAATAAAAAAAAAATATTTATTACTGAAAATCTTACAAATTAAAATACATAACATACAATCAAAAATTACAATTTTCCAGCAAAAGGCAATGGTTCAGCATTATGCTGTCTGTGACTAAAGTCTCAGATAGCACTGGTTTTCAGCCATTCCTTACTCCTCAAGGTGGAGAAGGGAAATGAGGGCCATATTGTCGCTTTAATGAACAACATGAAAAGAAACTATAATTTGCTTTGAACAAAAATTGTCATTTATTAAGTATTAAATTGTATTAGTATGAGTTATAGTAAATTAATCTAACACTGATTGAAGAAATCCTTAAGCTTTAGCTCCTTCCAGTAGAAATGTTTTATGTTCTCCGCTGCATTCTGTCTGTTTAATGATTCTCATTTTGTATTTCAATTTAAAACTATTTAAACTTATTTTTGTTGTTAAAGAAGGTGATAGATCATTCCAGATTCGTTTTTTATTAATGAAACTGTTGTCTTAAAGAAATCATTATAAACAATATAACTAACTATTCCATGCCCATAATATTATAAAATAATTTATATACAATAAATACATCTATAGAATTATATGAATATTCTCTTAACACATTCCATGGCATGAGGGGTGTATATATCCCACACTTTACAACTGTTGTTTGTTTTTCATGTATGGCTTACAATGATAAAAATCATAATAATCATTTAAATGATCTATAGTTTTAAATGCATAACACAACAAACCAATAACTTTATTTTACTAAGAATTAACTTAAATAATCAAAAATGCACGGCCTGAACGGAAAACCTTCAAGAAACATTCTGGCAGGAAACCTTTTTTTAAGTTGAGAAGTGTTGCCATTATGAATAGCCAGCAGGGGATCATGTCTGACTTCTACTGAAAAAATACCATATAGTGCTTCTTTCATTCTTCAGTAACTTATGTATTTATTTATGCATTCTATCATCTGAAATAAAATGATAATGCTTTTTGATATTTATAAATAACCCATTTTATTGAATTGATTACAGGAGCTAAACTTGGATTTGGTCCAGTTCCCAAAATCGGTATATGTTCGGGAAATTCGCATTATACCTCTGGGTGCTCGTGTTGAGGGAGATTTTCCAGGTGGTGTGAGGCTGGGTGCGACCAACCCTACTAAATTTCATATTGATTTCTTTGTTAATGACTTGAGCAAGCCAGGTGCATCAACATTTGAAGCCCTAGGAAGCCTAGACTATTGTCAGAATGGACAAATACACATGGAATGTGGGACCACAATCGATCAGTCACACATACCGACTGATGGACTGGTTCTTAGAGGTTTGTGTTACAGTATTACTTCTAGTATTATTGCTGGTATTTTCAACTTAAAATTTAGTTGACATCTATCTATGTATGGCAAGATGTAATTTCCTATACAAGTAAAGTTACAAGTATTTTTATATAGGTATCCAAAAGAAATGGTATTCTATAATACTGATTATATGTAATCTAGATGATCAATTGACTTAATGGTGAGACCCCCTGCCTGCGGAGACATTGGTCGCGAGTTCAACCCAGCATTGGAATGAATATATGTATGACATACAAATATTTATTTCGAGTCTGGTTATCCCGCCAAGCTGCATTGGAAAAGCTTGGTGTATTAATGTCCGTTTCTCCAGAAAAGGAGAGGCCTGAGCTCAGCAGTTATGGTTATATACAATATTTATGGGCTGTGGAAAAAAAATTCCCTCTTATGACAATTAATCACATAATAAATATCAATATTTCCTTAACCGATTCATTTAATTTTGTATACTACTGTTATTAAGTATAACTAAAAAAATTAATACAACTTTTTAAGTACTACATACAATATTGTGTCTATTTTTTAGGTTGGTACACCACTATCACCTTGGCAGTTTATGGCAATTTGACTCAAGTTATAAGCGAAACTCCAGTTGGCTCGAATCCGCCACCGAGCGTGCAACGGCAGCCCATCACACGCGAAGTTGCAGCCGTCGCACCAAGCGTCCAACAACCTCCAGACTGGAACCAGGATGGGTCAAACCCCATACCATCTTACACTGGCAATGTCGCTACAAACAATCCTGATTCGTACGGGCCGAACAACTATCCAGAAAATTACGAAAACCAAATGTATAGAAACGATTATTATGATAATGAACCACCTAAAGATCCACGGACTTATCACCATATCGATGACAACGATTGGGAAAAGGATCGCAGGGATCTTAGTTGTGAAAGAGACGGTGATAGGTTGAGACGTAGTCCAAGATCAATAGATTTAGAAAGAGACAGGGATAGACGAGACGGTAGGAGTAGGAGGCGATCATTGGACAGAGGAAGGAGTCGTGAATCGTCCCGCTTAAGAGACAGGAGCCGCGAACTCGATCGTATGGATCGACGTCACTCCAGATCCAGAAGCAGAGATTATATTGTTAAAGGAGAGTACAGGCAATCAAGCCGTTCGAGATCCCACAGTCTCGATAGAGATAGGATGAGAGGACTTTCTAACGATCGGGATTGGGACAGAGGGTCGTATAAAAAAGACGACTATCGTCGCCACCGCGATGTTTCTTACGACAGATCACGCGGTGGCTCCTACGAATCTCGGTCCCCGTATGATAAAAGACCTCCATCTTACGAACGTAAAATACCTTACGATAAATGCGGAACATCATACGAAAAACGCTTATCTCCATACGACAAGCGGAGTTCGTCTTATGAAAGACGCGCTCCATCGTACGAAAAGCAAACTTCGTATGATAGAAAGAGGCATTCTCCTTATAGTCGCATGAGGGGTTCTAGCTACGGTAGTAGATCCCCAAGCCGCGAGGATTCCCGTAAACGACCACACACTCCGCCAGGGGAAGGTATAAGGCGTCCTTTAACACCTAGAGAAGGAGGCACAGTAAGCCCCATAAATTCTCTTAGATCAGAAGAGTGTGGTGATTACGAAAGAGGTGGCAAGCAAATACCACGCATCGACTTCTATCACAAAAGTTATCGTCACAAAAGCTCCATTAGAAGTCCATCACAAGAAGTCGAAAACACATACGTGGAACCTCAGCACTCGAGTTTGGTTACAGTTCCAATCGTTGACAACACGGCGACTACAAAAACTGTGGAGTCGCCGATTCGCAATCAAGAGGAAGACAGATCTATGGATGCTGAACAGTTTGAGCCTATACTATCGGATGAAGACATTTGTGATGACTTAGAAGGTCCACCTTATATGGAAGTCGAATACGACGTCAACGAATACTGTGGTGTGGATGATATCATAAAGTATTACAACCCTTTCAAAGCTGACTGGGTAAAGTATGAGTATGTAAATAAAATCCATTTGCTCTCAAATAGCAAAGCGGAAGGTGGTAAAGACGTTTTGAGTGCAAGTTTTCAAGAGCTTTGCGATTCAAGCCCAGATGTCTTTAAGATATCAGAAATAACTAAACTAGCAAAGAAACGCGAGCAGAAGTTCTTTTCCAATACGTTTGCAGAAATAGATAACACCTCTAGAGAGGATTGGGTACATCAGTGTGAACAATTATATGTCTCCCTTATTAATCTTTGTAAAAATTCAGATATCATACTGAGAATCTTCCGATGCGACAACAAAACTGACGTGTGCGACGAATTCGCAGACATTTACAATTTGCTCATCACATTCACGAAGATCGGCTTGAATTTCGATTTCGCGTTGACTCAACAACAACCGACGTACAAAATAAGGCATATGAAATGTGGTATTCGCTTAGCGGAAGCTCTAATGTCCCACACTCACAACGGCAAAGTGACGGAAGTGTTGTTTAATAGTGGTATTAATATACCAATGATGCTTTTGGAAATGTACTCAAAGGAGTATATGGCGCTGAGTATTCGTCTGATGATTTTGAAATCATTGAACGCCTGTCTGTACTCGAAAGTGTCCATAGATCATTTTATGCAAGAAGCGGTGTTCCCGAAGTTCGACAAGAACGAAACTGACACGAATAGGAAGCCAATGAACGGATATCAAGCACTTATAGCCATCATGCAGACAAATCCATTGGCCAGGATTAAATTCTCGTTGAGTTCGTTGATAAAAAAGTTAAATACATATGAACTGTTGGGTAAACTGCACGATTTGGTTTTCGATTTCAATAAATCGGCAGCAGAAAGTAACCAAAATGAGGATGTCGAACTAACCGACAGTGAAATAGAATTCATAGTGAATTCCTTGGAAGAGATACTTCACATGTATCGCTCACAATGCTTCCACATGTCCCAGCCGAAACGTTTCCTACCGGTGTCAGCTCAATTTGAAATCAATAAAGAGTGTTCTAATGAGATTCTACTCGAATTTTTCAATATTCACAATATATTGGAAGTTTGCCTGTACCTATTGACTTGTCCATCGACATGCAACAATTTAGTTATAACCAGTCCCATCCACGATTTAATCTCAGAACTGGTCCATTCTCACAACGGTCTTAACTTTTTGTACAAAAACATGGAACTAAGTTCACTACTCTTCAAGACACTAACACACCCATACGGCCAACAGAGTAATGACGAATCGATTTACGCCAATGATCTGAGCAATTATAGTGATTTACAAATATTGGGGCTCGAGTTGGCTTATAGATTAAAAGCTCTGTATTATTTACAATCTATATGTGACCTGCAAGCTGGGAAGGTGGACGAAAATGAACTAATTGATAGATTACAGAGCCTGTACTGCCTTGGTTTCGGTTGTATCGGTCGAGCTGCGATACCGGAGGTCGTTGTGATGGACGACAACGCTGAATGCTTGATGGAGGTGTTCGAAAGCGATCTAAAGGCCAAATGTAAAAATGAATCGCCGTCCAAACAAAAATCACCGGCGAAAGGTTACGCTATAGAATTAATAGTTTCGGCCGTAAGGTTGTCAGCTAACGTGCCATTTTTGAAGAAATATGCACAGAGGCTGATCAACGTGTCGAAAGAGCACGAGAGGTTTGAGCCCAGCGTCTCCAGCGTGCTGCAAGAAGTCATACCATACTTAAAACCTGTTGAGAAGATGAACCTGCTTAATGGAGACGACATGGCCGAGTGTGTCGAAATCCTGAAGACTAGTTCAGAGCACGCTCCCGATTTGCCCGGCGAATTGACGACCTGCCTGCGGATTTTGCGTCACTTTTGCATTTCAGACTATGAAAAAACCGTTTCCATTGTCACGGAATCACCCACGGAAGAGTACATTGAATTAAAATACAAGTACAACGTGCTCCAATTGTTTTCACTGGACGGTGTCACTCATCTAGCTGCCGTATTGGACCGCCTGGCCACACATTTTGAACAACCTAGCATGCACACATCTTTCTTCGCTTCCATAAAAGGTCTACAACTAGCTCAGGTTATGCTTCCATGCTTACGACTGTTGGATGAAATGCTAGCGAGAGTGGTCCGCTGTCGTGGTCCCAGATTCAGAGATATAACAGCAGCTCCCGTCTTATTGAAAACGTACGGGATAGCCAAAGCGTATCCAGTTGGATCCATCGGATACAGAACCGCATCCAAAGCCGCGGAAGCCACTGTCAAAGCTTTGCTTGCTTACGCGCAACCCATCGCTGACGATGCCAATGACGGGGATTCTATTCGCCGTGGACCGTGGACTTCTCTGTGCTCTGAAGTAATACAATACACGATGACAGCCCCTTACACTTTCGTCCCCGGTCTTTTAGTATTTTCCGAGCTCCTGCCTCTGCCGCTACCCATGCAGACGAAGACGGCACCAACTGAACGGGAGTTGGCAGACGCTTCAAACGAAAGGCGGCTTTGGTCCGCCCATCTGCACGCGTTGACTAACGACCTGATAGACATGATACAGATCATATGCATGTCGACGTACAGGCCGGTGGTACATATGTTGAGGAGGGTTTGCGTGCAGATAGCCGATTTGGCTCCCAACACTGCGGCAACCGTCGCCCGCGCTGCTGTAGGGGCTGTTATCAGGGAGATTAAGGTCGGGGAGCCTGCGACTCCCAGTTTCGCCCGGGTTCTGGGTTTCCTGGCATGTTTGGTTTCCCACGCGCCCGTAAAGTGTGCCGTGATCCATACAATGAACAGCGGTGGGCCGAAGTCGAGTGATTTGCAAGCGGCACTGTGCGGAGTCCTCAGTCTATCGTCGTGTTTGAACGAGCACGCGGCCGCGCAGGAGTTCGCATCCCACGCTTTGGCGGCGTTCTGCGACGTCGAAGTCACCTTGACGCCTTTAACCGCTTCGCTCGAAGTCTTGATGGCGAACTCCTTGCCTAACAGAGATGCGTTGAACGCGTTTCTAGAAGCGACTGCATCGTGTTTGGAGTCGGCGAGCAAAACCTGCGCGGTTGCGTCTTCAGTTCTGCGAGCGTATTTCGTTCTTACCGAGCACGAGTACGGTTTTCAACAGTTCAGAAGGTTTGTGACTAAAAAGAAGGAGGCCCTCGGGAAGTATTTCAGATGGGCGTTGGAAGGCCTGGGGGAGGACAGGGCCGAGTGTCTCAACTTGTACATTGATTTAATCAGAATTCTTAAGGTAGAAGATGCCGAAGGACCGGTTGGCAGGAAAAGTTTTTTAACTGTGAACGAAATGGCAGATATGGTGGGGTATTCCGAATCTGAGCCAGATCATCCTGTGCACACATTGGAGCAAACTTTAAGGGTATGTTTTAATCTATATATTTTTTCTTATTTATAACCTAAACTATTTAATAACTTAGTGAGATATAGGTAAGCCTCCACCTGATTTCTTCACACTTCGATCCTCGCCAATTCGCTCAAGGTGACCAAGCCAACGAAGTCTATGTGCCTTTATATCGCCCATAATGTTCGGCTGGTGCACCAGATCTTCTATTTCGGCGTTTTTTCGCCCTATATTACCCAGGATGGGTAATGTAGGGCTCTTCTGGTTCTACCGAATGCTTTTTGTATTTTTCACAGACAAGTAGTTACAAGTAGATCTGTCGAGGCTGGATAGCCTCGACGTTCGTCAGTTTCGACACCATGAGAGAGTAACTTCGGATTACTTCAAGAGGCTGCGATCGCTCTCTCTGTTTCTAACTACTGTATATTTATATATACAGTAGTTAGAAACAGAGAGAGCAATCGCAGCCTCTTGAAGTTATCCGGAGTTACTCTCTCATGGTGTCGAAATTCTCATCAGTCTCATGGTATCCAACCTCGACAACACGGACTTAGAAGACTCAAGAGAACTAGACCATTTGAGTTAGTTTAGTGATATCCTAGTGTAGTGAAGTGAAATGAATATTTTACTAGTGAAAGAACAGAAGAATAATAGAGACTATATCCTCCCCTTAATAGAGACTTTAAGAAAAGTGTCAATGGTCATATTCTCAGTTATACTCTATATAGAATATAAGTTAAAAACAAATTACTCATTAGCCCATGGCTAGATTGTGATTATAATGAGAAAATCTACAATAGTAAAGTGATCATTACAAAAAAAATTAATATATCTTTATTCCAGAGCCGTAATTCCGATGACGATGCCATAGCGAACGCGAGTTTCCTCGCGTCACAACTGCAGAAGCTGAAGCCCATCGAGGAGCCGCCCGTGGATGTTGCGGAGAACCTAATCCCCGCCCCGGAGTCCTTAGTGGCGCAGTTCGCTGCCCGAACCATGTACACCATCGGTGATGCGAGTGATGAACGGTTGACGAGCAGCTACTGGTTGAACGTGCCTTCAGCCAGTGGAGAAGACGACGTGAATGACAATGAATTGGTGAGTTATCCAGACGTAGTGGTAAACTCTGATCACGCACCACAACCCTGTGGAACCAGCTACCTCCGGCGGTGTTTTCGCACGGATACGACATTGGAACCTTCAAGCACAAGCTTTCATCTATGGTATGAATGGTAGCTTAGCTACCGCTTACGTACGGTGAGCGAGAGTTCCGGAGACCCAACACCCTCCCCCTACCCCTACCTTCCCCTCCCTTTAACCTCCCCTCCCACTCCCATAATGACACTTTCCTTAAAAGCCTACAACGCTTCTACACTGGCTATGGCACTGCTGATGTCTACGGGCGGCCTTGATTGCTTTCCATCAGGTACCACGCCTGCTCGTTTGCCTTCCTATACCATGAAAAAAATGTAACACAATTATCGTCTTTTCTCTAAATTTCATTTATGCGCCGGCGTGATGTGGATTATTGAAGAATTTTTTTTGTATTGCTTCTTTTGTCATTACGTATTTTTTTGTGCTGGCAAGAGAATTTTTGCTGGAGAAGTCCATAAAATAGATCTGTATATGGAGGATGGAAGAGGTCGTGTCTTGAACACACCCGTGATTGCTTTGCAGGTGCCCTGCAACATAGTGGAGCTGGCCAGCGTACACCTGGGTGGGGCGGAGGCTCTGGCGGCGGGCGTGCGGCGCCTCGCCGGCGTGCTGGACGCGAGGGCCGACGCCCTGCCCCCAGACAAACGGCCTGCAGGTATAATTCGACGATTGGGGATAGCAATTACTTATACTTCCATTCTAATTATGAAACTGCTAAACTAGTCTACTCGCAGGTCAACAGATAACTTCGCAGTAAAGATCTCTTACAACAGTCTATTCACACACTATACACCACCAACTTTTTTTTTAAATTTTTTACTGGCTCGAACTAATTTTGTAAAGGATGAAAGATCTCTCTCTCTCTCTTTAAATTTATAAGAAATCGATGCTTTCGTTAAAGATCACTGAGCCAAAATCAAACAATATGAAAACGTCTCACCGGAGTACAGTAAATTTCCTTCTGGATTTATATCCTCACATTGGTTAGCCCTCTCCCGAGCTATAAACCAGCCTGACTTCAACTCAACGCGATGTCGCTCTCTCAGCAGTCTACATAATGGAGGTTGAGGCATCCATTATTTTTACCCTAGTGAAAGTCTTTCGGAGGCCCCGAAGAATCTTGGGGCTGTGATCCCAACGCCGCTTTCGGCGATTTCGGTGGTTCGAATTAGAATGAGTCTCCCCCCGACTGAATTTCGGCTTTTATACACAAAATTCAGAAGGCAGAGATAAGAGGCAAGACAGTAAAGAATGAACAAAGAATCTAAAAATAGATTTGCTTCAGCATAGCAACAATATCTTTTTTAACAAACAAATGAATTTCAATAAAAATCATTATCAGCCCGCGGCAGTCCACTGCTGGACACTCAAGGCGCGATACTTCCCGATCTTCCACTACACGCATCCAGTCTCTGCCAGCCGCCTTGCGCAGATCGTCGCTCCAACTAGCTCCCATACTACATTTGCCTGAGTCGCGGTACTCCACTCCAGCACTCGTTTACTCCATCAATTGTCGATTCTCTGACAAACGTGTCCAGCCCATTGCCATTTCAATCTGCTAACTTGAAAAGCTATGTCGGTGACTCTGGTGTTTTGGCGAATTTCTGCATTTCGAATTCTATTCACCAGAGAAACTCCGAGAATGGCTCTCTGATCGACTTTGAGCTTGTCAAGGAGACGGACCGTCAGTGTCCACGTTTCGGCACCGTAACAGAGTACGGGCAGGACGCACTGGTTGAAGACTTTTGTCTTCAGGCTTTGTGATATGAACGAGAACACTTGACGAAGTTTCCTAAATGTTGCCCAGCCCAACTGAATCCTTCTCTTGGCGTTTTTCTCGAAGTTGTCTCCATATTTGGCCAAGGTAGACATATTCCTGGACATTCAATGTTTGACATGAATTTACTACGAAATCATTTTTAAAATACAGCTCAATATTCAAATTACATATTTATATGAATTGTTAAATACTGTCTCTGCACTGATTCTAAATTCGGCTAGAAGGATCAAATTGTTAACTAAATCTTAACGTCGAGTGTACTCGTCTCGCTGAGTGTCTTGACCAAACTGGTCTCGCTGATTCCATGCGGCCATGGGAACCGCAGGTGCAACGAAGCGTGGGCTGAGACGGGCAACCATCGTCACTCACCACGAACCATTATGTCGACGTGAATTACGTCCTCAACAGTCGACGTTAAGTGGTCTCCACTAAACTGTGTCGCGCATTCCACGCGGCCGTGGGAACCGCAGGTTACGAAGCGGGGGCTGAGACGGACAACCCTCGTCACTCACCACGTCACCCTTATGTCGACGCGGATTGTGTCCTCAACAGAATCTTAGATAATTCTAAATAATTTATGGTTCACAAATTACAATGATTTAATATTATTCTTACATCGTACGCCAACAGATGCCGCCATTCAGATTTATTTATTAATATCCAGCACTACTCCAGATGTATCATGGTGTTTCATTGCAACTATATTATAATTACATACTGTTTCAGTGGCATTGAGCCGAGTGAGGGCGGAGGGTGGAACGGACGCGTTCCGTTCGCGGCCGCCCAACACCTCCCGCCCGCCCTCGCTGCACGTAGATGACTTCACCGCCCTTCACCAGCCCTACGCAGGCCTCGGCCTCAACAGGTAACCTTGAGTTATTTGATCGTAAGCGATCAGTGAGTTCATTTTCCACTTTAGATTTACATACGGCAGTTCTACCCGAAGCCTTATAATTAGTACCGCGTGGTAGAACACCATCGGATTACCAGCCGTAAAAACAACAACTGTTATAGAATTTTTTCTTTTTTTAATTAGTTGCCTATTTTTTTTTTGTTTTTATTTTTAGTGAATCACCCTATTATTTCCACCAATTCAGTAAAAATAACAAATTTTACAAAATTAGCCTAAATAACACAGGCTAATTTATTTTGTTTTTATCCTTACTGAATTAGCCTGTGTTATTTAGGCTAATTCAGTAAAAATAAAAAGAGACGAGTGGAAATACGCAACAACGGCTTGCCTATTTATACACTTGTTTTTATTGTAAACATATTGTGTTGTTAGATTAGTGCGTGCTCTGGTGGTGATCTAGTAAATGAAATAAAGTAAAGATCGTTCAATGTTTTGTGTCGCAGGGGGGCGCGCAGGGCGGCGGGCGCGGACCGCGGCCGGTACGCCAGCGCAGCCCCCGTACCCGTGCACGCCCACTACCGCCATCTGTGAGTGGCATGTCACTTCATTACTATACAGCCTGTTCGATAGCAGAACTAGCACGAATAATCGGTGAACGCATGCTAACTGATTATATTCTGCCAATATCGAGAGAACATCCTGCCTTCACGTCACATGCACATGGTTTTAGAAATGCTTCGTGATATCTTCCCTACAAAATTAATAAGCCGTTTCGGTAATACCCCTAGGCCATCCAGATCGCCGGATCTCATCTATAGACGTTTTTGAGATACCCTCAAAAATAAATTCAACCCCGATGACCATTTCGGCATTATTAGGACATATCTAATAATAAGAACAAATGAAAATATATAGTAATCCCATAAATATAAATAAATTTCCCACTTTTTGTTATTTCACGCTTATACCGTATCGGCTGGCATTTATCTCCTCGTCAAGTGCCGGAAGCATTGCTGGGTGAGTAACAAACTCAGTGGTTTAAACAATTTATTTTAAGAAAAATATTTAGTCGTGTGCGAGCCCCACGCAGTAGAACTGAAACCTTCAGGACACTAAAACTTGGAGGTGATGAGACGAATGCAGATTATCAGGAGTTTGGTAATGTAGGTTTATTTATATTACCTTTGGCAATTAATTACAACTGTTATGCCTGTGTCAAGTTAAATATAATAACATCCATTATCTACACATGTATTAATTAATCATCGTGTCACGTGTCTTGATAAAATGGCGGCCATTCTACCAAAACCTTCTACGGACTTTTGCAGTCAACTTAAAAAATCACAGTACACGCATTTATTTCATATCACTTCACTTATACACCTTAATCGAACTATATTGTATGATACGCCACCACAATTAGACAATATAACTGATAATAATATAAGATTGTGATAAAATGAAATAAAAACACAACAACACTGATATAAGTTGGCGGGAAAAGTTGCTGAGTTAAAAAAATATTTTTGATGTATTCTCTCTCATTCTCTCGCAGGCTACATCTTTATAAAGTGTTTGTGTCTTTTTATTGTAACCCTTTTGTCCCATCGAGTTTATCCCTTAGCAGACTTATTTTTTTGAAAATCAAAATAATATTCATAGCACTTAACCCTAATGACCCAAGGTGTCTACAAAAAAAAACTAAAAAAATATCCATGAAGGTAGTTTAAAAAAATCACATGTATCTTGTGGGATACATTGCCAAGAGCATTGATAAATATATTACATTTTTAATTGTGATGTATCTCTACAGATACGTTATCAAGAAAAGGGTTAAAATCATAACTGTACTAAAGAAGTTTTCACTTTAAAAATGGAATGTCAAAACTGTACTGTATGATTCCATAGGCGTGGTAATAAATATGTTGTGATATTAACCATTGTACATAAATATTTAATAAAAAACTAAAAAAAATGTATTATTAGTAACAAACCGATCCACGGTCTGCCGTGCCAATGGCAGGTCATGCGTGGCTAGGGGCGAGCCTAGTCACAAGCGTGCCGACCGTCCTGGGTACTATGGTGCCTTACCTCAGCATGCAGGGCTCTGCTGGGGCTGACCTCCATCCTCCCTTGCGGCTCGTGGGATTCACTAAGACGAATTTAATACACCTAATTTGTCGAAAATGACGGCGACGTGGTTCGCCACCCGTCACGTCCTGATTCTCACGAGGGCGAAAAGCGACCAATGACGAGCCGTTTCGCCGCGATGAATGGCAGCGGATGGAGCTCTGTGGTCTCTGCCAACCCCTGCCGGGGATAGGCGTGAATATATATAAAAAAAAAAGTATCAAACTGTTTACGTGACGACCCGTACATAAATCTAGAGTGTTTGGGTCCAAGTCTCCCAACACTGGAATTGAAATGGATTTACAACAATATATATTTTTTGTTTTTACAAAAAAAAAAATATATTCATTCACTGTCACATTCCCAGCCGTGGGCGTGGCGCTTGGGAGATGGGCGGCCAACACTTCGGTCACTTCGCACCGGCGTCCCAGTACATGATGGGTAAATTTTATTTAAATTATCTTAACCCCCTTAGCTGTCAAAATAAGAGAAAGAGTGATCGTAGATGTATTCAGAGGGAGTTGTCAGTTAAACATCTGCAACAAGGAACATTGACATCTCCAGTTATATATGATTGTCTTTTGCAATTATTTTTTAATATTTTGAGTCCAAAAATGAATAAAGTCAACGAATACTGTATCTGCAGCTCTGTAGCTGCAACCGAGCGGGAATCACGTATGAAAAGTTAGCGACCGACAAAGTTTAATAAAGGCTAATATTATTATTACAGTAAGTACATATAATTTTAACAAAGACGGTTCAGATTATTAATGGAGTCAGGCGTCTCTTTGCGGAAATCCATCACTATATGGACAGTCAAAAGTATTACTTAGCTAAGATCCGCGACAAGCAAAACAATAACAGAAAATTAATAATAAGTGTGTTACTTTTCGGTTGTCTTCCGTAGAGTCTCCTATACCTGAAGATGCCTCGTGTTGGGGCGAAACACGTGTCGTGTACAAGATGGAAAAGTGATAGTGTGTGTTTGGCGTTGTGTATAGTGGTTGGTGGGTGGAGAGTTGATGGCCGATTTTCGGTAAGTTTTTCGTTTAAGTTCCAAATAAATCCACTAAACCCAACGGAAAAACACACATTATTAATTTTCTGTTATTGTTTCGCTTGTCGCGGATCTTAGCTAAGTGAAACTTTTGACTGTCCATATAAAGACGCATTTGTGCCGGCCTTTCGGCCATGAGAAAAAAAACATGGCGGTTTACAACGTCCTCGTGTATTCGCAGGCATGGGGTGGGGCGGCGCCAGGATGCAGAGAGGCCCCCGACACCGGGCCTTCATGCGGTAGAACACGACTTTGGATCCCATCAAATAATAAATGATGTCATAACTGATTTGTTTTTTTTTGTTAACCTTTAAACCACAATCGACACAGCGCCATCTATACATTAATCATATCAATTAATTCATGGATGTACGGAATGAATTTTCAAATATTAGTTTCGTCTTAATGTACGTATAATTTATAATATATATATATATATATATTTATATATATATATATATATATATATATATATATATATATATATATATGTACTATTTTTACTTTCATATTTTAACGACCCACTTAGCTTCGTACCGCATAGATGGCACTGTTTTCTTTGCCAACAGATTACAATAATTCGAGGGTTTTAGGGAAAATAGTTGCGCTTCAACAAGCGCACCCAGGTAGCGAAGACTCCGAGGAGCCGATGACTGTGAGCCAGCTCATCGCCTGCTTCGTGAAGGTCATCGCTGCAGTCAGTTCCGGCGTCGACCACAGGACGGCGTTGCGCAACGTCTTCGGCCCCACCCTGTTCGCCCAATGTGGAGAAGAGCGGGTTTAGTTTGTGGCCGAATTTAAGAACCCCCAAAAGCCGCCGGTAACGACGGCGCAAAGACCGAGAAGCGATCGCTTCCTCGAGCAGATGTCCGAGTAGTGGGGTTCAACCCCGAGGCTCGCTCCTACACCCCCAACAGGGTGTAGATGTCCCCCGATTGATTGATTGAATATACAATGTATTTCTATGTGAAGTTAAATGATGCGATTGATTGTGATGTGACTTTCCAGAGGACGTGCTGAGCGACGCGAAGGGCGAGTGCGTGATATGTCCCCCGATTAATTGAGGGTTTTAGTGAGTTTAGTCTTCTAACGAATGATTGCCATCTTTCGTTAGAAAACAGAATCACAGTCTATTCCTGCACCAGGAAGTGTAATGATCACATTCATATTTACTAATTTCTTGATAAAATTAACAATTTAAAATAAATTTTTAGATGTTTACTTGAAACGGATTATTTTAATTTTATTTTGCAACCTCGGGGTTTTTGTTTATATAATTTACATTTACACCCCTCAATACATCGAGACCTTAAGTCGCACTAACAGTTAAATCTGTAAAAAGAAATGATAAAAGTTATATACACAGGGTGTCCCAGAACTCAACGTCAAGTCGAAACGGGGTGACAGGATTGGTTGTAAGCATCATGAGAAAAATCAGAAAAAAATCGATCTGAAGATCTTAAAATTAAGAACCTAGCAAGAGCTTGTGCGAATAAAAAACATTTTAACTGAGTAAAATGGGTTAGCAAAAATCGGGTTACTTGAGGTTTTTATTTTTTTACTCGTTTTTTTTAGTATGAAACTAACAAGTATTGTACCATTTTACAATCCAGATTACATGCGCCAACTTTTAATGGCACTTGCCAAGGCACTCTAGTACTTTTTTTTTTAAAGGAGGGCCTTTCAAAGTCGACTAATTTTGAAAATTTTAAATTCATAGTTTAACAAATGGTCTTAATTCTAGGAAACTCGGAGCAATTTTGTCATTATTTTTTACTTTGATTCTAGAAATGTTATTTAGGGATACGGTTCCAAAGTTTAAATGAACAAAAATAATAAAAATTAACCATAATAACCGAAAAATGGTTACAGTTTGACCAAATTTCTAGGTTTTTCTTAAATGCCCATAATTTTCAAACTGCATGGGACAGATTTTTTTTCTGATTTTTCTCATGAT
Source organism: Baronia brevicornis (assembly GCA_031353405.1). Taxonomy (NCBI): domain Eukaryota; kingdom Metazoa; phylum Arthropoda; class Insecta; order Lepidoptera; family Papilionidae; genus Baronia; species Baronia brevicornis. The sequence continues at coordinate 97,165 of JASFAT010000892.1, read as the reverse complement.
GGTTACAATCAATCCTGTTACCCCGTTTCGGCTTCACGTTCAGTTCTGGGACACCCTGTATATAAATACATACATATTACCTATTTCCCATAGAGGTAGGCAGAGACCACAACCCTCCATCCATTACGATCCCCGCACACCTCCCTCCCTTCCTGCACACTCATCCATCCTTCCTCTCACATTCATCGTAGCACTCCGATTACGTTACGTTTACTCTCTATTGGTCGCTTCTCGCCCTCGTATGTATCAAGACATGACGGGTGGCGAACCGCGTCGTCGTATTTGTGACATATTAGGTTGAAAAAAATGGCAAATAAAATTATTAATGGAGTCAGGCGTTACTTTGCGGAAATCCATCACACACATCTTGTAAACAACATTTTGTTTACAAGATGGAAAAGTGATGATGTGTGTTTGGTGTTGTGTATAGTGGTTGGTGGGTGGAGAGTTGATGGCCGAGCTTCGGTAAGTTTTTGGTTTAAGTTCCAAATAAATCCACTAAACCCAACAGAAAAACACACATTATTAATTTTCTGTTATTGTTTTGCTCGTCGCGGATCTTAGCTAAGTGAAACTTTTCCTGTCCACGTAATGGCAAATAAGCCAAAAAGGAGGATACCTGCGGATTTCATTTCAGAGGAATCTCATTGCGAAATGGTGGTGAAAGCTTAATTGTTAGCGAATCGTAAGCTTAACTGATGTTTAACAATTTAAATGTATTTTGTTGTGTCGAAAAATGATGAATCTTTATCATTTCCTGTTTCACGCTAAGGTCTTTGTGAAATTAACCCACTTAGGGTGTGAGTCCGAACGATATTGCAATTTCCAAAAAAGTTTACATCTTTTGAAGCGGACGACTGCTCGAGTGAGGACCGCGTCGAGGCACAAGCAGTGTGGCACACACACACACACACTCAAAATGGAGCGAATGCGCTTATTACCGAAGATTGGGATTGGGTTTGCAAGCACCACGGGCTGATGATGATAATTATGATTCGTTTTTACATATCTATTGCACGTGGTCTGCAACCAGCCATTTTGATTTCACTGGGCAAACAGTTCGTAGCCCACAAGCCTGCATATTTCTCAGATCACAAAAAAGTTGAGAAGCTTAGAATTTTATTTCTTTTTGTCGTAAATTCATTGTTTACTTTCTTATTTCTGCATATAGAAGTAACCGGGCGTTTCATTCAGAACCGTCGTTCAAGATGAAGGCTGGCAGCTATGAAAATGAGTGTTTTCTTTTTTTTATGGGATAGGAAGGCAAACGAGCAGGCGTGTCACCTGATGGAAAGCAATCAACGCCGCCCGTAGACGTCCGCAGTGCTTTTACAGAAGCGTTGCCGGCCTTTGAGAAATGTGTACACTTGTTTTTTGATCGGTCTAATGGCGTATCGATTCAAACACCGCTAGAGGTGAATCGTTCCACAGGCTAGTGCTGCGTGTAAAGAAGTTTCGGGAAAAACGCATTGTACTGGATCGGACGGTGGACGGTGGACGGTGGGGATGATACTTTTCTTTATGTCAAGTTGTGCCTAGGTTACTGCGGATGTCTATAGGCCACGTTAATCCTATCCCATTAAAAGAGAAACGTCATAGGTTACTTAGTAGACGTGAAACATTGACGGCTCGGTCTCCACCGCGTGCTCACGGCCACGTGTACGTGACTCTGTCACTGTATGTAAGAGTCAAGTGGAGTGGAGTGGAGTGGTTTCACATCAAAAAAGTTTTAGTGTGGGTCGTGTGGGTGGAAAAGAAAACGAACGTATAAAATTTAGAAACAAATCAACTTTATTATCAAGATGAAAAAGACCAAATGATAAATATATATATATATATATAAGCTTACGTAACGGATATGTAGACAGCGAGGCGACCGCAGTTGCGACGGGGAAGTTCCGGCCGCGACTGAGGCACCTCGCTCCGCGAACTGAACCTCACCTCACTATATACAATATACAATACAACGAATACATATATGATACATAATCGAAAACAATTTCAATGACCGGATCGTCGGAACTGAACGATAATGATGTAAAATGTACAATTATTATAATAATACTCCACCGAGAATCTCCCGCATCGGGCAGCGCGTGTGTACCTAATTGTCTTTGTTTTTGTCGACTTCCCTATAACTCGTTACACGGTAAACATCTCACTATTATATATTTACAAGCCCCGGGGGGCCGCAGTCTGTTCATTGTATAAAACTATCACTCGCGACATGGCACTTGGCGGGGGGCCTTGGATGCCTCCATGGCTCCGTGGGCCGGGGGCCGGCGGCGGCCGCGGGGGTCCGCGGGGCTCCGCTCGGCCACTAGTCGCCGGGGTGCTCGGGGCACGATCTGTTCACTTCGAACCACTGGTCTATACATCTGGAATGAGAGACAAACGTATGTTAGGATGTTAGCAATCAAGCAAATTTAACATTCATCAATCCGGTGGCAGAATTGGGTACTCAAACATTAATACTGAAAATAAATCGGAGGCTGTTTAATACAAGTAAAAATTTCTATAGCCGCGTTACACAACTCTGGGTAGGGAAAAGTCCATGGGTTCGCGTCAGCAACATGGTAATGCTTAACGTATACTATGAGGTTAATGCGCGCGCAGCTGCCTACGTACACGCATCACGCCAACACATTGTATATACCCGATTGTATGTGTGTTCGTTGGACGCTTCATGGATGGATAAAGTTTTGTGAGTCGCGTCAGAAACATGCTGCAGTATTATAGAAACACTTAATATTACAATTAGTTTGAAATTTCAAAATACAGTTTTAAGTTTTCACTTCTGTCGACAGTCCTCGCGACTGCCTCCGAATTTTTTTCAGAAGCTCCTACTGTAAACGTACGATTTTCGACTCGGCGTAGTATTCTTTGTAGGTATCGAGGTTCTGGATAACGGATCTAGGGTTGTGCAAAATACACAGCAATAATTTGTATAATAATTTTCCAGTTCACTGATAAAAATAGTGTATTCTATTGTTAATGTATTCTATTATTTAACATGTTCTCATAATTGGCAGGATTTGACTCAGTTGCATGCAGATTTTGTTCCACACGAAACATTTCTGGTCTCCCTCTCCGGCATATATGACCGTTAATGAAAAAGCCTTAGTTGTCAATAGTCTGGAGGCCAGACCTTTGTAGGCTGTACTCCAGGACGCATCTAATGACCGAGAAAGTTCCCAGTAGCCTTGCTAAGATGAAATAGAGCCTACCATTTTTTTTTATGGAAGGCAAACAAGCACGTGGGTAGCCTGATGGAAAGCAACAACGAACGACGATTACTTTGTCAAGAATGGCATAATATTTGTCTGTAGCACAAATGGGCCGGCTCGCCCGGGGAAGTACCACACTCCCGCAGAAAACCGGCGTCTGAGTTGTAGCTTGGCTACCGCGCTTCGTACGGTGAGCGGCTGAGTTCCGGAGGCCCTCCCCATCGCACTCCCATAATGTCACTTTCCATAAAGGTCGGCAACGCTCCCGCACTGCCTATGGCGCTGCGGATATCTATGGGCGGCTTTCCATCGGACGACACACCTGCTCGTTTGTCTTCCTATCCCATTAAAAAAAATTCCACGTAAAATACGTATGTGTGGTGCGTACACACCGTACCAACCCACTAATGCATTTCCACACTCAATTAAGTATTACGTTCAACAGTGCTAATGGTACATTTAAATATAACGGTGTTAGAACAGACACGCACCCCTTGTGGTAGATACAGAGGCAGGGCAGGCGGGCGATGGTGTCGCCAGCGGAGAGCTCCTCCAGACATATCACGCACTCGCCCTTCGCGTCGCTCAGCACGTCCTCTGGAAAGTCACAACACAATCAATCGCATCATTTAAGTTCACATAGAAATACATTGTATATTCAATCAATCAATCGGGGGACATCTACACCCTGTTGGGGGTGTAGGAGCGAGTCTCGGGGTTGAACCCCACTACTTGGATATCTGCTCGAGGAAGCGACCGCTTCCCGGTCTTTGCGCCGCCGTAAGCGGCTGCTTTTGGGGATCCTTAAAGACTGCCACAAACTAAACCCGCTCTATCCCATATCAGGTAGGGGCGAATACGTTATACAGCGTCGCCCTATGGTCGACGCCGGAACTGACTGCAACGATGACCTTCACGAAGCAGGCGATGAGCTGGCTCACATAGTCATCGGCTTCTCGGAGTATTCGCTGCTTGGTTGCGCTTGTTGAAGCGCAGGTACTTTTACTTTTGAGTCGAACAGTGCCCCCTCTCTGGCTGGCACCGGGGTCGATGACCGTCGAGGTGCCGGGGGGGGGGGAATGACATTGTATATTGCATAGTCAATTACATATCGACAAAAAAGAGCAAAAACGTAAACCACTTTTGAGATTTTTGAAAAAATTGTTGATTATCGTAGTAAGGCGTTACTTTGCGGAAATCCGTTGCTATGTGAACAGTTAGATCTTTTACTTAGCTAAGATCCGCGACAGGCGAACAATAACAGAAAAATAGTAATATGTGCGTTTTCTACTGGAACAAGTGGATTTACGGGGAACTTAAACTAAATCTTACCGAGAAAACGGCCGTCAGCAACTCTCCACCTCCCAACCACCATCAACAATACCCAGCACACACCACCACTTTTCCACCTTGCAAACGACACCGCCTCGCGTTTCGCCTCAACGCGAGGCATCTTCAGGTATAGTAGACTCTACGGAAGACAACCGTTAAGTCTTCTCTTAACGGTTGTCTTTGAGTTGCTGACGGCCGTTTTTCGTTAAGTTTTAGTTTAAGTTCACTGGGTAAATCCACTTCACCCAGCAGGAAAACAGACATTATTAATTTTCTGTTATTGTTTGCTTGTCGCGGATCTTAGCTAAGTAAAAGTTTTGACTGTCCGTGATAGTGATGGATTTCCGCAAAGTAAAGCCTGACTCCATTAATCAATATAACTGTTGAAAATAGGGAATAAATAAATACTCACCGTTGTATGAGAGCCGGGGCCTGGTGAGACACATGACGAGGTGGCACTCGATGTCGTCTGGCAGCACGAACTTACTGCACACCGGACACTTGATACCTGCAACCGACAGACGGGAGAAGCGTTACACACAGTCACATACAGGTATCATAGGCAGTCATACACATATATATTACGTAGCCACGACTTTCATTTTCGACCAACCTCTCTTTTGCCCGCAATTTTTCCCATCTTGATCAGTTGCAGCAACTTGTAACTGTCATGTCTCATGATATGACCCAGGTAAGCACGTAACTTTTCTACCTTTGACGGCCAGAAAGAGAACATTCGCGAAAGCCACGATAGTGGCGCGTCGGTCAGAAAGAGAACATTCGCGAAAACCACGATAGTGGCGCGTCGTTCAGATAGAGAACATTCGCGAAAGCCACTACAGTGGCGCGTCGGTCAGAAAGAGAACATTCGCGAAAGCCACTACAGTGGCGCGTCGGTCAGAAAGAGAACATTCGCGAAAGCCACTACAGTGGCGCGTCGGTCAGAAAGAGAACATTCGCGAAAGCCACTACAGTGGCGCGTCGGTCAGAAAGAGAACATTCGCGAAAGCCACTATAGTGGCGCGTTGTGCCTAAGAGGTTTAAAGAAAAGAATCCATAGCGTTGGAACGTAAGCGCTATCCGTATCCTATTGGACTATTGCCTTTTCATTTTCCTTTGTTTTGAAACATTCACGAATATTTTTTTTATGTCAGAGTGTGACTAATGTTCCACGTCAACGTTTTTATGTCAGTTTTGACATAACGACTATTATATACATGACTTGTAAACACAATAGACGTCAGTTATCTCGGGCTTGAACACGCTGAAGCTGTTGCCATGAGTTCCATGACACAAAAGAGGACCGAAATGCATGTCGAATTAGTTACTCAGACGGGGAGACAGGTAAAATAGTATATTATGTTGATATATTAAAATAAAAATAGGTAAAAAAAATACGACTACCGATACGAGTGGCGGGGTCTCCGCCCGCGAAGTCAATGGTAGCGGGTTCGATCCCCGCATGGGAATAAATATATGTATGGATTACAACTATTTATTCCGAGTCTGGTAACCTCGCCAACCCGCATTGGACCACCGTGGTGGGTGGGTTAGCGTCCGTTCCTCCAGAAATGGAGAGGCCCGTGTTCAGCAGTTGTACATAAATAGGCTGTTTAAAAAAAAACACATTTAAGTCAAACGGTTTTATTCATACATTAAAATAAAAATGTGGGGCACATAGAAATCTGCGGGCGGCGCACTTTTGGCAACCACGGTTGCTATATTTTCGCGCCTATTTTATATATATTTTATTTATTTATCGATATCTTTAATTCAATCAATCTGTGGTCTCTGCCTAGCCCTACGGAAGACAGGTGTGACGATATGTATGTATCTAATGTTGTTATTAAACAAAAATACATATTAACACATCACAAAGTTACTCTCCATCATGTGTGTACTTAGCATAAAGTTGCCGTAAAGGATAAAATTTAACGACCTTCGCGTATGATGTACGACATTTTGAAGTATCAACTAATATCCCTTCCAAATTACTGAAAACCAAACATTTTCCCAGTGCCACTTTACACCTTATTACAAAGACGAGTGGTTTGTTTTGTACTGGTCACACACAACGGGAGTTGGGTATTTAATATTCGCGTCAGCTGTCATGGAAGTCGTGGTGACGAGACACGCATCTCGTTTGTCTATGACACCGTCACAAGTTACAAGAACATTTATATCTTTAACAAATGCTGTAAAAGCAAATTGTGTGATATAGATAATAAAAACTATTTATCTTTTTTTTTGTTGAACGGCCTTTAGGTAATTTAAAAAAGAATACGATACAAATTGCAACACTCAATGCGATTTAGACGTCTGTTCACAACAACGGTTCACACTCGAATGCACCGCTAACGAAATGAACTGATTTTAAAGACCGAAGTTATTGAACATTTCCATAGACAAATGAACAGACAAAGACCTAAGTGAAGTAATAAATAAATGTATTACCAACATAACAAAACACACTCTACCTACATATATGGTACGTAACAGACTATACTAAATAGACATTTAAAATTAATCAAAATTAAATTTAATTAACTGTTTTTATTTACTAATTTAATAATATTATAAAAAATATTTATTTCAACCTTTACAGATCATAATTTGTTAGTAGACTCACTAATGTTAGTACGTAAGACAAGCTTGATTTGTCAACATATGCGCTACTCTGCAGACGAATACTTTGTCAAGAATGGCACATTATTTGTCTGTAGCATGAATGGGCCGGCTCGCCCGGGGAAGTACCACACTCCCGCAGAAAACCGGCGTCTGAGTGGTAGCTTAGCTATCGCGCTTCGTCCGGTGAGCGATTGAGTTCCGGAGGCCCAACCCCCTCCCCCTCTTTCTCCTCTTCCATAAAGACACGTCCTTAAAGGCCGTCCTTAAAGGCCAACGCTTCTGCACTGCCTGTGGCGCTGTGGATGTCTATGGGCGGCGTTGGTTGGTTTCCATCGAGTAACATGCCTGCTCGTTTGCCTTCTCATCTCATAAGAAAGAAAAAAAATTTGAAAATGGTCCAGATACGGACAATCAAACCTCAACCTCAATGCCCTCAGGAAACCGTTGGGACTGTTATAATATACATTTTTTATTTTTCATAAAATTAAGAAATTTTATTGAATGACAATCCTAATAACCAACTGATACAATCGTGATAATTAATAATATATAGATAAGTCTGTCTATATTAAGTCTTTGTTAACATTGCAAACAGGGATTGTTAAGATTATTAATGGAGTCGGGCGTTACTTTGCGGAAATCCATCACTATGTGGACAGTTAAAAGTTTTACTTAGCTAAGATCCGCGACAAGCAAAACAATAACAGAAAATTAATAATGTGTGTTCTCTTTTATAGCATGTAGTCACTTTTCTTTTCGGAAGACAACCGAAAAGTCACTTTTCGATTGTCTTCCGTAGAGATATACCTGAAGATGCCTATAAGAGTCTCCTATACATGAAGATGCCTCGTGTTGGGGCGAAACACGTGTCGTTTACAAGGTGAAAAAGTGGTAGTGTGTGTTTGGTGTTGTGTATAGTGGTTGGTGGGTGGAGAATTGATGGCCGGTTTTCGGTAAGTTTTTGGTTTAAGTTCCATATAAATCCACTTCATCTAACAGAAAAACACACATTATTATTTTTCTGTTATTGTTTTGCTTGTCGCGGATCTTAGCTAAGTAAAACTTTTGACTGTCCGTCCACATAGGGATTGATAAGCCAAGTCGGTTGCCACTTGGTGGCTTAAAACTCGGGCCCCAGCTTCATAACACCTATTGACTTTGCTGAGTAATCAACGTTGTTTTTACAACGAAACCGTAAAAAAATAAAGCGGAAAACACGGAGCGAAATACTCATTTACCTAAGCCCGGGAATGAATTTCGCCGCCAACTGTTTCATAGATTTATGTTTCTCGCTGTAAATTAAAATGAAAAGCTCCAATTCAGTTCTATATTTATAAATTAATATACAATAATAATTTAGTACAACGGTTTCAGTTATTAATATAACGATTTATGAATGAAAAATATATCAACTAGAATTAACGAGAAAGTACGGCCTAAATACTACTCCGTTCCCTATCGTCGAGCATCTGGTGGGCCAACCCAATATAATCGGAGAGACTAAGGCTCACCGTCTTCGAAGGCTGGGCCACTTTGAGAGGATGGGGGAGGATCGCGCAGTCAAGAGAGCGTATGTGGGTCGCCCAACTGGACGACGCCCTGTGCGGGACCCCAGGTGCCGCTGGAGAGACATGGTGGAGGATGACTTGCGCAACCTTCAAAGCTGCAATTGGCAGGAGGTGTTGCAGAACAGGGTAAGGTGGAGTAAGATCTGTGCGGAGGCCAAAATCCATTTTGGATCGCTGCGCCAACAAAGTTAGTTTTAGTTGTTACCCTATATTCTTATATTATATTATCCCTGCCGATTTGATTCCCGCAATCATTTTTGAGAAATCCTAGAAGTGTTTACTGCGTAGGATATATATAGGTTAGAATACCTAAATGTAAACGCAAAAACAGAAGGCGCTTTGTCATTTATTACATGAATTATTTGTTTTTATTTTTATTGTATTGTGTTTGTATTTATGTGTATGTGTATATGAGTATGAGTAGTTTATATATATATATATATATATATATATATATATATATATATATATATATATATATATATGGATTTATGTGTATGTATGTATGTGTGTGTCAGTATGAATGTCGTCACTGTGGTCCGCGATCTGACTACGTTGGTTCTTGCTGAAAACCAGCTCCCCATGTGCTCCCATAGAACGCCTGACATATGCTGAGCAAGACGAAAGAAGCCCGCCTTATTTGCCACGGATAACCTCTCGAGAAAACTAATGAAATAGAATATTTTCCACTCAGCAATGCTCGACTATAATACGACTACTACATAAAGACGACTAATTGGCTCAGTGGGGAGACAATGGTCACGGGTTCGATCCCCGCATCGGGACAAATATATGTTATGTATTACAGATATTTATTTCGAGTCTGGTAACCCCGCCAATCCGCATTGGACAAGCGTGGTGGGTTAATGGTTCCTCCAGAAATGGAGAGGCCCGTGCTCAGCAGTGGGACACATATATGGATTGTTAAAAAAAAAATGCTTTACTAGTGGACGCTGCGTGGATAAAGAAACGCGAGATGAGATTTCGTCTATAAAATGTTTACATACGCAATTCACACTCCGACTCGTAAAACGTGTGGTGTTTCACAATCGGTATTTATTTAGACCCGATGTGTTGTTGCAAAGGCTCCGCAATTATTTGCAACAATATTATTGTTTACACGTTTCAATATTAAAAGCATAATATTAAACAATCACACGAACATGCTTATGGAGTGGACTATAGGTGTTTAAACGGGTCACATTTAATGGGAATTTTTTTATCGTTTACAATATTGTTGGCACTTGGTGAGTCGGTTTCATTGTATAACATTATATCCTCAGTATGTTCCTTTTCCACTTAATGTACGTCACAAGGACAAAACATACGTCTTTGCTTCGTACAACACCGTACCTACACAATGTAGCAATATATTTTTCACAGCGTATATATCCCCGCAGAGCACAGGCCTCTCAATTTCTGGAGGAACTCACGGTAACCCACCATTCTACAAGCGTCTAATGCGGGTTGGCGGGCTAAACAGACTCGAAATAAGTATCTGTATGCCATACGTATATTTATTCCGATGCGGGGATCGAACCCGCGACCATTGACTCCGTAGGCGGTGGACCAAGTTACCACACCATGAGCCAATCGGTCGTCATGTAGTACAACTAGTTCGTCAGAATTCTGTTCAATGCTGAAGAACTAGTTGGCTAAGTGGAATTCCCATTCCTATATAAACGTGGTGGGTTAGTATCCCTTCTGCCAGAAATAGGAAGTTCCATGCCTAGCATTGGAACATATCGACGCAAAAAAGCGAAAACGCTGTTAATGAGACAGATGTCAAAACATTTTAATTGCATTTTCGGATCAGAAAAAAATACTGCGTCGAATGGTCTGAGTCTCACAGCTCTGCAACCAAGGTGGAGATATGTGGTCTCTGTCTATCCCTACGGAAACAGGAGTGATGACGTGTATGTTATATCTTGACAGATTTCAAATGTTAGAAATTCTCTTTCTACTGACGCTGTTTATGGAATCCTCGGCGATAAGTTGTCCAATGGCGTGTAGGATGTGTGCAGAGGATAAGGAACCGTTCCCCGTTCTCGAGGTGTACTGCTCCATGTGCAAGGAGTGTCGGGAGAGACGCAGGGAGTGGGTGGACAACAAGGATCGCAACTGGCGGAGGGCCAACGAAGATTACCTCTCCGGTGAAATGGGTGAGAAGTGTTTAAAACAAATATCACTCTATATCTCTTTCGTAGAGTCTTTGTGAGTTCTTTCGTAGAGTTCGTACACCTGAGGATGCCTCATGTCGAGACAAAATTCATTGTTTGTAGTGAAAAATGGTAGGTTTGTCTTTGACGCTGTGAACGTTAGTGATAATAGTGGAGTTCTGAAAGATTTGCTGACGGCCGTTTCTCCTTAAGAGTTAGATTTGTAATTCTCTATACACTTCAATCAACAGCCTGCGACAGTCCACTGCTGGACATAGGCCTCCCCTAAGAAGCACCACCTATCCCGATCTTCGGTTTCATCTAGTTCTGCCAGCCGTCCTGCGCAGATCGTCGCACCATCTAGCAGTCCGTCCCACACTACGTTTACCGAGATGCGGTCTCCACTCCAGCACTCGTCTGCTCCAACGATCGTCGGATCTCCGACAAACGTGACCAGCCCATTGCCACTTTACTTTGCCAATTCGAAAAGCTATGTCGGTGACTTTAGTTCTCTGGCGGTTTTGTTTATTTTGAATCACATCTACCAGAGAAACTCCGAGCATAGCTCTCTCCATAACTGTTGGAGCGACTCCACGTTTCGACGCTGTAAATACACTTAGCAAACAATAAATATAATTTTTTTTTAATTTGTGTCCGCGGATCTAAGCCAAGTAAGTTGCAATGACCATCTTCGTAATAGATTCTCCATGCTAAATAATGCCTGATTTTTTTAAAAATAATCGATGGATTATTTAAAAAAATCCAGTATATTTACCATATTTCTCTTTTAATGTAAACCTGACATGCATCACGATTCCACAAGGTAAATTAGTGGGGCACACAAATTCGGCATAAATACATTTACCCTACACATATATTTATTTTAACCCGGGAATCAAACTTGCGACCAATAACTCGTAACAAAAAACAGTATCGTCTGGATCTGGATGAATGGCGATCCAGTACAGTCTATTTTCCCGAAACTTATTTTCATGTATGTATGAAACCTGCCTTCAGCGGTTTTACCGAATCGATACGAAGTTGGAACCTTCAAAAAACAAGCCTGCACTTTCCTTAAAGACCGGCAACCCTTCTGCACTGCCTATGACACTGCTAATGTCCTTGGGCGAGCTACTCCAGTCTATATTCACCAAATGATATGTATAATATGTAAGTAAATTTCACAGAATACCATCCTGAGTGTCCAACACCACCACTTTGTGAGGACAACGCGATGCCCTTCGAACTGACATCCAGTGTGTTACCAACCACCATCACCACCACTTCGACCACCACGACCACCACGCCGCCGCCGACTAAGCATCAGTCAGTAACCAGACACAACTGCCATCCCTCCCCAAACTGCATACCGCGCAGACCTGTTATGCCAATCTGTTGTACCCCCGTGTGTCCCTACCCATCCCACTGCCCCCCACCCCCCAAAACAGTGGAGCCACTGACACAGCAGTACACCATGCCGACATCTCCAAGTACTACTACTGTCGACTTCTTCTATGTTCACGTTGGTGTACCGAAGAAGATACTTAATAATCAGCTGTTTTAGCGATATATGTATTACAAACTTCATTCAAACTCATAAAGAACGTATCATCTTACTGAAAAACGCAGAAATGTTTAGGATTTTTTCCCACAGAGATGAATAATAAAAAACTACAAAGGATATAAATAAAATTCAATAACTTTCATGAAGAGGAGAAATACGGATTTTATTTTAAAAATTACTATTTCGTCTAAATTTTGCCATGTCGGATACCCTCTTTGAATCTAGCCACAGTATTCTGTGTCGCTTGCCGAAGTACCCCAACAGAAAAAAAGCCCACAGATAGGGGTGAGATCTGCCGACCTGAGTGGGAAACCCACCGAAACGGCTCTCTTGTGGCTCAATCTTGTTGAAACCATGCGTTTGAATTGGAAGCAAATTTTCTCAATATCAGCAGAAAATAATAAATAAGCACGCTTGTTATTTATTTATTTTAAACGAAATTCACAGCACGTGTTATTTATTGCTGAAGCTTATATAAAGTATTAAACACTTTTGGAGCCAATAATGGACTTACATTTAATTAACTAAAAATATATACAAATTGGTTGCTCACGACGTTAATCTATATAATATTTCTTAATACATATGGGTGGGTGTGTGTGTTTTTTTTATGGGATAGGAAGGCAAACGAGCAGGCGTGTCACCTGATGGAAAGCAACCAAGCCGCCCATAAACTTCCGCAGCGCCATAAGCAATGCGGAAGCGTTGCCGACCTTTAAGGCAGGTGTCATTATGATAGTGGAAATGGGAAGAAGAGGGATAGAGGGAAGAAGAGGTTGTTGGGGCTCCGGAACTGGGCCGCTCACCGAACGAAGCGCGGTAGCTAAGCTACCACCCAGACGCCGGTTTTCTGCGGGAGTGTGATACTTCCCCGGGCGAGCCGGTCCATTCATGCTACAGACAAATATTATGCTATTCTTGACGAAGTATTTGTCTGCAGCGTGGCTCTACCACTTTATAAAAGTGTGTGTGTGTGTGTGTGAGTAATGTGTGGGCGTGTGCGTGTGTTAGAGGCAAGAGTGTACATTTAATAATAATGATTTTCTGATACGATTTTTAAAACGTTTTATACGTATTTAGAGTGACGCGGGAATTGAATACGTGACTCCAAAAGCGGTAGCCCAGTCCGTTAAAATTCACCAGTGAAATTATGATCCACAATATTTCGTAATTTTTCCACACGATCATAAATTATGAGTTATATATACTCGTATCATTACGTTTGCCTACACTACGCATTAACTCAAGGCACTGATTTGCATCAAGTTTCTGTATGCTATTAAGGGTAATTTACTAAGGAATGTCGTCGAAAATTACGAATGATGGCAAACTTGTGTGCCTTTTTATTACATTGTTAACCATGAATACGACAATATTTATGCGAAAAAATGAATAAGCAAACGATGATGTGTTTTCTGCGTGTATTATTTTTCACGAATATATATATATATATATATATATATATATATATATATATATATATATATATATATATATATATATATATATATATATATATATATATATATATATATATTATATATACATATTATATATATATTATTTGCGTAAAAGTACGCAATTGTTCCTCAACTTTTTGTTTTTTATATATTCACGCCTATTTTTATATATATTCACCACAGAGCGTCATCCGCTACCATTTATCGCAGCAAAACAAGTTTTTACGCAGTGCATACAAAAAGCTACTATGCAAACTAATGATATTTTTAATAATTTAACAGTGTCTACCACTGCCACGCTGCGGACGAATACTTTGCCAAGAACGGCATAATATTTGTCTGTGGCATGAATGGGCCGGCTCGCCCGCCGGGGACGTACCACACTCCCACAGAAAACCGGATTCTGAGTGGTAGCCTAGCTACCGCGTTTCGTACGGTGCGCGGTCGAGTTCCGGAGGCCCAACACCCTCCCCCTCCCACTACCCCTCCCATTCCCACTCCAATAATGACACATTCTTTAAAGGACAGCAAAGCTTCCGTACTGCCAATGGCACTGCGGAAGTCTATGGGCGGCGTTGATTGCTTTCCATCAGGTGACACGCCTCCTCGTTTGCCTTCCTATCTCATAAAAAAAATATTAAAATAACACACACACATACATACAGATAGAGAGAGAGAGAGAGACTCATATAGAGAGAAAATGAGACACAGAGAGATACAAACACATGTACGCACAGCTAAACAATAGATGCAAAGACAGACAGACAAGTTTATTCTGAATATGACAATAAATAAACGCCCACCGGCGTGCGGGTGACCTTATAACATTGTTGAAGGTGTATTTGTATTTGCACACATGTCTCAACCATGACTTGTCGAAACGTGCCGTATATATTATCAATCAATATATATATACGGCCTTAGCCAAAAGTATTAGGCACCTTACAATTTACTCCATTACACTTGGGGACGAAAAATACTTCTAATTTGATTGCATACTTTCATGGAGAGCTACAATATTTTGTTAGTCTCACTAAACCTCAAAAACTAATATAAATAAAAGAATATTTCTTATTTATTTTGTTCGTTATATAATACAGGGAAACGTAAACCATTTACGGATAAAAACATATAGGGAAAATATAGAAAAAAATAATTTTGAAAAATGAAAAGATTCATTTTCTTCCTTTTACTTCCAATTAGTGCTTCAACTCGGAAAGGCATGAATGGGCCCGCTCGCTCGGGGAAGTACCACACTCCCAAAGAAAACCGGCGTCCGAGTGGTAGCTTAGCTACCGCGCTTCGTCCGGTTGAGTTCCGGCGGCCCAATCACCCTCCCCCTCACACAGTGACACTATTCTTAAAGGCAGGGATCGCACTACGGATGCACTACGGATGTTTATGGTTGGCGTTAATCGCTTTCCATCAGATGAAACGCTGATGTTTGCCTAGCCCATAAAAAAGAGGTAGAATTAATTTGGACCGGCCATGACCACAGTGACAAGAGTGTAAACGACAGAGAACTGTACATTCTTAACGGAAACAGTACGTGAAAACTTATCTAGTGTGATATCACCTTTTATATGAACCGCCAATACGCCAATCCACGGTCTGGCGTGCCAATGGATGCGTGGCTAGGGGCGAGCCTAGTCGCAAGCGTGCCGACCGTCCCGGGTACTATGGTGCCTTACCTCAGCATGCAGGGCTCTGCTGGGGCTGATTTCAATCCTTTTCCTCTCTTGCGGCTCGTGGGATTCACCAAGATGAATTTAATGTACCAAATTTGTTAAAAATGATGGCGACGTGGTTCGCCACCCGTCACGTCGTGATTCTCACGAGGTCGGCCGTTTCGCTGCGATAAATGGTAGCGGATGGAGCTCTGTGGACTCTGACAACCCGTTCGGGGGATAGGCGTGAATATATAAAAAAATATATATATATATATATATATATATATATATATATATATATATATATATATATATATATATATATATATATATATACACACACACACATTCATACTTTATGACATCGGGGTGATCAGTCAGATGGATTGGTTTCATTACTTTAATGACACCTGATAACGACGCCCTAAAGCCCACTGGTATCATACAATATCATCGGCCACTCACTGTATTACACCGTAATTTCGAAATCAATACGTATATTAAAAGCAGTTTTTTCATTTGTAGTAATAAGCAAAGAGATTCGATAGAAACAATCAGAAATGAAAAGTCGGAAAAATGGCGAATGCGAGCATCTGCTGGTATGTGATCAGCGATAATACATATATACATATCGTCACGCCTGTCTCCCGTAGGGGTAGGCAGAGACCACAGATCTCCATCTGCTACGATCTCGGCATACTTCCCTTGCTTCCTCCACACTCATTATTCTTCTCATGCAAGCCCGCCGGTTGAGGGTACTCTTGACCTGGCCTTTCTTAAAAAGTTCAGTAATTTGGTCAAGGTACGTTTTTCGTGGTCTTCCTCTTCCTCGGCGATAATAAGGCTCACCGACTCCGTTGGCCACGTTGAGATGATGGGGGGGGGAGTCAAACGAGCGTATGTGTGTCGCCCAACTGCTGGAGAGGCACAGTGGAGGCAGACTTGCACAACCTTCAAATCGGATTCAGATCTTTTCGGAGGCCAAGATCTATTTTGAACCTCTGCACCAACAAAGTTAGTTGGTTAAGCAAAGAGATTATAAAACCGTGTTTTCATTTGTGGTTATAGGCAAAGAGCTTATAAAATGGCAGTGACATCGGGCTTTAATGGTGGACGAAGTAAACTTTATGGTGGGCACAAAAATAAGTAATTGGGTTACCTAATGGTGAGTAATCGCAATCGCCCATTAATGCCCATTAATGGTAGGACCATATACAGTCGTCACGGGGTGTAGACGAATTGAGTACAGTTGTTTCTTGATTTATCCTACTAATATTATAAATGCGAAAGTTTGTGAGTATGGATGTATGTTTGTTTAATAAAATATATTTATTTAAAATGATCTGTCACGAAACTTAATGTGGCAGACCGAATTCCACGCGAATCCGCGGGCAAAAGCTAGTATTATATATATTGCACGCTTAAAGAAGACCTCAGAAAACGTATAGAAGCGTTCGAAATGTGGGCATATAACGCGGAGTCAATGGTCGCGGGTTCGATCCCCGCATCGGAATAAATATATGTATGGATTACAAATATTTATTCCGAGTCTGGTAACGCGTCAATCCGCATTGGACAAGCGAGGTGGGTTAACGTCCGTTCCTCCAGAAATGGAGAGGTCCGTGCTCAGCAGTGGGACATATATGGGCTGTTAAAAAAAGATATGAAAGTTTGCATCGAATGTCGTCATTCAATCATGTGAAGGTTAAATTTATTACAATTATGTAAACATTATATATATTCACGCCTATCCCCCGCAGGGGTTGGCAGAGACCACAGAGCTCCATCCGCTACGATTCCGGCACACCCTCCCAGCCTCCTCCACACTCATCCATTCTTTTATCCATTCTTCCTCTCACATTCAACGCAGCGAAACGACTCTCCATTAGTCGTTTCTCGCCCTCGTGGGAATCAGGACGTGACGGGTGGCGAACCACGTCGCCGTCATTTTTCAACAAATTAGGTATATTAAAATTCATCTTAGTGAAAATTACGTAAATGCACAGGCATTTTTATATAACAACGATTTTCCGAAAAGTAATGCAAAATCCTAGTGATCTATTACTCTATATCATCTTGTGCTGAGATATCAAAGTACTTGTTGTGACGTGTAATCAATATAGGAAATATAGTTCAGACAGTCTTGCGTTTACAGAGAGCAAAATAAACCTTTCATACTCTGCTTGTACCGAGGAATGCGTTCACAAAAGCTTTTCCCATTTATCTTCTTTCTTTGCGTTTCTCACAAAGCGTATAAAGATGTGAAACTACGAGTAAGCAATAACTGTTCCCTTTTAAAAGGGGCACTGAATACCTAGAAAATAGTAGCAAACAAAGATAGAGTAAGCGATTCTAATAGTTAATTCCTTGGAGTGAATGAACTCAAACTGATATATATATATATATTTTGAAAGGATAGGAAGTCAAACAAGCAGACGTGTTTGAAAAACAATCAACGTGTTGCTGGCCTTCAAGGGAGGTGTCATTATGTAAAGGGAAAGCGGAAGGGGGGTTTGGGCCTCCGAAACTCAACCGCTCACCTGACGAAGCGCGGTAGCAGCTAAGCTATCACTCAGACGCCGGTTGTTTGCGGGAGTGTGGTACTTCCCATCTGGATAAATGGCGATCGAGGACGGTGCATTTTTCCAGAAACCTCTTTCCACGCACGACTAGCCTGTTACACCGTAACTCGAAGTAAATATTTTTTTGTAATATTTTACAAACTTACATATGATCACGCCTGTTTCCCGTAGCGGCCGGTAGAGACCACAGATCTCCATCAGCTACGATCCCGAAAAACTTTCTTTGCTCCATGCACATTCATCACTCTCTTCATACTAGCTCGCCGGTTAAGAGTACTTTTGACCTGGCGTTTCTTGAGAATTTCAGCAATTTAGTCAAGGTATGTATGTTTTCCTTGATCTTCCTCTACGGACCCTTCCATCCACATACGCAACGTTAATATCTTTCGTCCTTCATCCATCCTCACTATGTGCCCTATTCCTTTCTCAACATTTGTCACGACAACTTTTACTATATATTCTATCAAAGTTTCCCCACATATACTTCTTTCATCCATCCTCTCTATGTGCCCTATTCCTTTCTCAACCTATGTCATGATAACTTTCACTATATATTCCATCAAAGTTCCCCCAAACGTACTTCTTTCATCCATCCTGTCTATGTGCCCTATTACTCTCTCAACCTATGTCATGACAACTTTCACTATATATTCTATCAAAGTTCCTCCAAACATACTTCATTCATCCATTCTCACTATGTGCCCTATTCCTTTCTCAACCTATGTCACGACAACTTATACTATACATTCTATCACAATTTCCCCAAACATACTTCTTTACATTCTCATTTACCACCGATATAATGGTCAGGACATAAAGATACAATGGTGAGCAGATCAAGTGGTGTTCTTGTACGAGGATAAAGCAAAACAATTGTAAAAAAAAATAATGGTAACTTGTAGATTTGTGTACGTGAGCAGCGTACACATACCATCATCACCGTCGTTTACCACCCATTGTGTTCACCGCTGGCACACGCGGACGCCGGTTATGGTTTACATTGGCATTCTGATCGCCTGAGATCATGCGATTGTTTATTCTAAAGATCATGCAATTACTTATTCTAAAGATCATGCGATTTCTGATGATTCGTTTGCCGAATTGTTTTTAATTTATAATAAATGTAAGACGTCAACGAACGAACAAATGTTATAGACGACCACTTGGCTCAGTGGTGGTGCTGTTGCCTGTGCAATTAATGGTCGTAGGTTCGAACCCCCACCAATCCGCAATTTGTGTTAATGTTCCATGTGGACAAGCGTTGTGGGTTAATGTCCCGTCCTCCGGAAATGGGGAGGTCCGTGCCCAGCGGTGGGACATCCATGGGTTGTTAAAAAAAATGTTAGTTTGCTATTTTTCTATAACAACACAAACGGCGCAGTGGCGATATATTCGTTTACGAAACTAAGTTCATCGGTTCGATTCCGTATAAAAATGTGCACATCCTTCAGATGTTTGCTCTGATGGTGGTATATAATTTTCATCTGTAGAATCTGATCATCTGAGATACCTGTATCTTCTCGAAGATCATATGTTGAGAAGATGCTGACTAAATATTTGGTTACAAAGATAGAAAATAAAGAGGTGCAATCGACAGAAATCATATATGAGTCATTGTCAGGAAAATGATCAATACAAACCATGTCACAGTAGTTTACCTTAAGGAAAATCATTTTGAAAGACTAACTACGACATAAACAATTTAAAAAAAAAAAACAAGACTTAAAAATATATTATGTAATATATTCCGTACCATACATACGCCTTTTGTATAAAAATAAGATTTATAAAGATAACTCTACAGTGTTAACAAATCAAGACCTTGTAAGTAAGTAATATATAGTAATACATTCCATTCATATATGTAGTGTATGTGTATCTCTAATACAATGATTTGGAACAGTTACATATATTGTATATGTAATATTTTTTTATCGATACAAATCGACATCCATTACAAGTAACTCGAAGTTGCAGCCGAGACGTCTAGTCTCGGCTCAAATAGTAATTACTAATGAACTAATGAATACCCTATTCACCATCATCAGGATCAGCTATTATTATCATCGTACGGGACTCTATCGGTCGCTACTCTTTGAATATTTTAAAAAACTATTACTTTTCGCTATACTATTCGAACTAATGTCGAAAAAAATAGGGATAAAAGAGAATTTGTCGAACTACTAAATTGTGTCGCATCAATTCTCAAAAAAAAAATGTACAAATTTCTGAAAAGGCCGGTAATTCCTGTAGTACTGACAAGCCCCATAGATATATGTAGATATATCTATGGGCGACGTTGATTGCTTTGTGTCAGGTGATGCGCCTGCTCGTTTGCCTTCTTATCCCATAAAAAAGCCGTATGCTGTGTATCTTGCTGAATAGCAAACGAGTTCAAGGGTAAATGGTGGCGTTCAGATAAAAAAAATTCACAATTGTTCCTACACATTAAATATGCCTGGCTCTGTGGCGTTACTCCACCTGCCCAGCGTGGCATGTGTCTAAACGATATTGGTGAGACACAAATGATGTAAAATCTGCTGAAGTTTGGATAGGATATAGTGCAGACAATTACCGTACAGTATCCTCCGTGGCGGTCGCCGCATCTGAGCTCCGTATGCGGCCGCATCCGGTTCGGCGTCAGGCACACAAGTCCCAATTATAATCCCCATGGTCACCATAACACTATAACACCACCAGCGAACCGAAGCACACGAACAACGCACATGATCCCCTTATCATTGTCACTTTACACTCGATACGAGATAATAATATTATCTATTTAATCACTTGTTTATTTCCTGGTGGAATAGTACAGCAGTCTACACGGAGAAGCGTTCACGTCGATTGATGTAACTCAACTGGCCAGAGATAGGAGCTGCTAGTGGTGAGCGTTATATTAGGTAACCTAATATAACGCTAATATTTAAAAATATTCGTTATGCTTATTGTTTTTAAATTAATCTTACTGCTGTACACACTAATATTTTGTTTCCCGTTTACGATTACTGCATCTTAAATAAAGTAAAGCGCTATTTTCTGTTAAGTTTATTAGCAAAAATATTTATACTCAATTTGATAGTCCTACCCCGTGTAATGTATAAAAGTTTAATGAACTTATAAAATTAGTCATATGTTATGCGTGACAGTTAAAACGTTTACTTAACTGAGATCGTATTAAGTAAATGTTATAACTGTCCACATAGTAATGGATTTCCGCAAAGTAACGCCTGACTCCATTAACCGTAAACGTTATTGTCCACTAATATATTAACGCATATCAAATAACGTGTTATTTATAAATAGTTATAATATATCGTTACAATAAAACGTTTTTAAAAAAGCAGTTGTTAACATTTCTATAGGCTGGTAGTGTGTACGCGAATTGGTGGCACACGAATAAAATAACGTGTTATTTATAAATAGCATATTGTAATAAGAATACGGTTTTTTTAATAAGCAAGTGTGAACAGTTTAATAGGCTGGTAGTGCACGCGAATTGGAAGGGTTTGGCACGCGAGTGACGTCACAGCGATCACGTGACACTCCACCAGCGCCGGCGGGGGGTTGTGACTGTCAGATATGTCAACAGGTTGAAGAGAGAAAAGTCTTGGTGGAGGCGTCGAGTGAGACGAATTCTCGACAATCTCCGTAAAGTCTGTCACCGTAATAGCTGCGACCTACATTTTATCGTATTATTATATGATGCTTCAAACGATATTAACGGTTCGCTTATTATATATGAGTGCTTGCCTAATATGAATTATCAAATCGTGGTTGGTTCATTTTGTGCGTACCGCTCCAAGATCGTTGCTGATGCGAAGATAAAATCAGCGACGAAATATCCGCTGGAACCGAATCGCCGCCGTGATGGCGTAATGTTTATTTATTTTTTCCGGTTCCATAATTAACTTAATTTTTCAAATTGTTTTTGTAATTGCATAAGCAACGAAGCGGATGGATAATGCAAGCATTACTAAAAAAAATTTAAATTAAAATAATTACATACATACATATCATCACGCCTGTTTTCAGTATAGGGCAAGTTTTAAAAGTGTACCCCAGCAAAGTTGAGAATCACTGGACTAAGGTATTATATAAACGCCGAATTTCACAGACCTCAATACATTTCAAAGATAACACTGAAAACGCAATTGGATAATTCAGAAAGTCAAATACGGCGGCTTATTTTGAACCTCCCCGGCAGTCCATAGTTGCGTGCAGCTAATCTATTCCACCAGCGGGATAATTGTGCGCCACGCCCTTGATTGTACAAAGGCCCTGACACAACCACCTTCGAATATTTTAATAAACAGTCGTAGTTACAGCTCTTTGGTACTTTATTCGTTGAGAGAACGACCCCTTTCTTGTTTAATATGTACTCATATGTTCTTTCAAAATGAAATAAACGTAACAAGCTGACTGTCTTCATGTATAAATTGAATTATCTAGGTCAGTGATACTCAACCTTTTTGTCAGCCCCATTGGGTTGCTGCCTGAGCAGTGGGGTCCATCCCCGAGGATCGATACCACACCTCTGCGCGGGGTGTGGAGGTCCCCGTTTCGTTTCGTTTCTTTTTATCATAGGGACCACAAACACGCATTAATTGTAGTGTAGCGGGCTGCAAAAAAAAAATCCATCGCCTGGACCCCAGATGGACGGGAAAGCTGACAACGTTGGAAGGCCCGCAAGAGAACCGTGAGCAAGGAAGACACCACGCGAGATGGGAACACGAGATCAAAGAGATAGCCGGCACAAACTAATGCCAAATAGCTCGCTCCAGAAAGCAATGGATATCCTTAAACAAGGCCTTCACCTACAGAGGGACTCAATGCTTAAAATTTAGTTAAGAAATAGCTAACTTTGTTGGCGCAAAATGAATCTTGGCCTCCAAACAGATCTTACTACACCACCGTGCCCTGTCCTGCGCCACCTCCTGCCAGTTGCAGATTTGAAAGTTGCGCAAGTCATCCTCGACCATGTCTCTTCAGCGGTACCTGGGGCGTCCCACAGGACGTCGTCCAGTTGGGCTACCCACATACACTCTCTTGACTGCGCCATCCTCCCAACGTGGCCCAGCCAACGTAGTCGGTGAGCCTTAGTCTCTCCTATTACAATGGGTTAGGCCACCAGATGCTCCTAACGACGACTTACGGCAAGAAATAAAAGGATTTTTTTTTAAATTTATTTATGGTGCTGCAGATATCTATGGGCGGCGTTAAACGCTTTCCATGAAGCGACACACTCGTTTGATTCCCTATCTCATAAAAGAAAACAAAGAACCCATCACAACAATTAAGTAAACTCATATAAAAAAGTACCTAAATAGGGAAAAGCGTCAAAACCTATAAGGAAACCTTTCACAAGACAATCCGTCCTGTGAAATTTCAATTTGCTAGACTTCTTTGTCTGTGTCACACGTGACAAATGTGATACAGGGTATAAAGTAATAACTGCGCAGAATTGAGTGTTCCACTGTGCGCTGTGTTGCGTTCGCATAAGGCATATATTCGTACGAGCTGGTTCGGCAATGCGACCGTCACAACGAGGCTGTATACACAAGATTAATGGTATGAGATCATTTATGGGACGAGAAGCCGCAAGAGTTGATCGCGGTCATACGTCTGAAGCGGGAGTCGAGGGTAGACCGCAATGTTGTGAGTAAAGACAAATGGATCAGTTTAATGGGGTTCATTGAACTTCTATTGTGCATCTTCTTTGTTTATTTACGATAATCACTTTTTATGGGATTTGCATTTCTTCTTTTTATGGGATAGGAGGGCAAACGAGTAACCGTGTCGCCTGATGGTAAGCAATCAACGCCGCCCATAGACAACCGCGACACCGCAGAAGTCGCGGAAGCATTGCCGGCCTTTTAGGTATGTGTAGGCTTGTTTTTTTAAGGTTCCAATGTCGTATCGGTTCGGAAAGACCGCCAAGGGTAGCTGGTTCCACAAACTGGTGGTGCGTGGAAAGAAGTTACCCACCGTAGTAAATCGCCACTCATCCAGATGGTGGGGATGGAATTTTCCTTTACGGCGAGTTGTGCGGTTGTGGAATTCGGCGGCGGGAATTATTCCAAACAGCTTCTCGGAACACTCCCCATGAACCTGGGGAACTAACCCTCGGAACATTCTAAATATATATATAAACTTGATTGTCAAGGATTTAACAGGCGTATTAGGAAGTTACCGCTTCCGGGATCCTGATTTCCTAAGATATAATATAATCCTAAGGTAAGATAATCCACCACGATAAATCTAAGTGTGACCTACAGGTATTTATTAATAGAAAGTCTGGATGTCCACCGTTCCACCTTAGGCAAGCGAAGTGGGTTAATGTCCTTTCGTACCGAGGCTCTATGCCCAGCCATGGGACATATATGGACTGAAAAGAGTGATAAGTTTAGTACTTGCCACAGTGTGCGTAAAGGGAAGGCAGGATGTTTTTTCAATTCTGACAGAAAACAATCAACAATTTACTAATTTTTTTTATGGGATAGAAAGGCAAACGAGCACGGCAGGCGTGTCACCTGATGGAAAGCAATCAACGCCGCTCAGAAATATCTGCAATGCTATAGGCAGTGCAGAAACATTGCCGGCCTTTGAGGAAAGTCTCATTATGGGAGAGGAGTTGAGCCTCCGAAACTCAACCGCTCACAGGATAAAGCCCGGTAGTTAAGCTACCAGACGCCGGTTTTCTGCGGGAGTGTGGTACTTTCCCGGGCGAACCGGTCCATTGATGCTACAGAAAAATAACGCGTCTGCAGCGTGGCTCTACCGCCACATTATATGACCTAATTCTGCCAACGGACTACCTTTAGAAGCCTATATCCAGTTACAGAATTTAGTATTTGTATAATAGTTTAACCAACACAATAAGCAGCAATAAACTTCTAAACGAGAGTGATTTTGTTATTTCGTACTTACATTTGTTCCAAAAATTCCCTAAAGGTAAAAAGCTGACTGGGAGAGCTTACAAGCTCAGCACGACGTTATGAGCATTAGATTTTGTTTTCGCAAGCCAACCCCTGATCGTTAAGAACGCCTTCCACAACTCATCATTTATTTACCTCGCCGACGTCATCTTGTACAATGTGAGTAATTTATGTACGAATAACATCTCTAAAACTAAGTTTAATTAATGAACTCAAGTTTATACACAAATAAGTTAATGTATTACAAAAGTTACTTATATAGATACATTAAAGTGGAGAGCTATTTTGTTTGTCGCGCTAACACTCGAAAACGGCTCGACCGATCAGAATAATGTTTTGTTATTTAGTTCGCTATAATACAGGGAAGGTTAACGAATAAAAAAAACTTGAAGAATGAAAAATTATTTTTCTTCCCTGTTACTACAGATTACTTTTAATAGATCGCGTTCGTCTCGGTTTTATCGTCTTATGGACGTGTTCCTCGACACTGATTACTGTCCTCATGCAAGCCCGCCGGTTAAGGGTACTCTTGACCTGGCCTTTCTTTTAAAACTTTTAGTCTTAAAAGCAATTTGGTCAAGATATGTTTTCAGCGATCTTCCCTCCCGACCCATCCTTCCACATTCGCAACGTAATTTCTTTACCCAGTCGTCTGTCAGCCATCTTCTTTATGTGCCCAAACCATCTAAGCATCCCTTTCTTAAATTTTTTCACGACTAACTATATATTTCATTTTATTACATTAATGACTGGCAAAGAAATTATGACATGTTTTTACATATGGAATGAATGCATCCAATTCATTTAGATCAGGCATAAAAATTGTTTTATAAACACGTAGCGATGTATAATATAATATTATAGTAAAGTACTGGGGACTGCTTTGTCCTCAAACGAGCTATGAAACCGTCTGACTTCAATATCGCATTCAGATATTCAAAAGCATTTTCAAGCAGACGTTTCAAAGGTGAAGTACATTTATGCAGCGTATTAATTTTTAATGCTGAAAATTTATTTAACATCATTAAGCCGGAATGTTACAAAAAATGAGCCGGAACAATGTAATAAAAAATTAATATCAATTCATACTTTTATATCATGTTGAATATCTTATACAAGAGATGATTAAGATGGAGTCAGGCGTGACTTTACGGAAATCCATTAATATGTGGACAGTCAGAATTTCTACTAATTAAGATCCACGACAAGCAAACAATAATAGAAAAATAATAATGTTCTCGTGTGCTTTATTACTGGAAGAAGTGGATATACGGGGAACTTATTTATAATACGATCGTCAGCAACTCTCCACGTCTTAACCACTATCAACAACACCAACAACACCATTAAGTGACTTCACGTAACGGTCATCGTTAGTGGCAAACGAGCAGGCGTGTCACCTGGTGGAAAGCAAAATCAACGCCGCCCATAGTAGCATTGTCGACCATTAAGGAAAGTGTCATTATGGGAGTGAGAGGGGGGAGGGGGAGGATGTTGGACCTCCACCTCCAGAACTCAGCCACTCGCCGTACGAAGCGCGGTAACTCAGACGCCGGTTTTCCGCGGAATTGTGGTACTTCCCCGGGCGAGACGGCCGGTTCATGCTACAGTCAGTCTCGTTCCATGAAATCCTACCAATACTTCTCAGCTGTAAACGAACAGAACTTACACACAGTCACGCGTCGCTTGAGGATAAAGTAAAAAAAAATATTTGTTACGATATTTCTTCCACTATTATCCGGATAGTACGGATGAAAATTTGAAATTATAATGGGAGTTCAAAAATTAAAATGAACTTATTAAGTTAAAACCTTTTCTACGCGCCATTCCTTTCAAGAGCGTAAGGGCGCTTACAGAAAGAAGGTCAATATAGTGTGAGTAGCAATCGAGCCGGGATGAGAGGTGTAATTTGTCAAAGGTAAACATTGGTTTGCACCGGCACGGGGGCGCTGATGAACCGGCGCCGTGGGTAATTCCCCATTTTATTGGTTCCCTGTTTGTATACGACTACAAGTCATATATGTTTTGTGAGAAACATGGTAGAGGAAACTAAACAAGATTGGCTCTTATAAGAAGAAGATTAATGAAAGCAGACTAAATGCGGAAACGAGGAAGAGAATAAGGAATAAAGATATAACGAGTGATATATGAGAGTATAAAGGTGTCGTAACAAAAGACATGTAGATGGTTCGGGCACATAGAGATAGATGGATGAAAGACGACTGATAAAATAAATTTGTGTTGCGGATGTGGACGGTGAAGGAGAACACAACTTGACCAAAGAATTTAAGAGAGCCATGCTCATATGGATGAAGCTCTGTGGTTTCCGCCTGCCCCTATCGGAAACAGGCGTAACTATATCTAGTGATATAATGTATTTTATAAGATGTAGATTGTTAATCTAAATGGCTTAATGGCAAAGCTAGAGTGGATGGAAGGGTCGGTACAGGTAGACGACGAAAAACATACCTTGACCAAATTGCTGAACTTTTTAAGAAAGGCCAGGTCAAGAGTAGGCACCCTCAATCGGCGGGCTTGCATAAGGAGAATAATGAGTGTGGGGAAAGCCAGGGAAGTATGCTGAGATCGTAACAGATGGACATCTGTGGTCTCTGCGTATCCCTACGGGAGACAGGCGTGACGATACGTATGTATATATATTCTATTTTTGTTTCCTTGTCGCGGATCTTAGCCAAGTAAAAAAAAATTGATTGTCCACATAACGTCTACAGTTTTATAGACGCACAATAACTTACATCCCACAGTTGTACATAAATAGAACCGTGAAGTCCATCTTACCCCAAATGGTATGGGTGGAGGGTCACAATGAGAAATACGGTACAATAAGGGAACTATTATTGTGTTCCGAAAATGTGGCACAATCACTATTGTATGTACAGTGGACCGTTGGCGAAATATCGATGGACAACTGATCTCTACGGCTGTTGTGCTCATATTTGAGTTGTAATCAAATAGTGTCATCGCTTTGTGTGGGTAGTATCTCGGATCAGTAGCCGATCACAGCTCTATGCAATAGCTACATACACACAGAGACTACATTCTACACTATACCCTGTACAAGTTAGCTTGATCTTTTTGACAGATGTAAATTTTTCTGATCGACATAACTTTGCAATGACGAACATATTATTTTCTTAATTTAATGATTACATCGGTCGGACGGATGGGAGACGAATAACAGGCAGTATACTGTATAGACCGATGTAACATTGTACAAGCGTGCTGCGGTGTCGCGGTGATCCATGGGCTTCGTTGATTGCTTTCCATCAGGCGACACGCTCGCTCGTTTGCCCTCCTATCCCATAAAAAAAAATTAATATTAACTAAAACTATTTTTCACTGCACGGGTGCAAAAGGAGCTAGCTAAGCGTAATGCGTAATGCGAATTCTCGGCTCAAAATTTTAACGTCGTATTTTAAAACTTTTGAAAGTTATTTTCTAATTAAAAAACAATCGGAAATAACAAACGCGACGCAAAAGAAATATCAATCAATCGCGGCGACCCGGAAACCGGCGGTGCGAGACGGGCCGGGTCGATCAATTAGTCCGGAGCGGCCGGCGTCCGGTCTCGTCCGGTCCGACGAACGAATGAATAATACCTACCCAGGTCGGATGATTATATCCTACTAATATTATAAATGCGAAAGTTTGTGAGTATGGATGTATGTTTGTTACTCTTTCACGAGAAAGCTACTGGACGGATTTCGATGAAACTTTACAGTAATATAGGTATATATACATCGGAATAACATATAGGCTACAATTTGTAATGGTTTTATGTAATTTTGGTCGTAATTTAATTTACAAATAACTATTAAGTAAAAAAATATATATTTCTTTAAAATGATCTATATATAAATATATACATATATATAATATATATATATATATATATATATATATATATATATATATATATATATATATATATATATATATATATAGCTTTATTAATTGTCTCCTGCCTTGACAGCTACAGTATCTCGTGAATAATATATAGTAGAATGAACTCGTTAACTTCTTACCACGCGCTATCGCTGTGATTCTTCTAGGTCGTCACGCTGTATTTCATGGATTAAGAAGGTCTCCTGTTTGTAAAGCAAAAAAAATTGCTGAAGTTTTTAAGAAAGGCCAGGTCAAGAGTACCCTTAACCGGCGGACTTGCAATGAGCGTGGAGGAAGCAAGGAAAGTATGCCGAGATAGTAGCAGATGGAAATCTGTGGTCTCTGCCTACCCCTACGGGAGACAGGCGTGACGATATGTATGTATGTATGTGGCAAAAGTACGCCCATAGATAATCTGCAATACCATAGGCATCACAAATATAAATAGTTTTCTGCATGCGTTGGTTTTTGCCTTTATTTATAGCGCTAAATTAGCCCGTAAGTATAGTTATCTTTGTCTAATTATTATTTTTATATACTCACGCCTATCCCCCGCAGGGAGTGGCAGAGACCACAGAGCTCCATCCGCTACCATTCATCGCAGCGAAACGGCTCTCTATTGGTCGCTTCTCGCCCTCGTGAGAATCAGGACGTGACGGGTGACGAACCACGTCGCCGTCATTTTTCAGCAAATTATGTATATTAAATTCGTCTTAGTGAATCCTACGAGCCGCAAGGGAGGATGGAGGTCAGCCCCAGCAGAGTCCTGCATGCTGAGGTAAGGCACCATAGTACCCGGGGGAGTCCGATCCCGGGACGGTCAGCACGCTTGCGACTAAGGTACGACTAAGGTGCGCCCTTGGCCACGCATCCTTTGGCACTGCAGACCGTGGATTGGCGGAGAGGAAGGGAAAGGATAGAGAAGAAAGGAAAAGGCAGGAACGGAAATTTCTTGTCTAAATCTTTGTCTAAAATATATGTAATTATATAAAAATGTTTAATATACATGATATGTTGACATTATATATATATGTATCCTCTTATTTATACAGTATTATATTATACATTATTAGTATTTATATGTTTATATATGTATGGTTTTATATAGTATGTATTGCTATGTATATTATTATTATATTTTGTTGTTGTACACTTATTTCTATCCTCACAGCTAACCATAATGATAGCTAGAGATAAGACAATCTCCCTTTCACTCCTGGGTCTGCTGGAAGACAACTCAATTTTGAGTTAAGCTCGCCTTTGTACATCTTCTTTCCTTTTAATTCTTGTATGTCGTGTTTTATGTGTACAATAAACTATTAAATAAATAAATAAATAAATTGGCTTCCTGATAAATAATAATTAATTAAGTTTCGTTTCATTAAAGTTAATTAATTTATAATTCTCAATATACGCAACGAATCTTCGCATGAAATATTAAGTTATCTAACAAATTGTATTCTGCGACCGCCAGCGCTCCCCTGGGGGCTGCCAGCAATTGCCACGGTTCATAACTATGATATTATAATATACATTTAAACAGTGAACTAAATCGACGGTGCTCTTGATTGGTATGACAAGTATGTTGTTGTCGATAACTGACTTAGTGGCGATAGGAGCGCTTTCGGAGTCAGTGATCACGGGTTCAATTACCACATCGAGATAAATATAAGTACGGCTTACAGGTATTTATTTTGAGTCTCGATTTCCGGCCAATCCGTCACGAAGAAGCGCAATAGCTCAGGTTCGGGTTTACGATTTGATGCCATGAGCTCGTATTTTCCACTAAAGTACTGATGTGACCAGTTTTGTCGTTTAGATTTAGTTTAAATTCCACGTAAATCCACTTCATCCAGTAAAAAATACACACTATTATTTTTCTTTTGTTGTTTTCTTGTCGCGGATCTTAGCTAAGTAAAAATTCTGACTGTCCACATACATATATTAGTTTTGACCACATACCTCCCCAAGCGCGGAAAATGCTCCAATTAATTCGGTACTAATGGTCAAACGACTGGCATTCGTTCTCAAATGGAACAAAGCCGATTGCCTAAAGAGCGTTTCACAAATGAAGAAACTTTTGGAACGAAGATAGCTGGTACACTACAACTTTATTTTTTATAAATAATTATAAATACTTTATTTATGACACCGTTTTTTACAATAATTAATTTTTGCTTAAAAATTTAATAAAATTATAATATCCAAAAAAAACACGACAAAAAGAAAATAATTTTAATGAAACAAGTTTCATAAAACGGTTCTTGCTCAGCATATGCCGGGCGCACCATTGGAGCACCTGGCGCTGGTTTTCAGCGAGAACCAACGTGGTCAGATCGCGGACCACAGTGACGACATTCATACTGACATAAACACACACATACATACACATACATCCATATATATATTACTACTCATACTCATATACACATACACATACAATACAATAAAATTAAAAACAACTAAGTCATGTAAAAAATTAATACACACACCTGAAGTATTGTTAGAGGCTCCTAAATAAAATCTCATTTATTAAATTCCAACTATATTTATACATACATCAACCATTCTACGTAACGGTCATGTAACAGAAGCCTCTGTAA
Organism: Baronia brevicornis; assembly: GCA_031353405.1. Lineage (NCBI taxonomy): Eukaryota > Metazoa > Arthropoda > Insecta > Lepidoptera > Papilionidae > Baronia > Baronia brevicornis. The sequence continues at coordinate 65,528 of JASFAT010000892.1, read as the reverse complement.
TGAACAAAGGCTTCCCACCCCGCTTGTACAAGTAAGGAGGTGTATTTTAGTTGACAGTTACCGAGATTTTATTTCAGGAACCATAAAAATTGAATTTAGTGTTTTAAGCCACAGGGGATTAAGGGGAGAACGGTAATAACATCTTAACTGGCCCAAGTCAACCTGCACGAGCTTCGGCGGTACCCGAGCGGGTACCGGGCACTCCCTACTAGTAGTGCTAGATAACAGACGAGGCTCTGGCTACAGAGCAATGGCGGTATAAGCATAAACCCGACCGGGAAAACCGGTCGGAAAAAGCTTCCGCGAGCCATGGAGTCTAAATAACTCCAAAAAAAAAATTATTAATAGAGTCAGACGTTACTTTGCGGAAATCCATCGCTATATGGACAGTCAAATGTTTTACTTAGCTAAGATCCGCGACGAGCAAAACAATAACAGAAAATTAATAATGTGTGTTTTTCTGTTGGGTTAAGTGGTTTTCGACTTTTCGGTTTCGGTTGAAAAGACTTTTCGATTGTCTTCCGTAGAGTCTACTATACCTAAAGATGCCTCAGGGTGGGGCGAAACACGTGTCGTTTACAAGATGGAAAAGTGATAATGTGTGTTTGGTGTTGTGTATAGTGGTTGGTGGGTGGAGCATTGATGGCCGATATTCGGTAAGTTTTTGGTTTAAGTTCCAAATAAATCCACTTAACCCAACAGAAAAACACACATTATTAATTTTCTGTAATTGTTTTGCTTGTCGCGTATCTTAGCTAAGTAAAACTTTTGACTGTCCATATCCAAAAAAAAAATGTCTGGTGCAAAAGGCAACAGGAAACCACTGCACTAAATTCCCAAAAAAATCACCGTGAAAGCCACGAAGAAGAACAGCGAGTTTGTCATGAAATGGAAGAGCCTAGCGAACCGCTGGATGAAGTCTGGTGATCGCGATATTCAGACATGAAGGATCGACCGGAGAGAGTTTTCATTACTTGATATATTGCAGACAGAGATAAAATATTAACTGTTTCTGTTCATTTTTTAATGGGGTAGAAAGGCAAGCGAGAAGGGGTATCGCCTGAACGAAATCAATTAAAACCACGCATAGGCATCTCCAATACTATAAACAAATCCGGTCTTTGAAAGCAGCCTTGTTTTTTTAAAGGTTCCAATTTTATATCACTTTTTATATTCTATTCTAAATACCGCTAAAGGTAACTGATTCTACATAGTGGTGATATATGGAAAAGGGTTTCAGGAAAACGCACCACACTGTACCCCCACACATCTTGATGGTGGGGATGAAACTTTTATTGAGACCAATTATGCGGCAGTGGAATTAAAAGGAAAGTATTATTCGGAACAATTATTTGGAGCAAGTCTCTAATAAAAGCGATAAAAGAGTATTTTTTTTATGAGATAAGAAGGCTAACGAGCAGTCGTGTCACCTGATCGAAAGCAATGAACGCCGCCCATATACATCCGCAGTGCCATAGGCAGTGCAAAAACGTTGCCGGCCTTTAAGGAAAGTATCATTATGAGAGGGGGGATGGGCCTCCGCAACTCAACCACTCACCAGACAAAGCTTGGTAGCTATACTACCACTCAGACCTTGGTTTCCTGCGGGAGTGGTAGTTGCCCGGGCGAGCCGACCCATTCATGATAAAGACAAATAATATGCCATTCTTGACAAAGTATTCGTCTGCAGCGTGGCTCTACCACTACATACGATATTACTTAATAAAATGTAATTTTTAATAACTAAAAAGTTGAACAACGAATTAATATATAGAAGATAAAAACCCGTGTTAACATCTGGTACATCCCATTCTCCGAATAGCGACAAGAAATAAATTTCTTGTCATGTACATTGCTTCGTATTTATATGCAAGTTATTTATACTATAACAATGATGCGTAATTTGTTTAATCGAAAATGTAAAACTATCTAATTTTTCACCGGCTTTTTTCAGCAGATTCAGTGATGTAAATGAAGGGGGAGACCAAGGAAAACATGCTTTAAACAAACTGCCGAAGTTTTTAGGAAAGCCCAGGTCAAGAATACCCTTAACCGGCGAGCTTGCATTAAGAGTGATGAGTGTGGAGGATGCAATGAAACTGTGCCGAGATCGTAGCAAATGGAGATCTGTGGTCTCTGCCTACCTCTAAGCGAAATAGGAGTCATGATATGTATGTATGATGATTATATATTATTCTATAAAAAATATATAATACTTGTTGAAACAGTGTTGTATAAATAACCTATTATATGTAATATAATTTTCTGTATAGCATTTTAGATCAAAATTTTACCACAAAAATACCACCGTCAAACAAAATACACACACAACACACTGTAACGGTAAATTCCTAAATCGCGACTGTTAAAATACCATTCATCATGGCTAATTGTAAACGATTGTGCGCGTTGGTTACGAATGGGGAGGGGAGAGGGGCGACGTCACAGGGCGCGACCGCCCGCGGCAGGCGCCCGGCGGAGACTGACCCCAGTCTGGGTGCCGACTTGTAAAAGCCGGGAAAATGTACATACGTATTATATATAGAGTTATCAAATAAACGAAAACGCTGGCTGGAAATATGCGTAAAGTTTTTTTTTTTTTTTTACCAATATGATCGTTGATATTAAAGACATCTAGTGCAGACAACATTCAAAAATGAAATTTACTTATAAATTATTAATAGCAGATATTGAAATAAGAAATGTTACAATTATTTATATATTTATACGCTCGGAATTGGGAAAGGCAGTAGAGAGGATGGATGAAAGACGACTGGCACAAAAAATTTACGTTGTAGATGTGGATGGAAGGATATATATATATATATATATATATATATATATATATATATATATATATATATATATATATATATATATATATATATATATATATATATATATATATATATATTCACGCCTATCCCCCGCAGGGGTTGGCAGAGACCACAGAGCTCCATCCGCTGCCATTCAGCGCAGCGATACGGCTCGTCATTGGTCGCTTTTCGCCCTCGTGAGAATCAGGACGTGACGGGTGGCCAACCACGTCGCCGTCATTTTTGACAAATTAGGTATATTAAATTCGTCTTAGTGAATCCCACGAGCCGCAAGGGAGGATGGAGGTCAGCCCCAGCAGAGCCCTGCATGCTGAGGTAAGGCACCATAGTCCCCGGGGGAGCCCGACTCCGGGACGATCGGCTGCTCGAAATGTTAAAAATGTGGAACGCTTCACGATTTTGCGTGTCATCCTTGCGCAGGGCCATGCTAATCTTCTCTGTATCGTTCCAATTTTAGTATATGTACTGCCGAAGCAAGTACTAAGTGGAAGGATCTTTAGAGGAAGGCCAAGGAGAAAATGCACTGACCCCAATGGCTGAAGTTCTCAAGTAAGGCCAGGTCAAAACTACCCTTAACCGTCGAGCATTGACATTTTGGAATAATTATCATTTTTTTTTACATTTTCAAAAATTATTTTTATACATCAATTGATTAATTTTTTTAAAGGTAAAATAAAACTCCTCAGCTTCTTGTCGGTACGTCTATGTAATCTTCCGCAATATGAAATCTTACCACCAGTGCCGGAAGAACATTCAAGAACTAAATAAATTGTATCTGATCACTCATAAACAGTCAGTTTCAACGCTGTACAAAATTTCCTGATGGTCATAGAGCTATGAGACTCTGGTCATTCGACGCGTGTAATGTTTTTTTTAATCATCTGCGTTTATACAGCGTTTTCGCTTTTTGCGTTGTATCGAATAACACGCCCAGTGTAACCTTTGCGCGCGCCTTCGCAGACAGCCGCCTACGCCCAGCACTGAACTGACAGCTTGATAAATATAACATTTTTAGAATATTTTCTCACTCATCGTACTCCGTGATTACAAATGAGATCTAAGTCTGTTATCCGTATTTCTCAATCTGTCAATATGAACGATTTATAAAGTTTTTGTGGCATATCTGTTGGTTTTAACTATTTTGTTTCCCTTTCGTCTCTTCTTATTTTAAATTTAATTTCTGTTTAGGTTTTTAAGCGTTAAGTAGTAAATATATTAATTGACCATAATACGAACACACAAACTTAGGACGACCAATTGGCTCAGTGTCACAGTCGCGGGTTCGATCCCCGCATCGGAATAAATATATGTATGAATTAGAAATATTTATTCCGTGTCTGGTCTCCCCACCAATCCGCATTGGACAAGCGTGGTGGGTTTAACGTCCGTTCCTCCAGAAATGGAGAGGCCCGTGCTCAGCAGTGGGACATATATGGGCTGCTAAAAAAAACGAACACATTAGGAATGAAGATATAAGAGAGCGATGTGGGATAAAAGAATGTATCGTGACAAAGGTTGAGAAATAAATGCTTAGATGGTTTGGGCACATAGAGAGAAGTAATCAAACACGACTGGCAAAAGAAATATACGTTCCCACTAAATTATATTTAATTATTTATTACTTACTTCGTCGCCCGAACACTCATACTTTTCAACTTAATAAACAAAAGTTTCTTTATGGATTTTTTACCTCTTAGGCACGACGCGCCACTAAAGTGGCTTTCGCGGATGTGTTTTTTTTTTGACAGACGCGCCACTATAGTGGCTTTCGCATGTGTGTTCTTTCTGAACGACGGGCCACTATAGTGGGTTTCACGGATTGTTGTTTCTAAACGACGCGCCACAATAGTTACTTTCCGCGAATGTGTTTTTTCTGAATGATGCGCCACTATAGTTACTTTCGCGGATGTGTTTTTTGTGAACAACGCGCTACTATAGTGGCTTTAGAGAATGAGTTCTTTCTGAACGACGCGCCACTATAGTGGCTTTCGCGGATGTGTTCTTTCTGAACGACGCGCCACTATAGTGGCTTTCGCGGATGTGTTGTTTCTGAACGACGCGCCACTATAGTGGCTTTCGCGGATGTGTTCTTTCTGAACGACGCGCCACTATAGTGGCTTTCGCATATGTGTTGTTTCTGAACGACGCGCCACTATAGTGGGTTTCGCGGATTGTTGTTTCTAAACGACGCGCCACAATAGTTACTTTCCGCGAATGTGTTTTTTTCTGAATGATACGCCACTATAGTTACTTTCGCGGATGTGTTTTTTGTGAACGACGCTCCAATAAAGTGGCTTTCGCGGATGCGTTCTTTTTGAATGACATGCCATTATAGTGGCTTTCGCGGATGTTCTTTTTCTGAACGACGCGCCACTATAGTGGCAATCTATCTCTATTAGTACAATCGTTTAGCGTTTAAAATAATTAATAATTTTCATATATTGTTTCATACTTATTTCGCCTTAACATTTACCCTACAGAGAAACAGCCCCGCGCAAAATTCAGCCGTGCCTAAGAAGTTAAAGCGGAGCCATTAAAAAGAATTAAATACATTATACTGCGATTTACGACCGGGACTGTTTGATAAGTATATTTGGCAATATCGGCTGGCATTTGGCCAACGTTCGGCAGATGAGGGTTCTGGTAAATAAGGCTATTAGATGGACCACTGCATGCAAGGACAGCGATTTCGCATTGAATGCACAAATGAATTCTTTCACGTTCCAAATACTTTAGTGTTCGTTTGGAGTAAACAAGGGATTTAGGAGTGTTTTATTGATACGAAAACTTCTATAGAAAATCTGCGTAGGAAAAATGTCTATGGGTTCGCGTCAGCAACATGCTAATGCTATAGGAGTTTAGGCTACAGACATACTTTTTTTTTTCATATTCTCTATAATACTTAATGTGAAAATCAGATTACTGTTAAATAAAAAATTATGAATTTTAATTTTTAATATTACAATTAGTTTGAAACTTCAAAATACAGTTTTAAGTTCATTTAATCATTTGAATTAATGGCTTTCAATAGTATCAAAATAGCACGGATGAATGCGCGAATGATTTTCGCACAACGATTCGAGTTTTAAGTTTTCACTTCGTCGTCAGTCCTCATGACAGCCTCCGATTTCTTTTAAAAGAAGACTAGCAATGTTTTTTAAATATCAGTAGAATTCATGTTAACTGTGATGTATGTTGAGAAACGTCGTATCTACCCTTACAGGCAGACTTAACAGGGGGACTTAGGACTCGGAGAGAGATGTTAATTATTTATTACCCACAATTTTATAATTAGTGGGTTGTCAACCCGGCGTAAAACGTATAACCACTTTCAAGGTGCCTTGAGCTAGTTAGGCTTTAGTTTGTTGTTCGGTTAGTTAAGTTGAGCTTGTTAGGCTTTAAGTAAAATTAATTACCAAACATATAAAATGTCATAACAGTCAGGTTGTAGCAGTATTCGTATCGATCTTATTGTTATATGTTTAAAGTTTGATTATATATTGTACATTTGTATGTGGGGATTGTCGCTTGGATTGCTCAAGTTGAGCTGCACTGCATCTCAGTGGGGGTCGGGCGATGGCAGAAAATCAATTGCTTCGCTCAATGAGAGTGAAGGTTTTGATTGAGTCATCGCCCTATTTCACTATGTAAGTACTGTGAAATAATATTCTACTGCAGAAGGAAATAAATGTGGAACTCTCTCCTCTCCCTCATTTCTTAAATACTCCCATGGATGTATTTAAGAGAAGAATTAAAGACATTTCCTTTCAATATAAAATATTTATGTATGTATATATTTAAGTGTATATTATATATATGTATCCTCTTATTTATATAGTATTTATATATTATATATTATATATTATTAGCATTTATATGTTTATATATGTATGGTTTTATATAATATGTAGGGGGGGGGTATGGATGGGGAGGGGAAGGGTGTTGGGCCTTCGGCAGTCAGCCGCTCACCGTACGAATCGCGGTAGTTAAGCTACCACTCAGACCCCGGTTTTCTGCAGGCGTGTGGTACTTCCCCGGGCGAGCCGGCCCATTCATGCTACGGACAAATATTATGCCATTCTTGACAAAGCATTCATCTGCAGCGTGGCTCTACCACAAAACATATTTTTGGTTGGTATGAAGCGCTGAAAAAATACAGAAAAAAAATGACGCTAAGTAGCGCGTGGGTCTTATACTAATATACAAACTTGGCCAGTGGGAATGATACTTGCCAGTGGGTAATGGATAAAATTTAAAAGTTACTATTTAAATATAACTGATGTAATTTTTGTTTCTACCCATAACAAGTTTCTCCTTTCACTGGCACTCCAACGGTATAAACATCGCGAAACACTCGACGAGTTATCGAAGCCGGTGTGTGGTGGACCTGCTTTATTTTTGTACCGCGCGGTGTGCACGCCAGGTCGGTGCTTGACGTCAAATACTCGAATACGTTCAAGCTGGTAATCGCGAACGGAATGTATAAACAAATCACCCGCCACTGAATGTGTTCATGCTTTCATTGTGGATACTTAATAAAAAAGACCTTTACTTTACATCAGACAACTACATTATTAATAATACAGAATTAAAAGGAAAAAAGATGTACAAAGGCGAGCTTAACTCAAAATTGAGCTTTCTTCCAGCAAACCCAGGAGTGAAAGAGAGATGAGATAAGCTGTGAGGATAGAAATTAGTGTACAACAACAAAATATAATAATAATATACATAGAAATACATACTATATAAAATCATACATGTATAAACATATAAATAATAATATTTAATATAATAATACATAGTAGGTATTATTATATTAAATATTATTATTATATAAATAAGAATAATGTTTGTTATCAATAGTTTTATTTGAAAAACTAATTCTACCATCGAATACCTATAAAATGCATGTATCCAACACATGTATTGATACAACTGCTTCTATAGTAAACAAAGCTGTAAACACAGCTATGTTTACTCTGCACTTAGCCGTGATGTGTGTCAAAGGGTCGCGCTGCGGGAGGCACTTTCAGCGTCGTAGCCTGCCATCGTATGCATTATTGGGTTACAATATTTGATGTGGAACCCGATGGGGCGATTTGTGTTATCAAAAATTTATATGTGGTATATATACCACAGCGCACCATTCTATATATTTTTTTAACAGCCCATATATACAATAGTGGTAGAGCCACGCTGCAGACGAATACTTTGTCAAAAATGGCATAATATTTGTCTGTAGCATGAATGGGCCGGCTCGCACGGGGAGGCACCACACTCCCGCAGAAAACCGGCGTCTGAGTGGTAGCTTACCTACGGCGCTTCGTACAGTGAGTGGCCGAGTTCCTGAGGCCCGACACCCTCTCTGTACAATGACCGCTTGACGCAGCAGTTAGAGTATTTAGACTTATAAGACAAATTTTTTGGGTTCGAGTACAGGTCAAAACTGAAATTTTGTATTGTTCTTTGAACGTCGTTTGTATACGAGGGGCAAAAAAATATACTCTAGTTTATTTATGGGATAAAAATGCAAACGAGCAGGCGTGTCAACTGATGGAAAGCAATCAAGGTCGCCCATAAACCACTCACCGGCCGAAGCGCGGTAGCTAAGCTACCACTCAGACGCCGGTTTTCTGCGGGAGTGTGGTACTTTCCCGAACGAGCCGACCCCTTCATGCTACAGACAAATAATATGCTACTCTTGATAAAGTATTCGTCTGCAGCGCGGTTCGAATACTACAGAATTTTTTTCTACAATGCGAAGAACTCCTTTGTAGTTCGAGCTAGCAGCACTTCGGGTTCAAATGAAATAAATAAACTCTCACTTTTCCATACATGGGTTTATTTTCCGTGACATTCGTATTGACACAATCAAACCACATCGTGACACGCAAAACTATGCGATACACAGTAGCGACATCTCTTATTGCACTCGTGAGATATTGAAATATTAAATGAATAATTAAAAAACACATATATATTATGATTAATGGAGTCAGGAGTTACTTTGCGGAAATCCATTACTATGTGGACAGCCAGAATTTCTACTTAGCTAAGATCTGCGTACTAGTACTATTTAATAGTTGTCTTTCGTAGAGCCTACTATACCTGATGATGCCTGGTGTTGAGGCAAAACACGTTTCGTGTACATTGTGGAGGAGTGGTGGTGTGTGTTTGGTGTTGTTGATGCTGGTTGAGAGGTGGAAAGTTGCTGACGGCCGTTCTTCGGTAAGATTTAGTTTGAGTTCCCCGTAAATACACTTCTTCCAGTACAAAACACACACTATTGTTCTTCTAGTTTTGTTTACTTGTCGCGGATCTTAGCTAAGTAGAAATTCTGACTGTTCACATACATATTAATTGAGCATAACAACTGCAATACCCCATTGTACGTTCCATATCCGCAACAAACACGTGTCTTTGTCCCGAATAAATACTGTAGACCCTACATTTATTTACCTTCATGCGGTAATCATAGCATTTACTCGGAATGCGGTTGGTCATTGTGCCATTAAGGTCATCTATCTTCAAAGCATACCCAATATAAATAATACCACGAAGCGAATCTTACCGCAGTTTTGCATTCTCTTCTCAAACAATCGTCTTCAAGAAGCAACTCTTTAGTTAAAACTTCCAGCCTCTCCGGCTAAGCACGGAAATAAATAGCCGCGCACTTATCGCGGCAGCTAGAGAAACTGTTGACAAAGCGTGACCCAGAAACTTGTTCTACCACTTCAATTGTTTAGCTGCTTTGCTTAGAAGTCTATATAAAAATACAGGGTGTCCGGTGACGGAATTATGTTATAGGTCGAAAAATCAGTAAACGCATGCTGCTCATTATATTCTGCCATAACTGAGGGGACATCCTACCTAAATACGGGGACATCCCCACCCACAGGAGGTGTGGGATCGAGCCTCGTGGATGAACCTCACTGCTCATGCAGCAACTCAAGGCGATCGCCCCCCGGGCCTAAATACCGCTGTTCGCAGCGGTTTTTGGACGTCCTTTAACGACTTCGCGTCGTCGAGATGTGGCTGAACCTATTCCTACGTTGGCTAGATGGTCGGACGATATGCGCAGGGCGACTAACAGAGACTGTACGCGTGAAGCTGAAGATCGGGAGAACACTATTTCGTTGTCGTTTTTAGCTATCTCATCGTATCATAATTTTTTTGTTAGTAAATTCGTAATTAAACTTATGAGAACCGTGTAAAACCCATGACAAAGTCCAGCATTTTAAAGGAATATAAATTATAAATACCGTATTAGTTGTCATAAAAAATATGCGCTGGTGTTATAAACAAAAGATTTATGTCGATAATTCTCATATATCCAGTCATTGATCATATTAAAAATTATTAACTCACTAACACTGCTGACTACCTGAGATAAACATACCTGAAACAAAAATTTTCACATATTAATCAAATTTTATAACATGATTAATGGAGTCAGGCGTTACTTTGCGTAAATCCATTACTACGTGGACAGACAGAACTTTTACTTAGCTAAGATCCGCGACAAGCAATGTAAAACAGAAAAATAAGAATGTGTGTTTTCTACTGAAAGAAGTGGATGCACGGAGAAATTAAACTAAATGTTACCGAAAAAACGGCCGTCAGCAACACTCCACTTGCCAACCACTAGCAACAACACCAACACCACTCTTCCACAACGTACATGATACGTGTTTCGCCTCAAACTAGAAAAGTAGTGGTCACCACCACTACTTTTGTGTGTGTCTGTGGTGTCTGTGGTGTGTCTTTAGGGGTTGGTGTTGTTGATAGGGATTGAGAAGTGGAGAGTAGCTGACGGCCGCTTTTTCGAAAGATTTAGTTAAAATTCGCCTTAAATCCACTTCTTCCAGTAGAAAACACAATATTATTTTTCGGTTTCGTTTGATTGGCGCGGATCTTAGCTAAGTGAAAGTTCTGACTATCCAAAATTTTTTTAATATAGGAAGGCAAACGAGCAGGCGTGTCACCTGATGGAAAACAATCAACACCACTCATGGACATCAGCAACACGATAGACATTGCAAATGCGACGACCGTAGTTTTAGGCGACTATGCGTGATCACTAAATATAGAGTGTGCAAAGTACAGAATGAAGGTTTTGTGAATATTCATTTTATTATTAAAGTATATTGGATAAATGCAATCGATGTTGTGCACAACAAAACAGCGAGTCGCCCGGTAGTCTGCTAGAGGGCGTGGTCGGCGCCATTCTGACGTCGGCCCACATATATGCAAGCATGGCATATGCATGTCTCGTCTACAATACACACAACGCTTCCAACAAGTTAATAATGCCGGCGAATTGCAAACAATGGTATTTACATTTTAACGGTTTCTCTAACGCGCAATGTTAAAATATATTGAATATCCGGGATATTCAATATATTATTAATAATCATTAATCATTTTATAATATCGAATTAAATAGTTCTTTAGTTAATTCAGTTATTGAACAATTATATCATATCTTATTAGCATTATTTCCACCGAAGAATTAAAGACATTGGAATATTGGACACACACACACACACACACACACACACACACATATATATATATATATATATATATATATATATATATATATATATATATATATATATATATATATATTAGGTGTACAAATAAGTTTCCGCGGTTTGTCAAAAGATGGCCCCACCAGAAGGTTATGGAGAAATTGTCAGATGTAAAACGTAATATCCCAAGTTTAGTCATCTGGCAACACCATAACCTTAAAGTACTAGTGATTCCGTATCAGCATCACGTAATTTTTTTCGTGCAAAAATGTCAAGTTTTATTCCGAATAAGCATCATTTGCGGGAACTTTTGATTTACTTCTTTAATGTGAAAAAATCTGCAGCTGAGGCGCATCGATTGCTTCTAGAAGCATATGGTGAAGCTGCTTTAAGTGAGAGAAGTTGTCAGGAATGGTTTCAAAAGTTTAAGAACGGTGAGTTTGACGTTAAAGACAAAGAACGCAGTGGAAGGCCGAAAGTGTACGAAGACATGGAATTAGAAGTACTATTGGAGGAAGATTCGTCCCAAACGCAAAAAGAACTTGCACTTACTCTACAAGTGACTCAACAAGCAATTTCACATCGTTTAAAATCGTTAGGAATGATTCAAAAACAAGGAAATTGGGTTCCATATGAACTAAAGCCGAGAGACGTTGAACGCCGATTATGCATGAGTGAAATGCTGCTTGCCAGGAATAAAAAAAGAGTTTTTTGCATCGTATAGTCACTGGTGACGAAAAATGGATTCACTACGATAATCCAAAGAAGAGAAAGTCATGGGTTAAGCCCGGCGAACCATCAACATCGACAGCTAAGCCGAATATTCATGGAAAAAAACTCATGCTGTGTATTTGGTGGGATCAGCTTGGTGTCGTGTATTATGAATTGCTGAAACCAAGCGAAACCATTACTGGAGCTCTCTACCGAACACAATTGATGAGATTGAGTCGGGCACTTAAGGAAAAACGCGCCCATTACTACTCCAGACACGACAAAATTATTCTTTTACACGATAATGCTCGTCCACATGTTGCGGCGCCGGTAAAAACATACTTGGAAACACTCAACTGGGAAGTTTTACCCCACCCGCCGTATTCACCAGACTTAGCCCCTTCTGATTATCACCTGTTCCGGTCGATGGCACATGGTCTGTCTGAGCAGCGCTTCACATCATATGAAGACACCAAAAATTGGGTAGATTTGTGGATAGCGTCAAAAGATGAAGAGTTTTTTCGACGGGGTATCCGAATGTTGCCAGAAAGATGGGGAAAAGTAGTGGCAAATGATGGAAAATACTTTGAATAAAACGTAATGTACTTTTCCTTTACAATAAATTCCTAATTTTTTATAAAAAACTGCGGAAACTTATTTGTACACCTAATATATATATATATATATATATATATATATATATATATATATATATATATAGTTGAATGCAAAAAAATGATATTAGTTATAGAATAATAATATATATAATATATTATTATAACACGCCTGTTTCCCGTAGGGGTAGGCAGAAACCACCAATCTCCATCTGCTTCTTCTTCGGTACGATTTCAAAACTTCGAGAATTTGGTCAAGATATGTTCGCCTAGGTCTTCCCCTACCGACCCTCCCATCCACATCCACAAAATAAATTCCTAGTATCAGTCGTCTTTCATACATCCTGTATATGTTTATAGATAAATTATTATTATTATTTTATTAAAATAAAACAACAAATAAATCATTTGAAAACAATTGACTTGATAGCTTGGTTCATTTAAAATTATCCCATCGTACTTAACATAAGCGATAGTGCATAGCCGTGCATATCATCCCCGGCTCCAGACGAGTGACGCAGCCCAGCTGGAGCACCTGGCGTCGCTCGCGATCGATACGGCGCGACACCGCCCGACTTATCCACCTCCACCTCCGCTCCACTCCACCACGTTAGCGAGCTGCATTTTAATTTAAAAAACGGCAGGAAACTATAAACTACAGCACGAACACGCAACTGTACCCCGAAATAGAAACAACGTAAGAATTAGAATCGCGTGTATCGCACGATAAATAGTGTTACCCAGTTATTACGTCTGTTAAAGTAACCGTGTGAGTCCGTCCGATGGGGGGGAGTACTTTTACTTTTCATGACGTAATTTATGATTAATAAATAAATGCCTACAGCGTTTATCTTGTTTTATGGTTTTAGGTTTTCTTGTAGCAACAACAAAATTGTTGATGGAGTGAATAAACAGTCGATATCCCTTTTAGTGTGACTCGCGAGCAGAAAATTCGCAGATTGCAAACTGGAGATCCGCAGACTGCGAACTGGAGATCCGCAGGTTGCGAACTGGAGATCCGTAGATTGCGAACTTAAGATCCGCAAGTTGCGAAATGATGACAACTTGACGACGAAAGCTGCTTGCTAGTCTTCTAAACCCTCTGAAACTATAGAAGGGGAGGAGTTTTTAACGATCCAATGGCCCCGCAGTTAAGACCTCGGCTTGGAGTACTACTAGAAAGAGTCGATTAGCCGGCAAAGCAATGCTTTTGCTTTTTTTTATATGAAAAAGTTATAATATTATCCGCCTTATGGCCATGTTCCACTGCCATTGTGCCATAATAGTCCCTGTGAATAGATTATTGGTGACAGGCGTACTTCATCGACAGGAAATCCATTACAATATTGACAGTCAGAATTTTTACTTAGCTAAGACCCTTTTTTTACGTGGGGAAATCCGTTACGGATACCCTGCCGCCCTAGGGAGGACGGCGAGTTATGTCGCTAAGACGCGCGACAACGCGACTTGTCGCGGATCTTAGCTATGTAAAAATATCGACTGTCCACATGAAACTTACGATCGTGAGAAAGTTCCTTGGATGCCTAAATCCTTCATCGGCTTGGTTTATTCCGTTACGAAGGTTTAATAAACCTTATAATAATAATATTTTTAAATTAATAACGTCGTTATTAAGAGAGAAACGCCTTTATAAAATAAATAAGGATGTAAACTAATTAACCATTTAAATTATTACAAAGTAACATAACCTTAAAAAAAGTTTTTTTTTTCAATTTATTTTATTACGTAGTAAATAATACCAATTTTGTAGAATAATATACAATTCTTATAGATTTGTTCGTACAAGAACACAGGAATGTTATATGAAGAAAAAAAACCAATTAAAAAATTCCTAGTATGTATACAGAGTGTTACATTTTCAACACAACGAGTACACGCTCCAGACACTTTACAATGTAACATTTTCACCACTAAAAACTGCCAGGGAAGTGTGTCAACGAGCATAATGATGACGCGCAACGGCTCGCGTCTCACTCCAGACGTGTTGGAGCACCCTGTAGCTACCAGCGTTCCGCTCGTAAGCCGTTCTGTTCAATGGACAATACAAAATGTGTTTTCAAAAAATCCAGATCTATTCATTGTACGGTATGTCGTATACACATAACATACAGCATTACCGACATCAGTCTATGGAATTAAAAACACGACACTAAGATCCGCGAAAACAAATGAGAAAAATAATATCGTGTGTTTGCGAACAATTGTACAGGGTCAATTAAAATCCAAGTCTAATTCTTACGGAGAAAAAGCCGTCAACAAATCCTCCAGTACTGACCAGTCGTTAGTATCGTCGGCCTTGGATTCAGTCTTGGATATCCAATTTACATAAAATAGTTCTAAAGATCGTTCATGCAAATAACATTCGATAAGTCTATAGATCCATATATTGCATATAACCGCCAAAGACCGGATTTTTATAGGATAATTAGGCAAACGAGCAGGCGTGGCACCTGATGGAAAGCAATCAACGCCGCCCATAGACACACGCAGTGCCATAGGCATCTCAGAAGCGTTTCCGGCGTTTAAAACGCGTCTTCTCTCTGAACAAATCTTTATTCTAAACCCTAAAATATCATCATAATTACAAAGTCTATTGATTTAATCTCAATCACTTTTGCACATAGACCTTCTCCAAGAAGCGCCAGCTAACTCGATCTATAACTCCACGCATCCAGTTGCTGCCAGCCGCCCTAAGCAGATCGTCGCACCATCTAGCCGGGAGGCATCTCACACTATGTTTGCCAAGACGGAGTCTCCACTCGTGACCAGCCTATTACAACTTTAGTCTAATGAATGACACTGAAATTGTCAAATGGCCACTGACCTTCTTTTTATGGGATGGGAAGGCAAACGAGCAGGCGTGTCACCTGTTGGAAAGCAACCGCCCATAGACATTCGCAGCGCCACGGGCAGTGCAGAAGCGTAAGGTCGTTATGGGAGGGGGAGAAGAAGCCTCCGGAACTCAACCGCTCACCGGACGAAGCGCAGTAGCTAAGCTACCGCGAATCTAAGCCGAATCGGCCCATTCATGCTACAGACAAATAATATGCCGTTCTTGACAAAGAATTCGTCTGCAGCGTGACTCTACAACAAGTAAAAGACCTCTTACAAGTGGAGAGAATATACACGATAGGTAACTAAAGTAGAAAAATAAAAATGCAAACTTATAATAAAAAATAAAAAAACAATCCTTTTGCAAACAAGCGAGGTTGCATCATCTTGCTAGCGTTGTTAATTCGCTCGGTCAGGTGTCATCGAGTTACACTTTGACTTTCGCGACGTGAGCGAAATTTGAACTCACCTTTGTTATTGTTAGTGGCATCGGTTAGTGACATAGTTCTCGGTAATGCGGCTCCGACATAGTCAGGCATAGGCAGGTCGCTGATTCCGTGAACTCGCTGCGACCGACCGTCGCGTGAAGAGCTAATGCATCATTTCCAAGGTATGACTTCATCATTACTCTACATATATTTTTTAAATCTAATCGATGAAATAAACTCATGCCGAAACGTGGACGCTGACAGTCCGTCTGCTTCGCAAGCTGAAAGTCGCTCAGAGAGCTATGCTCGGAGTTTCTCTGGTAGATATGATTCGCAATGAACAAATCCGCCAGAGAACTAAAGTGACCTATGTCGGTTTGCTTTTCGAATAAGCAAACTAAAGTGGCAATGGTTTGGTCACGTTTGTCGGAAATCCGACAATCGTTGGAACAAACGAGTGCTGGAGTGGAGACCGCGTCTCCGTAAATGTAGTGTAGGACGCCCTCCTGCTAGATGGAGCGATGATCTGCGCAAGGCGGCTGGCAAAAACTGGAAACACACTTTTTATAAAAGAGGCAGACACAAACTGAAATGTAACGGTATACATAACACGTGATGGTACCGTTTCAACTGAAATAAAACGTTTCTCACTGATACGCAAATTTGGCATAAAACGGTGTC
The DNA here is from genome assembly GCA_031353405.1 of Baronia brevicornis. NCBI lineage: Eukaryota > Metazoa > Arthropoda > Insecta > Lepidoptera > Papilionidae > Baronia > Baronia brevicornis. The sequence continues at coordinate 48,870 of JASFAT010000892.1, read as the reverse complement.
AACATAACAAACAAAAATGTTCCAGATCTTCGATATTGCAACACCTCTAAACTTAGCGGCTACATTTGCTTTGGAAATTACAATACATACAAATGGATGAAAAAAACTACGGCAAACATTCATAGTTTTGTGGACAGTCACAAGTTTTACTTAGCTAAGATCCGCGACAAGCAAAACAATAACAGAAAATTAATAATATGTGTTTTTTGTGCTGGATGAAGTGGATTTATTTGGAACTTAAACCAAAAACTTACCGAAAATCGGCCATATAGTAGACTCTACGGAAGACATTCGAAAAGTAAAAAAATGTAAACTTTTCGGTTGTCTTCCGTAGAGTCTACTATAACTGAAGATGTTTCGTGATGGGTAGCGAACCACGTCGCCGTCATTTTCAACAAATTAGTTATATTAAATTCGTCTTTAGTGAATCCCACGAGCCGCAAGGGAGGATGGAGGTCAGCCCCAGCACAGCCCTGCAAAGCCCTGGTAAGGCACCATTTTACCCGGGGTAGCCCGATGCCAGGACGGTCGGCACGCTTACGACTAAGCTCGCCCCTAGCCACGCATCCATTGGCACGGCAGACCGTGGATTGGCGGAGAGGAAGGGAAAGGATAGAGAAGAAAGGAAAGGGCAGGAAAGGAAATGCGGATTGGGGGGGAGGGTTACCAGACTCGGAATAAATATTTATAAATCCACATAAATATATATATATATATATATATATATATATATATATATATATATATATATATATATATATATATATATATATATATATATATATATATATATTCCGATGTGTCCGATCTTTGTTTATGTATTTTCTTAAGTTTTTGTTAGTAACGCTAATTTTATTAAAGTCTGCAAGTAGCATATTTAAAGGAACAACGTAATAAGAGATTGTGGTTCAAAACAAGTTTTTCTTCAATCTTAAATTTGAGTGCTAAGTCACAACAAGATTGTATCGCTCCATATCTATACGTATATTTGTATAAAACAACGTTCACAAAAACTGGTTGTTTAGAGGTCTTTGCCATTTTTACAAAAGGTTTCGATAAAAAATATGCAACTAATGTGGCAACGCAGCTAAATAATTAACTTTAATTTCACACGGTAATGGCTCGGTAACTTGAAATATATTAATATATAAATCTGTATTCCCACATATAATATATTTAAATTATGATTAGACAGTTATCTTAAAAGCCATTCAAAAAATATATAATATATGCATGATCTAAATTTATTTTCTTGCGGATATCTCTCTGCTATCAAGATTAAATGATGTCATCAATGATTAAGAGGAAGTTGTCGATATTATGATAAATAAATAAATAAAAAGACTATAGGTAAATAAATAAATAATAATATACTGGACCCATGGTAATTCGTACCCTGTCTAATCCTGCGCCCTCTGTATTCCGTCACGCCTCTCACTGTTGATTGTACAACACATAAAAATTTCGGCAAATCTCCACCAATATAATGTGTGATTGGACAGGTCGTAACTTGTACGCACCACTGTTAGTGTTTTTGTAAGTTCTATGCCACTGATGATGTTAGTTTTATGATAAATATTAGCTCTCCATTGTAATGTTTAATTTACTACATTCCACATTCATATTATATATATATATATATATATATATATATATATATATATATATATATATATATATATATATTTCTTTTAAAAGCCCATATATGTCCCACTGCTGAGCACCGTCCTCTCCATTTCTGGAGAAACAGACGTGAACCCACCACGCTTGTCCAACGCGGATTGGCGGGGTTAACAGACTCGAAATAAATATTTGTAATCCATACATATATTTATTCCGATGCGGGGATGAAACACGCAAATTTGACTCCGCGGGCGGAGGGCCCCGCCACTGAGCCAATTGGTCTTCTTATTATATATACGTACATAATTACTTAGTATGATATGGACAGTCAAAAGTTTTACATAGCTAAGATCCGCGACAAGCAAAACAATAACAGAAAATTAATAATGTGTGTTTTTCTGTTGGGTTAAGTGGATTTATTTGGAAGTTAAACCAAAAACTTACCGAAAATCGGCCATCAATTCTCCACCCACCAACCACTATACACAACACCAAACACACATCATCACTTTTCCATCTTGTAAACGATACGTGTTTCGCCCCAACACGAGGCATCTTCAGGTATAATAGATTCTACGGAAGACAACCGAAAATGCTTTTCAACCGAAACCGAAAAGTCGAAAACCACTCGAGAGGAAGGATGGATGAGTGTGGTGGAAGCAAGGACGGTGTGCCGGGATCGTAGCAGATGGAGACCTGTTGTCTCTGCCTGACCCTACGAGAAACAGGCGTGACGATCTGTATATATGTATCATCTTACAAATCTTAGGTATATAGGCGTGAACCATTTCGCAGCATCTCAACGATCGCTTTATCCCAACGAGACAACAGCCGCCACAGTGCGGTAGGTCTTTCTCATACGACGGTAAATTTAACGCGTGATTAATAAATTACCCACTTTCAGTGTACCCGCCGCGAGGTAACCTCGAGATGAGATATTTTAGACGCAAAACAGACGACAAATGTCGCGTCGCTGATCTAATATCCCACTCCCATAGTGACACTTTCCTTAAAGATCAGCAACGCTTCCGCACTGCCTATGGCGCTGCGGATGTCTATGGGCGGCGTTGATTGCCTTCCATCAGGTGACACGCCTGCTCGTATGCCTTTCTATCCCATAAAAAAAACGCTTCAAGTCAACAAGCGCGAGATACCGCACGCAAAATGTAACAAGTGACATGTTTTCGTATTGGAGGCCAAGACATACTTTGGGTCGTTGAACGAACGAGGTAATTAATAAATAAATATGAGGACCTTTTACATTTTAATGCAGTATTTTGCGAATTACTTGCCCTCGTCCTCGGCAGAGCTGACTTTATGGACCGTTGGTAAAAACATGATGATATTATATATTATTTAAATGATAAAATTTTGTGTCTTAGATTTATAGCATTAATATTGTATTAAATATTCTCTCATTGGGTTTCTTATAAATATATTGTTTATTGTACACTAATAACAAAGTTAAACAATTATTGATTGTAATATTTATTTACAAATAGCGGTCTTATCGCTAATAGCATATTCTTCAGACAACCGTAGGATGGGCATTATGTTTAAAAGATAATTTGATGTTATAGGTTAGTGATACATTATTGTTATGATGATAGAATTGGCTCAGAAGACGACCGATTGGCTCAGTGGCGCGGCCTTCCGCCCACGGAGTCAATAGACGCGGGTTCGATTCCCGCATCGGAATAAATATACATATATGTATTTATAAATATTTATTCCGTCTGTCTGAAGTCTGAAGTCTGGTAACCCCCCAATCCGCATTTCCTTACCTGCCTTTTCCTTTCTTCTCTATCCTTTCCCTTCCTCTCCACCAATCCACGATCTGCCGTGCCAATGGATGCGTGGCTAGGAGCGAGCCTAGTCGAAAGCGTGCCGACCGTCCTGGGATCGGGCTCCCCCGGGTACTATGGTGCCTTACCTCGCATGCAGGGCTCTGCTGGGGCTCACCTCCAAGTGACGACGTTCAGCTATTGAACGAGTGATTGGAATCTTGTAACTGGTGTCCGCTGAGTGTCCCAGGTAAGTGGAAAGGAACCGGCATTCCACGGTATCAGCGCATTCTGATGTTCTACACAGAATTTTTATTGTTACGTGGTTGCGTAACAACTTATAGAAGTTTACAAGGCGGAAAAGTGGTAATGTGTGTTTGGTGTTGTGTATGGTGGTTGGAGAATTGATGGCCGATTTTCGGTAAGTTTTTAGTCTAAATTCCAAATAAATCCACTTCATCCGGTAGAAAAAACACACATTATTAATTTTCTGTTGTTGTTTTGCTTGTCGCGGATCTTAGCTAAGTAAAACTTTTGACTGTCCACAACTAATAGAACTTAATGGATAATTATAACTGAACTTGTAACGATAGAATGGGAAGGTGGGATAAAAAACCCCCTCAAGGTTTTTATCTGGGCACGCTCGGAAAATATTCCACGCGGTATACCTAAACGCAAACCATTTTAATGTAGACGAAAGAAGAAAAAACAAATTTAAATTGCTCGAGACCAGAATAGAGAAACGAATAGGTAAAAAATGACCCATTGTGTGGCGCGCGCGACCTTAAGACGTTCCAGCACAGAAGCTGTAATTACACCGCGATACCCACCCCCACCCCCACCCACTGGAAAAAAAGCGATTTATCACGACGACGGAGACAAGATCTCAATCACAAAGATTACGTCGGCACCGCAATACCTCTATAGTTTAGTGCTTAGCTCTTCTGACTCTGATGAAATACAATTAGAGTTGGAAATATACACAATATTTGCATGTGGCATAGATTCATGTTTCTTTTTTATGGATAAACAGGTCAACGAACAAGGTTGCAAGGATATAGTATACGTATGTATGTATATCATTATGTATAATATAATATAATTCGCATATTATACATAATGATATACATATATATATATATATATATATATATATATATATATATATATATATATATATATATATATGTGTGTGTGTGTGTGTGTGTGTATATGTTCTCCTGTACCTGTTTATCCAATCCAATGTTGTATCAGATGGGAAACAACCGGAGGTAGCTGATTCTACAGAGCGTACGTGTGGTGCGTGGAGATAAGTGTTTTGAAAAACGCACCGTACTGGAGGCAAACCTGCAGTCGTGTCACCCGATGGAAAGCAATCAACGCCACCCGTAGACATCCACAGTGCCGTAGGCGTTGCAGAAGCAATACATCAAAACTCGAGCGATCCTAAGCTTGTGAAGCAGGCTAACTGCTACTGTCAAGTAAGTTTGGCGCCGTAAGAGACTACAAGCCAGAAGATAAAATTAAGAAATAGATTATTTAAAAATAGAAATAGAAAAATCTTTATTCAGGACAATTTTTTTTACAATAACTAAAATTTAAACCTTAATAATATTATAACATACAAATAAACAAAACAAAAGGAAAATACTTTTAATCTAACGAATTTTAAGAACGCAAAAGGAAAAATGTTAAATTTAATTATAGAACATTGATGAGAGAAATCCTTCTGACGTGTTTTTTTCCGAAAGCCCTTGGCATTTGAAAGCGGAGTTTATTGCGATCTTTCATTTTCTGAACATGTGAATCGAATAAACATTTAATCGAAATCATAAAATATATTCATATCACGGTTGATGCAGGCCTGGCATGAAGAGACTCTTCAAATTTTACAGCGGAATATACCTTAGGCAGCGAAATGTAAAAGCTTGTTTTTGTTTTATGGGATAGGAGGGCAAACGAGCAAGCGCGTCACCTGATGGAAAGCAGTCAAGGACGCCCATAGACATCCGCAACACCGCTACCGCACTGCCTTATATGTATGTTATGTGTAGGCTTTTTTTTTTAAGTTGCCATTGTCGTATCGGTTCAAAAAAATCGCCGAAGGCAGCCGGTTCCACAGAGTGGTGGTATTTAAAATTGTATTAAAACATTATTAAAATAGATTAAAAGAGTCAATGGCTCAGTCGGTAAGCCTCGGCCTCACGATCTGAACGTCGTGAATTCGTATCCTCCATTGGACTACTATATTGATGTGAACCATATCCTAGCACAATCCTTATTAGCTTAGTTGGAATGGTTAACTAAAGAATTCTACTAATATTAATAACATCGCTAGTCTACTTTAAAAACAAATGTTCTTAATTAAATAAGTTATAAAATTTATAACGGCTGAAAGTGCATAAAAACTTTTCTTTACTAAGAGGCTTGATTCAAAATGAGTAAACGTACAAGACAGGAAATTAATAGAAAACAGGAAGGATAAACATTGCTAAGATTTAAAAAACTAGACTAGAAAATGAGATGTAGATCACAATGCATTATTAAAGTAATTTAATATATATAACTACATACTTACACGCCTGTCTCCCGTAGGGGGTAGGTAGACACCACAGATCTCCATCTGCTACAATCTCCGCACACTTTCCTTGCTTCCTCCAAGCCCGCTGATTGAGGGTACTCTTAACCCGGCCTTTCTTAAAACTTAAGCAATTTGATCAAGGTACGTCTGTCCGTGGTCTTCTCCTTACCGACCCTTTCATTCGCATTCGCAACGTAAATTTGATCGTCATCAAATCCATTCAAATCAAATCGTCAAATGCCAGTCGTCGTCATTTTAAGGTAAAAAACACTTTATTTTTTTTTAGTTCACTACGTTTTACTTTTGCGTCGATATAAATATGTATTTAGGCGTACTATCTCTATAACCAATTAAAGGTACACACAATAAACCAATTGACGAAAATACGAGGTCAATGCTCCATAAAACACTTTTTATTAATTCTTTTCAGCCGAATCTTCTGTCCTACGTGTAGTGTTTAAATTTAAATTTTCGTACCCAACCAGTCCTACTTATATCTTGAAGACGGGCAACAATAGTCAATGATGCCTATGGTGTTCCAACTATGGGCGGCGTAGATTGCTTTCGATAAGGTGATACGCTTGCTAGTTTGCCACCGTATCCCATAAAAAATACAAAAATTTTACATGTTTATATGTATGATGGCGACTGTCTCCCGCTGGGGTAGGTAGAGACCGCAGACTTTCATCTGCCACGATCTCCTTGCTTTCTTCACACTCATCCATCTTTTCATCCATCCTTCCTCCCACATTCGTCGTTGCGAAACGGCTCTCCGTTAGTCGCTTCTCGCCCTCGAGGCAATCAGGACGTGACGAGTGGCGAACCAATTCGCCGTCATTTTTTAACACATTAGGTTTATTAAAATTCGTCATAGTGAATACCACTTGCTTCATCCACTGTCACCACTCTCATCATACAAGCTCGTCGGTCCAGGGTACTTTTCACTTGGCCCTTCTTGAGAACTTCAGCGATTCAGTTAAGGTATGTTCTCCTTGATCTTCCCCTACCGACCCTACCATCCACATCCGCAACGTAAAATTCTCTTATCAGTCGTCTTTCATCCATCCTCTCTATGTGTCCAAACTGTAACTAGCTTGTCTTTCTTAACTTTTGTCACGACACTTTCTTTTAACCAAAAATCTACAGATAATTAATGGAGTCAGGCGTTACTTCGCGGAAATCCATCACTATGTGGACAGTCAAAACTTTTACTTAGCTAAGATCCGCGACATGCAAAGCAAAGACTAAGTACCATGTAAATCCACTTCATTCAGCAGGAAAACACACATTATTAATTTTCTGTTATATTTGTCTTTTGTTTTGACTGTCCAAAAATCTATAGGCTCATCGAATGCTATCACGATTAACGATCTTCAGAACTACTTAATTTAAATTGGATATCCAAGACTAAGTCCAAGGCTGGAGATACTGACGCCTGGTCAGCAGTGTGAACGATACAGTTGACTAAATGTCACGGCCTAACCTCACGACATCCGGGTAAGAGGCGCTGTAATCCGTACATTTATTTAAAGAAATACAATTATCATCAATACAATTGTATTACTGTTGTAATCCACACAAGGACAATCCTGAAACTTATACATACATACATATCGTCACGCCTGTTTCCCGTAGGGGTAAGCAGAGACCACAGATCTCCATCCGCTACGATCCCGGCACACCTTCCTTGCTTCCTCCACACTCATCCATCCTTCCTCTCACATTCATCGTAGCGCAATGGCTCTCCGTTAGTCGCTTCTCGCCCTCGTGGGAATCAGGACGTGACGGGTGGCGATCCACGTCGCCGTCATTTTATAAACAAATTAGGTGTATTAAGATTCTACTTCTTTATAATTATTTATTTTTCTTTATAATTATACAAAAACATATTTGTTAAAACACATTAATATACATATATAATATATTTATCTGTTTTCCGTTATTCAAATACTGGGATTAACATTTTAAACTGTTTGCATTTATATATTTAATAACACAGAGAGAATTATCGTTGTTGCATGCTAATGAAGCTGTGCGAAACATAATGACAGTCAGTTATGTTAATGTGCATGCAGAGGAACGGACGTAAATCCACCACGCTTATCCAATGCGGATTGGCGGGGTTACCAGACTCGGAATAAATGTTTGTAATTCATACATATATTTATTCCGATGCGGGGATCGATACCGCGACCATTGACTCCGCGAACGGAGGCAATCGCCACTGAGCCAATTGGTCGCCTGTTAGTTGGCTGTTAATATATATATATATATATATATATATATATATATATATATATATATATATATATATATATATATATATATATATATATATATATATATATATATATATATATAAAATCTATTTGAAGATATTAAAATAAAGAACCTACCAAGAGCTTGTGCGAATAAAAAACATTTTAACTGAGTAAAATGGGTTAGCAAAAATCGGGTTACTTGAGGTTTTTATTTTTTTAATCGTTTTTTTTTAGAATGAAACTAACAAGTATTGTACCATTTTACAATCCTGATTACATGCGCCAACTTTTAATGGCACTTGTCAAGGCACTCTAGTACTTTTTTTTTTAAAGGAGGGCCTTTCAAAGTCGACAAATTTGGGACAATTGTGTCATTATTTTTCATCAAAAGATGTACCTATGTTCCGAAGGAATATGAAAATATATAATATTTCTATAAAAATCGTCTCTAAGTTTGAAGTATGTGTTATGTGTGGTACGATAAATTTTCGCGCCACTGAAGGGTGGGTACGACGAAAGTTACGTAAAGACGAGCGGAATCTACGATTTACCTACACTATTCTTCTGCGATGGTCGGTACATAGTATGTATTGCTATATATTGGTGTTGCAGATAGTACTGCTGTATATTGTGTATATAAAGCTTTGCTTGTAATCGTGTGTGTGCGCTTTTGTGCGATTCATTTAAATTACATTTTTAAATCATTAAAAGTTTTAACTTATTTTTCGAACTACAAGCACCTTTTACAGATAGACAAATGGACTCAGATTTAATGAGTGTCTTATGGTCTTAAGTAACATTAAAATATATTTTTCAATATATTCTGCTAACGGCGACACGCGGGATCTTTAGGGGATTTTTATTTTCAAATAAAATTCTTCAAAACGATATTAATTTATTTTTGTTGTTTCATTGTACATTTATATCATATTCATATTTATTCTTATTATATTTTATTAACACTTTTCAATTTACATTTTATATATGTGCCGGACGGGTGACAGATCTATATAAAAGTCGTGAGTCGAACTAATATTTTGTTTTAATACAAAACAATTTATTTCTTTTTTATTTCAAACTTTAAATAACGAATTTAAAAAGAAATAATACAAAAGTTTTATTGCATTAGTGATACATTCATTAATTTATCACTACAATATATATCCTCAAATATTATATATACTACAATATGTATGTATATATAATATTTGAAGTGCGTCTTATCGTCCAGTCGGTCTTATAATCCGAAACATATGAAATTTCGTATCTATTTTAGCTCGTCGTTAGCTATCATATAAACTTCAAGATTAAATTAGCATACAAACAGGTTTCCTAAAATCAAATCTTTATTATCACTCAGTACAAAAAAAAATACAAAATGCTAGACTATTTTTCTGGCAACATATTTTTTTTTTGGTTTTATTGCATTTATAATCGTATCAAGTTATTAAATCTTAAATTAACATGTTTTCTTTTGAATATTTTAGATAGTACTTGTTTATAAAAAAAAAACAGTTCTTTTTATTTTTTTGGGATAGAAGGCAAACGAGCAGGCGTGACCGCATCCGCAGTGCCATAGGCATTGTAGAAGCTTTTCTGGCCTTTAAGGAAAGTGTAGGCTTGTTCTTTTGAAGGTATCAATGTAGTATCGGCTCGGGAACACCGCTGGAGGTAGCTGGTTCCCGAAGGTAGTGGAGTGTGGAAAGAAGTTTTTGGAAAATGCACCGCACTATTTGGTGGGGATTAAACTTTCCTTTGTGGGGAATCGTGCGAAGGTGAAATTCAGGAGCCGGTAATTATTCCAATTTTTCGGAGCGCTCCCCATGGTAAAGTCTGGATAGCCCATCAATCCGCCTTGAATAAGCATGGTGGGTTTATATTCATTCCTCCTCAAGAAACGGGGAGATCCATGCCTAGAAACAGGACGTAAATATGTATATATGGGTTGTAAAACAAATTATATTTTTACTAATATTTTTTTTTATGGGATAGGAAGGCAAACGTTGATTGCTTTCCAATTTGAAAGCGTGGATTACTTTCCATCAAGTGACGCCTGCTGCGTGTCACCTGATGGAAAGCAATCAACGCCGCCCATAGACATCCGCAGTCCCATAGCCAGTGCAGAAGGCGTTTAAGGAAAGTGTTATTATGGGTTGGGCCTCCGGAACTCAACCGCTTACCGGACGAAGCGCGATAGCCAAGCTACCACTCCGACGCCGATTCTCCGCGGGAGTGTGGTACTTCCCCGGGCGAGCCGGCCCATTCATGCTACAAACAAATAATACGCTATTCTTGACAAAGTCTTCATCAGCGTGGCAAACCACTACGAAACGATTTTCTAACCACAAAAGATTTTTTCTAATAAACGATAATCTGTTCACATATAAACGAAAATGTCAATATTCTTTCTAGTCTATTCTAGGGTATTCTTACTCCAAAATTACAGCATTTACGTGGTGTTTCCTCTCAGCGGCCATTGTTTCGTTGAAAACAATACCGTAACATAACCGGTGTTACCTCATCGGGGTCACGAAGGGACAGACTGCGCCCTGAATAAAATTGTCGTTACAGACCACTCTATAGCCCTGACAGACGGGCTGTACGCTCTAACTATGTCTTACTTTTATGGGCCCATTGAGACCTAGATAAAACATTTAATAAGGGTGTGTTCCTTTGTTTAATTGAGCCGAAAGGATGTAATGGCAATATGTTGGAACAATTTTCCACTAGCTATTCGTGACTTGGATATGCTAAACACGTTTAAAAAAGAACGCTATTTTTAAGTATGCAGTGGTAGAGCCACGCTGCAGACGAATACTTTGTCAAGAATGGCGTAATATTTGTCTGTAGCATGAATGGGCCAGCTCGCCCGGGGTAGTACCACACTCCCGCAGAAAACCGGCGTCTGAGTAGTAGCTTAGCTACCACGCTTCGTACGGTGAGCGATCTAAATTCCGGAAGCCCAACATCCTCCTCCTCCCACTCCCATAATGTCACTTTCCTTAAAGGTCGTCAACGCTTCCGCACTGCATGGCGCTGCGGATGTCTATGGACGGCGCTGCTTGCTTTCCATCAGGTGACACGCCTGCTCGTTTGCCCTCCATCCCATAAAAAAAATGCAGACGGAGAATGGACTGTCCGTCAATATATCCTACTTAAAAATATATATTATACACGATTCTTATGAAGACAAGAATTGTCTTTATTTTGAGCCCGGCTCAGTCCGGGAATCGGAAATGTATGTCTCATATCAATGAGACTATATCAAATATATGTCACATTGCTGAGCACGGGCCTCTCCATTTCTGGACGAACGGGCATTAACCCACCACACGCTTGTCCAATGCGGGTTGGCGAGGTTAACAAACTCGGAATAAACAGCAGTAGGTCATACATATATTCATTCCGATGCGGGGATCGAACCCGCGACCATTGACTCCGTGGGCGGGGCGGGGCGGGGTCGGCACTAAGCCAACTAGTCGTTTTTTCACACACACAATAATTTAGTAAAGGACTTTACAATTGTCTTTCGTAGTCTACTACACCTGAGGATGTCTCGTGTCAAGGTCAAACGTGGCATTGTGTTTGTGGCAACGTTAGTGACCATGGTGAGGTGTAGGAGGATACGCTGACAGCTGTTTCTCAGCCATAAATTCTCCATATACTTCTTCACAAACACAATATTGTTTATCCGATTTGTGTAGGATAGGAAGACTAACGAGCAGGCGTGTCACTTGATCGAAAGCAATCAAGGCCGCCCATAAACATCCACATAGAAAGTGTCATGTCATGGGAGGGGGTTGGTGTTTGGAACTCACCAGACGTAGCGCGGTAGCGAAGCTATCACTCAGGCGCCGGTTTTCTGCGAGAGTGTGGCACTTCCCCGGGCGAGCCGGCCCATTCATGCTACAGACAAATAATATGCAATTCATGACAAAGTATTCGTCTGCAGCGTGGCTTTCCCACTACAGCTGTGTTCGCGCACCTTAGCAAAGTAAGTTTGACTGTCCATCTCTGTATGCTCGAATTTTAATATAATAAAATAAAATTGTATTAATATTCTGTCTCCCTTCCTGTTTACATTTGAGGTGACACATGATCCGAGGGTACGGCTGACTCATTCCACGCAGGATGTTTGTGTGTCGAAGGAGGGAATTAATTAGGAGCGATTGTGCAGGGGTGGGGAACGAATGTTGCGTGTTTAATACACTTCGTTTATTGCAAGCCCGGCGCACGGAAAGACCTTGAACCGTTTCACAACAATGCGTGGGTGTTGCAGTTATGAGTCATGGTAAACTTTTGCGTTTTACATATATACATATCGTCACGCCTGTCTCCAGTAGGTGTAGGCAGAGACCACAGATCTCCATCTGCTACGATCTCGGCACATTTTCCTTGCTAGCTCCACACCAAGCACTCTCTTTATACAAGCCCGCTGGTTAAGCGTACTCTTGACCCCGGCTTCTTTTAAAAACTTTGGCAATTCGGTCAAGATACGTTTTCCGTGATCTTCCCCTAACAACCCAACGTAAACTTCTTTTGCCAGTCATCTTTCATCCATCCTCTCTATATGCCCACATCATCTAAGCATCCCTTTTTTTAACTTTTGTCACGACACCGTTTTGCGTTTTATCCTTGATGAAGCCGTTGTATTTTAAGTTTTTTTTTTTATAACAGCAGGCAATGAATATGCGTGTTATCTGGTGGTACATGATCGCCGACGCCCATAGATGTCCACAACGCCGAAGTATGTCATAAGTATGTGGAAACGCCGCAGGTATTTTTTTTCATGAAACAGGGAGGCAAACGAGAAATAATTTAATATGTAATTTTTTTTTATGGGATAGGAAGGCAAACGAGCAGGCGTGTCACCTGATGGAAATCAATCAACGCCGCCCATAGATATCCGCAGTGCCATAGGCAATGCAGAAGCGTTTTAGGAAAGTGGCTTTTAAGGAAAGTGTTATTTTGGGAGGGGGGTTGGACCTCCAGAACTCGACCGCTCACCGTACGGAGCCCGGTAGCTAAACTACCACTCAAACGCCGGGTTTCTGCGGGAGTGTGGTACTTCCCCGGGCGAGCCGGCGTTTGTGCTACAGACAAATATTACGCTATTCTTGACAAAGTAGCGTGGCTGTACCACTAATTTAAATCAATATGTTATGTGTTACTGCAGAGTGAAATAAACGTACCTGTCTGTCTGACTGTCTGTCTTTCTATCAATAAACGTATTATTCACGCCTGCAGCCAATTGAATTAACTGTTGGCATAATAATTTTCCTTCTCCGCGCATTAGCCGGCCACAAAATTGGACGGCCAACTGACACGGCTCCGGGCCAGAAGAGAACGGTTCAATTAGGTAAAATCCAGCATTATTCGGTTACACTTCACTGCACGGAACAACGGCGTGACATGACGTATTTATTACACAAAGGAATGCAACCCATCTGTGAAGCCTCTGGTGTTGCAGTTGTCTATTGGCGGTGTCAATTGCTTCATGTGATACGCTCGCTCGCTCGTTTGCCTTCCTATCCCATAAAAGATTTTACTTTGTTAAAGCCTAACTTCTTTCCCCCTCTCTTATTTATTTCTTCCGCTCCCAGATCGTTACTATAGACTATATGGACAGTCAAAAGTTTTACTTAGCTAAGATCCGCGACAAGCAAAACAATAACAGAAAATTAATAATGTGTGTTTTTCCGTTGGGTTTAGTGGATTTATTTGGAACTTAAACCAAAAACTTACCGAAAATCGGCCATCAACTCTCCACCCACCAACCACTATACACAACGCCAAACACACACTATCACTTTTCCATCTTGTACACGACACGTGTTTCGCCCCAACACGAGGCATCCTCAGGTATAGTAGACTCTACGGAAGACAACCGGTTCAACCGGACAACTTTTCGGTTGTCTTCCGTAGAGTAGAGTTTTTGGTTTAAGTTCCAAATAAATCCACTAAACCCAACGGAAAAACACACATTATTAATTTTCTGTTATTGTTTTGCTTGTCGCGGATCTTAGCTAAGTAAAACTTTTGACTGTCCATATAGTGATGGATTTCCGCAAAGTAACGCCTGACTCCATTAATAATACTATAGACTAAGCAATGCATTTGCTTGTGTGACCTTGCTTGCAATGTAGGTACATGAAAAACGGGGATAACTTATATAATATACAAATAAACGAAACAAAAAGAAAATAATTTTAATCTAAATAGTGTCATAAAATGGTTCCTGCTCAGTATATGCCGGGCGTTCTATTGGAGCACCTGGCGCTGGTTTTCAGCAAGAACCAACGTGACCAGGTCGCCGACCACAGTGACGACATTCATACGAACACACACACACACATCCATATATTACTACTACTCATACTCATATACGCATACAATATAATCAAATTAGAAAACACTAAATCATATAACAAATTCACCGCAACCAAAAAAATAAGTTCCTGTTTGTATACTCAAAATTATATTTTTCTATTCTTATTCTATATTCGTTCTATTGGAGCACCTGGCGCTGGTTTGCAGCATGTTTGTATGTACATATTTGTCATTTACATCATAATAGGAAACATTCATCTTTATAGCGTTGTCTTATACCAAAAATATTAATTTATTAATAAACGCTATCCTTCGTGTAGGGCGGTATAATACTTTATTACATATAAATTAGGGCTGTCGCGAATCTGATAATTGAATAATTTTTACGTCTATATAACGAATACAAAAGAGAGGATGGGTCATGGAGGATCCGAAAAAACGCCAAGAAAGACGACCTGGTGCGCTAGCTCAACATTAAGGGCGAGATTAAGACACATCGACGTCGATAGCTCAGTCACCTTCAGCAAATGGGCGAGGATCGAAGTGTGAAGACAGCGTATTTGTGTCGACCAAGTGATCGAAGGCCAGTTGGTTTACCCAGATATCGCTGGAGAGACCAGGTGGATGCTGACCTTCGCGAACTTCAAGGTAGCAATTACTTCGGCTTACTAAGTCAGCGGAAGTACACAAAGAGAATGGTATTTTTATAAAGTAAATCATAAAAACACAATTCTCTTTATGCATTTTACATGAATTCATCCGCAAATATCGTTTTAATGGACAACGCAAAATGTGTAGCGACAACCCTACGGGGAATCGATATTCCGGTTATTTCCGACGCCGGCCTTTCGTTCCCCTGTTGACAAGCCAATCCGGCTGTCATACGAAACGTTCATTGCTTATTAATTATTGATACGTGTACCCTATACCTAAGTTACAAACGAGAACCACATTAATAAATATACACACATATACATATAATCGATGGAAAAAAATCGATATTTATATTGGCATTGTTCAAAACAATCGTGGTAATTGATATACAAAACCCGTACATGTTCCAATACATCCGCTACAACTTAAATCACTTCCTTTTGGACTTCGAAACACAAGTACACTGTGTCATTGGTGTTTTAAATAATTCTTTGTCTTTTACGATTAAAACAACAATATTTAAATTAGTTGTGACTCTTATGCTTTTAAGAATTGCCTCGTCCTTTAAATGTAAAATCTAAAGATGTTTTCGCGATGATTAATTTTTTAATTACGTTTTTTTCCACAGCCCATATAAGTCTCACTGCTGAGCACGGGCCTCATGGAAAAATGCACATTAACCACATATTTATAAGAACGCTTATATGTTAATAATAATATTTATTTCAGAAATTTTTTTTGGTCCATACATTTTAACATTTTTACATTTGTATTAGTAATTATGTACACCTTGAAAATCATGTTAGTAAATTATTTACATTTAAGCCGATTTAGCTATTTCATACGGCGCGAGTTGAATCTAGCAACAACGGTTTTCATTATAGAGTTGGAGCTATCCCGTATTCTGTGAAGCAACGAGGCTGTTCGTTTTCGCAAAATGGCCCAAGAGCCATCGGTGCGGGCTGTAACGAACATACCTGATGCACTGCAGAAACGGGGCAGCCCAAACAATATTCTGAAACTGCTGTTATATTGGACTCGCAGGGCGTTGATGGTCCGCTGCGTGTAAACATACCACAGGCTGCACGTGTAGAAGATTTGGCAGTACGCTTGAAACAAAGTTATTTTGGCTTTTTCACTGCAACGTGCAAACCTGCGTGCCAGGATATTACATCTTATTGCTAACGCCCTCCGTTTCCTTTCGATGTCAGCATGATCAGAAAAAAATCAAAGAAAAAAAATCTTGTAAATTATCCAATTTAAAGCAAATAAAGAAAATATTATTTATTTTTTTTATGGCATAGGAAGGCAAACGAGCAGGCGTGTCACCTGATGGAAAGCAACCAACGCCGCCCATAGACATCCGCAACGCCATAGGCAGTGCGGAAGCGTTGCCAACCTTAAAGGAAAGTGCAATTAGGGAGTGGGAGTGGGAGTGGGAATCGGAGGGGGAGGGTGTTGGGCTTCCGCAACTCAGACCGCTCACCGTACGAAGCGCGGTAGACAAGCTACCACTCAGACGCCGGTTTTCTGCAAAATCGAGACGGTTCGACGATATATTCCGATCCGTGCGATAATTCAAATCGAACTCGAGACTATTGACTTCGAATGTGGTGGGCTTCGCCATAGAGCCAATTAGATCGTTCATTCCAGTTATATATTATATTACAACTCTATCACAAGTGACATTATAACTTTATTATTCTGACGAGTGCCAATTTGGCTTCGTTGTCGGGGTAAACAACCGTTTGCCAAAAATATCTCGGCAACGTGACGCGAACAATGGACCAGCGGCGTGGCAAATCTCATTTAGTGATCATTTCATTACTGCTTTCTCTTGCTTTAATTCGGCCTATTACTCGGCCTATTCCAACGTATGGCAGTGAGGCTTGGACACTAACGCTAAAGGAAGGAAGGAAGAACCTTCTAGTCGCAAAACGAAGAAACTTCTAGCCGCAAAACGAAAAGTCCAATGGCTACACCATAGTTCGATTAAGTCGTATAAACAAAGTACATGTATGTACTCACTTCGTCACGCCTGTCTCCCGTAAGGATATGCAGAGACCACAGAGCTTCATCTGCTACAATCTCGGCATACTTCCCTTGCTTCCTCCACACTCATTATTCTCCTCATGCAAGCCCGCTGGTTAAGGGTACTCTTGACCTGGCCATTCTTAAAAAGGTCAGCAATTTGGTCAAGGTATGTTTTTCGTGGTCTTCCTCTTCCAACCCTTCAATCCACATTCGCAAGGTAAATTTCTTTTGTCATTCGTCTTTCATTCATCCTCTCTATATGCCCAAACCATCTAAGCATCCCTTTTTCTACTTTTGTCACAACACCTTTTACTTCTAAGTAATTTGTAATAAATACTGTATCGTGACTTTTTAAGTTGAATGAAAAAACCCATAGAAGAAATTGTGTAGAATAACCGCTATTTTATCAAGACTTAATGTGACAAGCTGACTAGTAACTTGACACTGATGTAATAGTCATAACTAACCACCATCAAAGAAGAGAAAAAAGAATAAATAACAAATAAATAGCCCTAAACCAAATGTCTTTGAAATAAAATCGTTGTATCAATTGTGGTATTCATAGCGCCCGACCAAAAGACGATAGCAGTTGGTTGGGAAATCGAAAAAAGGCCGAAATCGAGCATCTGCTGGCCGAAGCCAATGTCATCGGAGAGACTAAGGCTCACCGACTTCGTTGGCTGGGCCACGTTGAGAGGATGGGGGAGGAGCGCGCAGTCAAGAGAGCGTATGTGGGTCGCCCAACTGGACGACGTCCTGTGACATGAGAGACATATACACAGACAAACACACAGTAGAACCTTCGTGGCGGTTAGTCCTGGTTTGGCTACCGTTTGAGCTGCTTCACCACGGTTTGACCACGATCGTTTTCGCACAATATTGTCGTATGTGACCCATTTCTCATCTCCAGCCACCATCCGTTTAAGAAATATAAAATCGCTGTTTTTGTTTAAAACGTAGAAATTTAGTGGTATGTGGTCGATGTGTGTACAGATCGGAATGAAATGTTGACAAAGTATTTTACTTAATTTAATTTTTGGATGAATAATGAAATCAGGCGTCACTTTGCGGAAATCCATTACTATGTGGATAGTCAGAAGTTTCATTTAGGTAAGTACTTGTCGCGGATTTTAGTTAAGTAAAAATTCTGACTGTCCACATAATAATTTCTCGAAGCTACGCGCGAAAAGAAAACAGATAATTAAAGAGATCCCTCTCAACGTTTGTTAATGGCCATCAAAGTTAGCAAATATAGATACAAGTACAACAAAGAGAACCTCCCCATCATTTCACCGACGGATCTCAAGTACCTCTTAACCTCGGAAGCCACTTAAGCCGGGGCAGATTAAATACTATTGTTATAAACAACTTTACAATAATGATGCGGAGTTAAAGGTAGCCCGTTTCGAACGTGGAGGGAGATAGAGGGGTCACTGACCCCCTTTTATCGTATACATTGTCGGCCATGATTTACTGGACAGTTTCCGTCACGTAATGAAGATAGCGAGAAATATGGACACAATTATTAAATCCCACTACGGAATAAATATACAGATAATCCTCCTTAAAAAAAAAAGAACTACGCCAATCCGCCTTGGACAAGCATGATAGGTTAATATCTAAACCTCCAGAAATGGGAATATGCACATATAGACTTTAAAAAGACAGACTGTTGAAGATTAAGAAATGGAAATTAGTTGCTTATATCGGCGAAAATGAGGCAAAAAGGTAGTATTAGCCAAACCATATAAATTTTCTATCGGACTATGCGCGAGTAAAAGAAGGTATGGTGTCTGTGGTCTCTGTCTACCCTTACGGGAAACAGACGTGATTCTATATATGTATGTATATATTTTCATTATTATAAAGGTTATGTTACCTTAATGATAAGTACCCTTAACCGGCGGGCTTGCATGAGGAGAGTAGTGAGTGTGGAGCATGCAAAGAAAGTATGCCGAGATCGTAGCAGATGGAGATCTGCGGTCTCTGCCTACCCCACCCCTAAGGGAGACAGGCGTGACGATATGTATGTATTAAAAAGGTTACGTTAAAAATAGTTCCAAATCGATAACACACATCGATACAAGTGTGAAACATTGAAGGCTAACACAATAACGCTGTGAAGTAATTCGGTAATCCGATAAGAGCGGTGGGGGATTGGAAAAAAATTAATAACAATAATAATATAGATAAAAGGCTTGCGCGGCGGGGCCGGGTCGATAACTCAAATGTGGAGCGGGTATTCACACAGCGTACGGCAGAAAAGAGAAATTATCGACGCAAAAAAGCGCAAACGTAGTAAACCGCAAAACGAAAACTTACCACCAGAGCCATAAAAAACCTTTCAGATTTTTGAAAAAATTTATATCTGATCACTCGAAAACAGTCTGTTTCAACGCTGTACAATTTTTCTATTGGTCACTTTGAGCTTTGAGACTCAGACAATCCGACGCGAATATTTTTTTCCGATCCGAATACGCCATAAAAAAATTTTGACGTCTGTATTATTTACAGCGATTTCGCTTTTTCACGTCGATATTTTTTTTAAGGGATAGGAAGGCAAACGAGCAGGCGTCCGCAGGGTAGAAGTGTTGCCGGCCTTTAAGGAAAGTGTCATTATGGGAGAGGGGGAAAGGGGGCCTCCGGAACTGAACCGCTCACCCGGCGAAGCACGGTAGCTAGCTACCCCCATGACGTGGCGAGCCGGACCATTCATGCTACAGACAAATAATATGCCATTGTTGACAAAATATTCGTCTGCAGCGTGGCTCTACCACTACAGTAGTAATACTAGTCGACACGAGGAATTTAAAGAAAAACTTTTTTTCATATTCATGTGCCATCTTCTGTCCGGAGGTCGGCGACCGTATGTCTATATTTATTACTGTTCTCAGTCATGCTAATCAATTCTTTCCACCTTCAACCAGTCTTTTACATTTTTAGTCGATAAAATTCTTCTTCTACCACGGTCTCTTCAAACTTCAATTTCTCTCAATAATGACTTATAAAAAATAGCATTTTTAACTGAAATAAATAAGCTGCTTCGCTGTTTTTGATTGTTATAAGTACCTTTAAATTTTTGTTCAAAACTGTTTTATTTGTAATTCCATCTGTCCATTTGATTTTAAGCAATTTTTGGATTCTAGACACTTTTTTTTATTTTTAAGGCTGGACATGTGCAGGCTGGACTGTCTGCCGCATCCGCTAGTTATTTATATAATTAATTATTGTCCTAATTATTGTCTGCAAGATATCGAACACCTGGTCTTATCAATAACCGATAAGTACGAAAAGTCATCAGTTATATTTAGAATTTGCAATTTATTCATTTAGTGCTATCAAGCAACTGAAAGATACTATCTTTATAAGTCTGGGCGTGAGTCACATCATATTTTTTACGCAATATCTGACGCCATATCACCAGTTATTTCGGACATATTACCCGCCGCCAAGATAAAAATTGATCATCTGTGCAAACGTTGTGGGGAAAAATCGAGGGTAGATCTCCGATGAGATGGTCCGACAAATGAAGCAGAACAAGTCCTCCAGTTTCGTGGAAATGGTCCGATTCACTACAGATGGAAGACCTTAACAAACCGCTGGGTGAAGTATGATAATGGCGATCTTCAATCATAAAGAATCGACTAGAGCGATATATGTTTACATATATACATATCGTCACGTTTCCCGTAGGGGTAGGCAGAGAGCACAGATATCCATCTGCTACGATCTCGGCATATATTCCTTGCTTCCTCTACATTCATTACTCTCCTCAAGCAAGCCCGCTGGTTAAGGGTACTCTTGACCTGGCCTTTCTCAATAACTTCAGCAATTTGGTCAAGGTATGTTTTCCTTGGTCTTCGCCTATCGACCCATCCATTCACATTCGCAACGTAAATTTGTTTTGGCAGTTGTCTTTCATCCATCCTCTTTATATGCCCAAACCATCTTAGCATCCTTTTCTCAACTTTTGCCACGACACCTTTTGTTATTCACATGTGAAATACATGTTTACAGTGAAAAGTGGTAGTGTGTGTTTGACGCTGTCAACTATGATAATCATAGAGAAGTGCTGGGTGGATTTAACAATGGCCGTTTCTCGGTAAGAATTAAATTTTTAACTCTCTATATCAGTTATTGCCAACCTATTTTTTGTCGCGGAACACTTTCAAAGATTTCAAAATTTGGCGACACACAAAGAGCTTGTGTGAGCCGACTAGAGGCATAAAATCTGTTTATAATTCTAAGAAAGAACGCAATACAAAACAAGTAATATTGTTATGGATTTAATTCGTGATAATTCCTGTTAAAATAATTTTTTTTGGGCCTCCGGAACTCAGCCGCTCACCGTATGTACGAAGTGCGATAGCTAAGCTACCACTCAGACGCCGGTTTTGCTGCGGGAGTATGACACTTCTTTAGGCGAGCCGGCCCATTCGTGGTTGACAAACAAATATTATGTCATTCTTGACGAAGTATTCGTTTGCAGCGTGGCTCTACCACTATCAAAAATCGTAAATTCATATAAACTTGCATCGCCAAGAGTAGGTACACACTCATGAGATTATGGAATCGATACCAGCTGAGATCCACGCAGATTCAATAATTTGATATGAGCGAAAGGGGATCTCACGCACAAATCCCAAATTAAATCTTCAGCTCAACAGAAGTGAAAATAATTCGCGTATAGACTAACCCTTTCTTGTAAGATTCCCCCCTCGTTACGCTTTCTCCCCCTTCGTTACGCTTCACAACCCACCGCCCACCCCACCCCTCCAAATTTCACATCACGAAAAGATATGACATTTTGGGAGGACCCTCTCATACATTCATTTTTTCAATCATAAAATTACAATAAGTCAGTATTTACGGTATCAACATATTTTTTTAAATAATGTAGAATTGTGTTACGCTACCCAAACACTACCCCCACGTTGACGCTTAGGTGCGAAGTTTTTTTTTAAATTTCCAATGTACTCAATAATTTATGGCCATTTAAGTAAATTCGCATGCGGATTCGATTGATTTTATTTCCGGCGCGCCCGTATTGATGTGATTTGTTTCATGTCAAACATGGTCATACACTATAACTTTTCTCTTGAAGATAATATTTCATCACTATATATATCGCATTATAGAAATTTCATCGTGACGCAGACAACCGGCGTCTGAGTGGTAGCTTAGCTACCGCGCTTCGTACGGTTAGCGGCTGAGTACCGGAAGCCCAACATCCTCCCACTCTCCCTCCCATTCCCATTCCCACTCCCATAATGACACTTTCCTTAAAGATCGGCAACGCTTCCGCACTGCCTAAGGTGCTAAGGATGTCTACGAGCGACGTTGATTGCTTTCCATCAGTTGACGCGCCTGCTCGTTTGCCTTTCTATCCCATAAAAAAAGACACCACGGACATACCTTGTAAAATTGTGCGTGGCATTCAACGTGTTTAATAAATGAAGCGAATGTTAAGATACCGGGTGCGCTGCAAACTGACCAAAGATGCAAGTGAGTCAGCGCTGGGAACAAAGAGATGCGTCGCTATTTCGGTGCCCGCGAGCCGTGAGACGCGCACGCCAAGCGAATGAAAAAAAGAACAGCGCAGCGGTCTGGGTGCTTTATATACACAAACAAGTACCTAAATTATTTGTAATATCCAAGGATCGGAGGAAACGTATATGTTAGTATGGACATGCTTCCGGAACTACAAATCTAGGAAAAATCAAATTTTTTAAATACAACATTCAACTCAATTCCTTCGTTGGGCCGGGCACGTGGTACGGATGGACGAAGCTAGAGTACCCAAACGGCAAACCGTAGAAGGTCGTAGAAGCTGCGGAAGGCCTAAGCTCAGATGACTAGATGGAAAAATATATATATTCACGCCTACCCCCCGCAGGGGTTGGCAGAGACGACAGAGCTCCATCCGCTACCCATCATCGCAGCGAAACGGCTCTCCATTAGTCGCTTTTCGCCCTCGTGAGAATCAGGACGTGACGGGTGGCGGACCACGTCGCCGTCATTTTTCAACAAATTAGGTATATTAAATTCGTGTTTAGCGAATCCCACGAGCCGCAAGGGAGGATGGTGGTCAACCCCAGTAGAGCCCTGCATGCTGAGGTAAGACACCATAGTACCCGGGGGGGGGGCTGATACCGGGACGGTCGGCACGCTTGCGACTAAGCTCGGCCATAAGGGTTAACTAATGTTTTTTGTTTCTCTCTAAGTTGTAGTAGAATTACTGTCACAATCACGCGGACCTTAAAGAATCTATTATCATACATCATTTACATGTAATTAGCTTATCAATCGGTACTGTCATAATATTTTTGTTAAATATAATAACAGATACAACAATTTTCAATTAACCAAACGGACAAAGCAATAAAACTCCATCGTTTCGGTTCGTACACAGTGTGCTTAGGTCATTATCGGTGAGCTAGCATAGAGATAACGCGGCTCGCGTCTCTTTTATGTTAATTGATGAGATAATCTAGCGAACTGGAAAAACGAGTTATGCTTACACACAATATGTTTTAATAATAACAATAGTTCTTTATTTGCATAATGTGAGCTGTAACAAGATGAAAAAAGACATTTAAAAGCTTCATCACATCACATTGGATAGTGGTAGAGCCACGCTGCAGACGAATACTTTGTCAAGAACGGCATAATATTTGTCTGTGCCATGAATGGGCAGGCTCGCCCAGGGAAGTACCACACTCCCGCGGAAAACCGGCGTCTGAGTGGTAGCTAAGCTACCGCGCTTCGTACGGTGAGCGGCCGATTTCCGGAGGCCCAACACCGTCCCCCTCCCCCCTCCCATCCCCACTCCCATAATGACACTTTCCTTAAAGGTCAGCAACGCTTCCGCACTGCGCTGCGGATGTCTATGGGCGGCGTTGATTGCTTTCCATCGGGTGACACGCCTGCTCGTTTGCCTTCCTATCCCATAAAAAAAAATTGCCACTTATGGCGTACAAATGTCATTAATTATTACATACTCGTACATAGAGATCTAAATATTGTACATAAGTCGCTAATCGTTACAAAGCATTGAATTATTAATAAACTGCTATATTGTCATTCAAATTATAATTGATTCATCTATAACATACATTCGATCCAACTTTTAAAGCAAAAAAGTCCTTAGTATTATAAATATTGCCATACCATATAGACTTTTTTAAATAATCTTGTTGTTAGAGAATTAGTGTGCTCTGATCGATCAAGGTTAAGCCTGCATATGAACTGGTTTTATATTAATCAAAAGACGAGATCGTCAGTATCTTTGCCTAGCCGTTTGTCCGGTAGTTATGGTCTTGGTACACGGGTACGCGACCCCGGCCTCCCGAGCTGCTACCGCTCAGCATGCGGGGCCCTGCTGGGGCTGACCTCCATCCTCCCTTGTGGCTTGAGGCTTGTGGGATTTAATATAACGAATCTTAATATACCTCATTCGTTAAAAAATGAACGGCGACGTGGTTCGATACCCATCACGTCCTGATTCCCACGAGGGCGAGAAGCGACTAAAGGAGAGCCGTTTCACTACGACGAGTGTGAGAGGATGGATGGATGGACCCTCCTTGCTTCCTTCACAGTCATCCATATTTTCAGATGGATGAGTGTGAAGGAAGCAAGGAGGGTGTACCGGGATCGTAGCGGATAGAGATAGCAGCTTTTTTATATTTATTACAAACAAACAAACAAAAATACATAGACCTCGCGCACGAGATTTCCGCCATGTGGCACGTCGATTCAACTGTCATTGTACCCATAGTGGTCTCTGTGAATGGACTTATCGGTAAAAATTTTGGACGCCCATCTGTCCAAGTTAGGTTTAGGTAAGTGGGTTAAATTCAAAATTCAAAAAGCAGCCATATTGTGCACGGCTAGGATAGTGAGGTTTCTTTCCTTGGATGCCTAATGCTTCGTGTGCTTGGTTTATCCCGCCATCAAGGATTAACAACCCTCATCAGCAGCCTGCGGCAGTCCACTGCTGGACATAGGCCTCCCCCATGAAGCGCCACCTAGCCCGATCTTCGGCTACACGCATCCAGTTTCTGCCAGCCGCCCTGCGCAGATCGTCGCACCATCTAGCCGGGGGGTGTCCAACACTACGTTTACCGAGACGCGGTCTCCACTCCAGCACTCGTTTGCTCCAACGATTGTCGGATCTCCGACAAACATGACCAGCCCATTGCCACTTTAGTTTGCTAATTCGAAAGGCTATGTCAGTGACTTTAGTTCTCTGGCGGATTTGTTCATTCCGAATCATATCTACCAGAGGAACTCCGAGCATAGCTCTCTCCATAGCTTTCTGAGCGACTCTGAGCTTGTAAAGCAGACGGACTGTCAGCGTCCACGTTTCGGCGCCGTAGGAGAGTACGGGTAGGACACACTGGTCGCTTAATAACCCTAGTAATAATATTATTTTTATAGAGATTTTTTTTATATTAATAATATTATTATTAATGGAGTCAGGCGTTTCTTTGCGGAAATCCATCACTATATGGACAGTCAAAAGTTTTATTTAGCTAAGATCCGCGACAAGCAAAACAATAACAGAAAATTAATAATGTGTGTTTTTCCGTTGGGTTAAGTGGTTTTATTTGGAACTTAAACCAAAAACTTACCGAAAATCGGCCATCAATTGTCCACCCATTATCACTTTTCCCGACCGAAACACCGAATAGTGTTTTTCACTTTTCGGTTGTGTTCCGTAGAGTCTACTATACCTGAAGATGCCTCGTGTTGAGGCGAAACACGTGTCGTTGAAAAGTGTGTTTGGTGTTGTGTATAGTGGTTGGTGGGTGGACAATTAATGGCCGATTTTCGGTAAGTTTTTGGTTTAAGTTCCAAATAAATCCACTAAACCCAACGGAGAAACACACATTATTAATTTTCTGTTATTGTTTTGCTTGTCGCGGATCTTAGCTAAGTAAAACTTTTGACTGTTCATATAATAATATTGTTATTAGGAGAATAATACGTAAATAAAGGAAAATAATACTAATAAATAACTACAGTTACTTATGTCATCTATAGTACAGTATGGATCATAAATTAATTGATCAATTAATTTGCTTTGATACATTTGTATAAATAACATTTGTGTCCAATGAATCTGTACGTTCGAAGATGTCCACATAGTGTTATAAACAATGCAATAACATCATTGTTTTGCCTCCGTATGTGCATACGAAGCGGGCACATAGCGCTGATTGTTACTGAGTCATTATTAAAACAATAATACTCACTCGATTGAAAAGGTGGTTACGGAAAAGAGACATGGACGCGTACCGTTATGAAACTAACTTCGCCATAAATGCGCCGTTACTTACCTGAAACAAAGAAAACAGATCAGACATTTCTGTACATTTGAACAAAACCGTTGGACAATACAAAAAAATGTTTCCGACAATTTAGTTACTAGTAACTAGCACACTGTATTCAACAATTAAATAAAGTCTCTCACATTATATTTCGGCAGAACAGCTCATCAAAGAGTTATACTCTTGCCAAATGAATGCAGGTCAAACCGTTAAGTATAATTATACGTAGCAAAACCACTTTCGGCGATTCTTATTTTTTTTTTACTTAATAATAAAATAATATAACGACCAAAATTACATAAAATCATTACAGATTGTGGCCTATATGTTATTCCGATGTATAACCTATATTACTGTAAAGTTTCATTGAAATCCGTCCAGTAGTTTTTTCGTGAAAGAGTAACAAACATACATATCCATACTCACAAACTTTCGTATTTATAATATTTTTTTTTATATATTCACGCCTATCCCCCGCAAGGGTTGGGAGAGACCACAGAGCTCCATTCGCTGCCATTCATCGCAGCGAAACGGCTCGTCATTGGTCGCTTTTCGCCCTCGTGAGAATCAAGGTGGCGAACCACGTCGCCTTCATTTTCGACAAATTAGGTATATTAAATTCGTCTTAGTGAATCCCACGAGCTGCAAGGGAGGATGGAGGTCAGCCCCAGCAGAGCCCTGCATGCTGAGGTAAGGCACCATAGTCCCCGGGGGAGCCCGACCCCGGGACGATCGGCACGCTTGCGACTAGGCTCGCCCCTAGCCACGCATCCATTGGCACGGCAGACCGTGGATTGGCGGAGAGGAAGGGAAAGGATAGAGAAGAAAGGAAGGGGCAGGAAAGGAAATGCGGATTGGGGGGTTTACCAGACTCGGAATAAACATTTATAAATCCATATAAATATTTATTCCGATGCGGGAATCGAACCCGCGACCATTGACTCCGCGGGAGGAGGGTCCCGCCACTAAACCAATCGGTCGTCTGGCTTTATAATATTAAGTAAATTTATTATAAATTTATAATATTAATTAGGATATTAATTAAAGAATGCTGCTGCTTTTCTTAAAAAGATAAAACACCATTGAAATCCAACTCCGTAAGAAGGTATATCCTTAATTATTGGTCAAGACGTTATTGGAACGACGACAGCGCGGGAAACGGACGTCCTATTTTTCGCAACTTTCAGCAGTGTACCGTACTTCCTTTATCCATACAACAGTCAGTTGAATATTAAAAATAAATACACAATTGATTGTATTGTTTCAGTTAAAGTCAGTCCAATGCAATTTCCGGCGAAATAAATTGGGTTGTTTATATATAGATGCTTAATATATAGATTAGCGTTAAAGAAATGTTAATTTTTTTTATATATATATTCACGCCGGGGATACCCCGCAGGGGTTGGCAGACACCACAGAGCTCCCGAGCTACAATCCCGGCACACCCTCCCCGCCTCCTCCACACTCATCCATTCTTCCTCTCACATTCATCGCAGCGAAACGGCTCTCCATTAGTCCCTTTTCGCCGTCGTGGGAATCAGGACGTGACGGGTGGTGAACCACGTCGTCGTCATTTTTCAACAAATTAGGTATTTATTCGTATTTCTTTTACTCCATAAAAGGATCACCTTTGCTAAAGTAAACGCTATTATTATAAGTAGTATTTATTTTACCCTCCTCGGTCCTTTAATGAACTAAAGGTTACGATAATAGGTAAGTAATTTATTTTATAAATAAATAAGATATAACATTGGTGAGCCTCATTCGGCTTTGCAGCCTCGGGCCTCATACGTACTTACTCCGTCACTGTAATTTCTTAGTTTAATGTGGATAGTTAAAACTTTTACTTAGCTAAGATCCGCGACAAGCAAGACAACCGTTAAGACCGGTAGACTCTACGGAAGACAACGGTTAAGAACGGTTGTCTTCCGTAGAGTCTATTATGCCTGAAGATGCCTTGTGTTGAGGCGAAACGCGTGTCGTTTGCAAGATGGGAAAGTGGTAGTGTGTATTTGGTGTTGTGTAAAGTTGGTGGGCGGAGAGTTGCTGACGGCCGTTTTCGATAAGATTTAATTTAAGTTCCATGTAAATTCACTTCATCCAGCAGGAAAATTTTACACATTACTAATTTTCTATTGTTGTTTGCTTGTCGCGGATCTTAGCCAGTTTTGACTGTCCACATAGTAATGAATTTCCGCAAAGTAACGACTCCATTAATTATCGGCTTAGTTTAAGACTCACGCAACACTAGCACTGTCGTAGTCGCTTCATCTCCAGTGTGGCTTGCGCCTAAACCGTATCCGATTAAGTCTAATTCACAAATGTATTGTCTCTTGCAATGTTTACGGGATACAACACATTGTATTAACAGACCGGCGGGCGATAACCTAAGTTGAACAACTGGGGCGCGCTCTCGCCGAGCCGTTAGCGGCGTTACGCGAACCGACTTCTTGTTCTGCTGATAAGAGCGCCGTTTGACACATAAATTAATAGTGATAAGGACCATTGCGATATTAGTACGGTATAGTTTTGAACTAGTTGGATTGTCATATTTTAGTCATGTATATGGTGTCCTGAAATCAATGTTGGGCATTAATCGATTAATTTGTCAATTATCTTGTTAATTGACTAAAAAAGTAATTGCAATTAAGTTAATCGCAATTAAACTTTTAATTGCACCTTTCAATTAAATTAATTTGATTGACGTATGTCAATTGTAACTAACAATTAACTTTATGTATCAAAACGAAATTAGTAAAAGATTTAGGAAAATTAAGCTGTAAGTCTCAAACAAACAAAAAAGTGATAAAGGCTGTAAGTATAACTTAATATTTCTAAATCTTTCTTTCTACATAAAAAACTGCGTATGTATTTATGTATAACAATGTTGCATGAATAAATATTTTTACAGCGTGGGTATACTACAAAAAGATTCACAAAACAATTGAAATTTAATTAATTAACAATTAATTTATTTGTTAATTGTAATATTTCACAATTACAATTGATTAATTGTTAGTTGTTGTGGTTACGTTTACCATTTAATCAATTGTTAATAATTATTCTTGCAATTAAAATTTGCCCAACACTGCCTGAAGTGTACTGAAGTGGCAATGGGCTGGAGAAGTTTGTCGGAGAACCGACAATCGTTGGAGTAGACGATTGCTGGAGTGGAGACCGCAACTCGGCAAACGTAGTGTGCGCAAGGCAGCTGGCAGAGATTGGATGCGTGTAGCCGAAGATCGGGCTAGGTGGCGCGCCTTGAGTGAGGGTTACGTCAAGCAGTGGACTGCCGCAGGCTGATATTGAATATTGAAATAGGGTGTCCTGGTAGTAGAATGTTATAGATCGAATAATCATTTGACGTAAAAGATTTGACAACCAATTGGCTCAATGACGGGGACCCCCGGAGTCAACAGTCGCGGGTTCGACCTCCGCATCGGAATTCCTAGTCTGCTAACCCCGCCAATCCGCGTTGGACAAGCGTGATGGTTTATCGTCAGTTCCTCCAGAAATGGAAAGGCTTGTGTCCAGCAGTGGGACATATATGGGTTGTTAAAAAAAAATAATTTGTTTGTTGTTGTATAACGTAAATTCTGTTTTTATCTTGAAACAGTACGGTGCATATACGATAAAGCAATTATAACATGTATCAGTTGAATTGGGTTGTGTTGTTCACCTTGAACCTTTTTGTATATTAACGAACCCGCTGTATATTTTAGTGACGCCACATAAGGGGGCACCGTCCTGCGAAGTGAGCGCTTTGCGTGTCGGTGATCTTCGACGGTCGGGCTTTTCATATTTTTTTTTTTTGTATGGGTTAGGAAGGCAAACGAGTAGGCGTGTCACCTGATGGAAAGCAACCAACGCCGCCCATAGACTTCCGCAGCGTTTCGTTATGGGAGTGGGAATGGGAGGGGAAGGGGAGGGGAGGGGAGGGTGTCGGGCCTCCGGAACTTGGCAGCGCACCGTACGAAGCGCGGTAGGTAAGCTACCACTCAGACGCCGGTTTTCTGCGGGAGTGTGGTACTTCCCCGGGCGAGCCGATCCATTCGTGCAGACACAGAAATATTATGCATTTCTTGACACAGTATTCGTCTGCAGTGTAGCTGGGCGGCGTAGAATATTTTCCTTCAAATGACAAGCTTTTTTACTTCCTATCCACAAAGAAAAATTGAAAAAGTATAATATTAAAAAAATCAATTTCTTTAAAAAAAAATTATATATGTGTAGGTGTAAGGGTTGGACAATGAACTCGGACTGTACGCGTTCCATGGATCTTAAGGTAAACGTACTCAACCTTGAAGTAACCTAGATGCATCAAGGTTACTTAAGGTCGACTGTTGAGAAACTTTAAACACCGTATTCTCCTACTCCAGGATTCTTTATATTATAGGTACCGTTATAAAAACACAATGGTGGAGAAGCATGTGGTGTAACGCATCTACTATGGTTGCTGAAAGACGGACTGATGGTTTTTACTCAATCTTTCGAGCTCGATGCGCATAGCTTCTGCACCGTCTGCGCTGCAGCATTAAACAGCATCTTGAGCGTACTGGCTGTCAGGTGGAACACTCCTGAGTGCTCCTGAGACCTGGGTGCTCCTGCATACTAATATAGTATTGGGGTGTCTCGTTATTTCATTATCATTAATCTATCTCTCCCAGTCAACCTACGGGCGAAACTGAGAAAATAGGTTTGGGGGTGGTACAGCTTGTAATAAATTTAACTACATACAATACAAATACACACATTTTGGATGTGAGACATGGAAAAGTACGAAAGAACTAGTACAAAAAAGTATTCGTCAACCGCTGCGTACGCCGAATCTTAACAGTATATTATATCCGGCCAGAATAACATCATTATATATATATATATATATATATATATATATATATATATATATATATATATATATATATATATATATATATATATATATATATATATATTATTGAAACTACATCGATAGTTTGCTTTTTTGTCGACTCGTCTCCACATGAACATATAAGGCAACAAAGATACATAAAAACATGTCGTACGAATGATTACCAAGGACATTAACCTGGTACGCAAGTCCCTTCAGGGTTTAAATCATGCCTGGAGACAGGTCGGCGGAAAACCGGTTACGCGGGCAAACGCACAGTGCAAGGTGATACGAGTACAACTTTTTGTCTACGCCTGCCGCAGATAAAAAAAAACAGTCTGGTGCAATTACTGCGCTATAAATCTGATTAGCGATTGAATAAAGATACTTTGGGTGTACTCAAAGGTATTCTACGCTGTAATGTTGGTTTTGAATGAGTGGAGACGATGATCTTTCATGAGCTTCGTCTTTATTATGAACCAGATGGCTCGGTGGAGTTTGTTTCACCTACAATATATCCCCTGTATTTATCTTCTCCTGGTATGTTAGTATTTGGGTGTACAATACTTTTCAAACTCGCAGAAAATAAACGAAAGTTTTGTATATAACAACAACACGTCCGTTACACGATAAAGCCGTCACGAACGACATCTGTTGAAAGTAAAAGAAAAGATATTTTAATTTTTCAAGCTGTTCTTTTATCTATATTTTTCTCTAAGGAGATATGTGTGTATATATATATATATATATATATATATATATATATATATATATATATATACACACACACACATATATCCTTTACATACAATATATAAATTTCTTGATGATATGACGATACCATTGCTCAGAGGAAATTCATTTCAAAATATTATAAATAGCGATAATAACTAGGCATATACAAGTATTTATCTTGATGTAAGAATCAATTTTCTTTCAAATCAAAAATTTTCGTTCGAATCAAAACTTCGTTAAGGAAGCGGACGTTTCACCATTTTGGTATCCTTTCACCGTGTCACCTCATGGAAGGCAAGTAAGTACTAACATACCAGGAGAAGATAAATACAGGGGAACAAATTGTAGGTTAAACAAAGTGGTAAAATGTCCGCTTTCTTAACGAAAAGTCGTTAGTTTAATTCTCATATCGAGAAATATACTTTTATATGCGTAGTACTCATAGCTATTTATAATGTTTTGAAATATAATTGCTCTTCCGAGCGCTATTTCATTTGGTACTTCCGAGAACATTTCTAGTTGGTATCATCATATCAATTAGACATGTTTTTATTGTTGTGTATGAGTATATATGTACATATATACAGTATAAACAGTGTAAATTACATATGTAAATGAAAATAAAATTCCTTTATGATTTTATATAGACGATATTTACAAACATTATGAAATAAAATAAAATTCAATAAAAAAAGATCTCATTATTATTATAGTGTTAAAGAATATTAAAATTAATATTATTAATAAAAAAATGTTACAATAGCTTTAAATGTGTATAGTTTTAAAATCAAAATAAAATAATTTTGATTTTAAAATTATACAAATTAAATTTAATGTAATAAAATCTCCTAACATGGTCTTTTAACATCAAAGCTTTTTATTTTGTTAAGATATAAAACAAAAAAAATAAATAACATTATATGTTTACGCCCCCCCCCCCCGGCTATATGGTGCGACGATCTGCGCAGGGCGGCTGGCAGAAACTGGATGCGTGTAGCCGAAGATCGGGCTAGGTGGCGCTCCATGGGACAGGCCTATGTCCAGCAGTCGACTGCCGCAGGCTGCTGATGATGATGATATATTTTTAGGCCACCTAATTTCTTGCTGAAAACCAGCGCCAAGTGCTCCAATAGAGTGCCTGGCTTACGCTGAACAACAACCATTTTCTCGTTAAAATAATATCTATTTAGGTTTTAACCCTTATCAGTCGTAAGTCACCTATCTCGTGACAACAATAGTTTGTCGCTACGGTCGTGAGTCACGTGGGAGGTGACAAGACGAGACATTTTGAAACTCGCTCTGTGTGACATGCAGGCACTACTGCCTTGTTATTTAAATATCCGTAACAGAGCAATTGACATCTCTAGTTATATATGATTGCCTTTTCCGATTATTTTATAATATATTGAGCCCAAAAATGAATAAAGTCAACGAAAACTGTATCTGTAGCTACGACCTAGCGAGAATCATCAGATAAGGATTAATTTTAGCATTAATTTTCAGCAAAAAAAGGTGTGTCACAAACAATTATTTTTCTATGTATTTTTTTTAAAAGAAGACCAGACATAAGAAGAGCATGCGTGTCACCCAAATGATTTGGACTCCACGCAATGGGGTCACACGTAATGGCCAGTTTTAGTATCTCCGTGTCACTGGCCACCACAATCTACATTTCGCCGGCGAACGATGAGTTCATTGCTATTAATATCGCTTTGAAAATTAAAATTTATCTTCTCATAATCACGTTGTATTTTAATAACAATTCTCCTTAGTAAAAACATGTATTTACCCTTAAATTAACAAGTGCGATTCACACAACAACTATACAACCATCATGTTCACCTTCAACCCTCTCTTTCTATCCTATCCCTCTCTCGCTCATATTTCTCATTTGGATATACGTACAACGAACACAAAAAAAATTCAACAAATATATAACTTTAAAGTGTTAGAGCCACGCTACAGAAGCATACTTTGTCAAAAATGGCATATTATTTGTCTGTAGCGTGAATGGGCCGTCTCGCTCGAGGAAATACCACACTCCCGCAGAAAACTGGTCCGAGTGGTAGCTTAGCTACCGTTCTTCGTCCGGTGAGCGGTTGAGTTCCGGAGGACCAACCTTTTCTTAGAGGCCGGCAAGACATCCGCACTGCCTATGGCCCTGCGGATGTCTATTATGTCAACGCCACCCGTTGATTGCTTTCCATCAGGTGACACGCCTGCTCGTTTGCCTCCCGTGTTGCCGCAGGTTTTTGTTGTTTCTGTGACGTAGTACAATAAACACCTTATCACTGCCGTTCATCGTTGCAATCCGTAGCTAGATAAGGAACCCATAATTGTACTGTTTTCGTTTGGACAAAAATCGACCGTATTACTCGGGGATAAAAACGAAACCGTGTGCAAAACGAATGGTCGCACAAATCTGAAGGCTTCAAGCGATATGTATTAGA
This sequence comes from Baronia brevicornis, assembly GCA_031353405.1. Classification (NCBI taxonomy): domain Eukaryota; kingdom Metazoa; phylum Arthropoda; class Insecta; order Lepidoptera; family Papilionidae; genus Baronia; species Baronia brevicornis. The sequence continues at coordinate 14,216 of JASFAT010000892.1, read as the reverse complement.
ACAGCACGCGAAGTGTCTAGAAGGATGGTTGTATGATCACTTGTAATGTTTGGATTGTTAACAACATTTATGATATCATGTCGTTTGTGTGTTCGTGTCAACTCACCAGACAACCTAGTATACAAATACAATAGTACATACATACTATCACACCTTGTGCCATAGGAGGAGATCCAGTACTGTGTGTAGTTTTTTCCCCAAAACTTCTTTCCACGCACCACTACCCAGTGGACTCATTTACCTCCAGCGATGGTTCCAAATCGATACGACATTGGAACCTTCAAAAAACAACATACATATCGTCACGCCTGTTTCCCGTATGGGTAGGCAAAGACCACAGATCTTCTTGCTTCCTCCACACCCATCACTCTCCTCATGCAAGCTCGCCGCTTACTCTTGACATGGCCTTTCTTAAAAACTTCGGCAATTTGGTCAAGGTATGTTTTCCGTGAAGTTCCCCTATAGATCCTTTCAACCACATCCGCGACATAAGTTTCTCTTGCCAGTCGTCTATCATCCATCCTCTCTTCTCATCATCTTTTGTCACGACACCTTCTTTTACTCCACATCGCTGTCTTATATCTTCATTTCTTATTCTATCATTCAAAGTTACACCACACATACTTCCTTATGCTCTCATTTCCACCGCATCCAGTCTGCTTTCATGACTCTTCTGCCAAACGCAACTTTCACTACAGTACATCAGAGTCGGAACAAGCACCCCCTGATGAACCGCCAGTCGGGCCGTTTTAGACACATTCTCACTTTTCATACAGGAGTGCATTTCTTTTTGATTTGTTTGTTTATACATTATAATATTATTAAGGTTTTAATTTTAGCTTTTTAAAAAATAATGTGTTACTTCTATACATTTCTATATATTCTTTCCATCACATAACGCAAATTATTATTGGATTCAATGTTCCGAGGAAGATTATCATGAGATAAACTCAGTTCTTAAGTAAGCTGTATATAATTATCTTTTTAACGATCTACTAGGATGTAAAAGAACCGGTCGTGGAGATAGATCATCAAATATCACGTGCATAGATCGATATACAACGGAATATTGATGTTAGTCAAACGAATCTAGCTAGTCGAAACGTTCAGTCAGCCTTTGAATATTTCTAGATCTATCTATCTCATTCTAAAAACCTGACATTTGAAAAACAAAAAAAAAACATGTTTGTTGGTTTGGCTTGAATCATTTAAATACACCGCAACCAAGTGTTGGAACAACTTGCCACCACCTCTTCGCGACTTGCATACTGTAAATATGTTTAAAACAAAAATACAAAAATCTGATTTTGAGTATGCATACAGGAAGTTGTTCTTTTGGTTGCGGTGAATGTATTGCATGATTTAGTTGTTTTTAATTTTATTGTATTGTATGTGTATTTATATGTATGAGTTGAGTAGTAGTAGTATATATATGGATGTATGTGTGTGTGTCCGTATCAATGTCGTCACTGTGGTCCGCGATCTGACCACGTTGGTTCTTGGTGAAAACCAGCGCCAGGTGCTCCAATGGAACGTCGGGCATATATATGCTGAGAAAGAACCATTTTATGACACTTAGATTAAAATTATTTTCATTTTGTTTTGTTTATTTATTTATATATTATAAAAATATTATTAAGGTTTTAATTTTAGCTATTGTAAAAAAAGGTGTCCTAAGTAAAGTTTTTTCTATTCTATTCTATTTTAGATCTGATACAAATATTACTTAAAATTCATTAATTTATTATTCCCCCATCCTATAAAAAAATATAAATTTTTATCAAGCTAAGAGAAATAAAACGAGAGATTCAAAATCTTAATTACGACTACGTCTAGAGTAGTTTGACATTTTAATAAAATATTAAAAAAATAATAGCACCCACTCAAAGAAGCAAGGCGACGCTTAACGAGTTTTGTACATAGCAGTCTTAACGCAGTTTCATCTGACGTATGTATGTATGTATTGAGGATATTTTTTCGAAGTGAAAACTTCTATAGCCGCGGTATACGACTCTGAGTAGGAAAAAAAATATAAGGGTTCGCGTCAGTAACATGCTAATGCTTTATCTATAGCTATAGACATACTTTAAACACAGTTAAGTACTACACACTGTAGTAATAGCAGCATTTAATATTATAATTAGTTTGAAATTTCAAAATACAGTTTTAAGTTTTCACTTGTGCGGGCAGTCCTCATGACAGCCTCCGATTTTGTTTATATGAATGGTTCTACGGCTCTGAGTTCAAGCCCTTTTCAACACGTCTTACAAGCTTATATAGTCAGCCACCATTTTATCAAGACGTAACGTGACAAACATTACGTCTTGATAAAATGGTGGCTATTCTGTCAAAACCTGCTATGGACTTTTGCTGACAACTTAAAAAACAAATATACACGCATATATTTTATATCACTCCACTTTTCAACAATATAAGTGATAACAACAAGATTATGAGAATGAAACAAAAACACAACGTCACTGATTTAAGTTTGCGGGAAAAATCCTGTTTTTTCTTACGGGATAAGAAGGCAAACAAGCAGGCGTGTCACCTGATGGAAAACAATCAACGCCGCCCATAGATATCCGCAGTGCCACAGGCGTTGCGGAAGCGTTTCAGGCCTTTAACGAAAGTGTCATAATGGGGCTCCGGAACTCAACCGCTCACCAGACGAAGCGGACTAACTAAGCTACTCACTCAGACGCCGGTTTTCTGCGGGAGTGTGGTACTTCCCCGAGCGAGCCGGCCCATTCCCGCTACAGACAAATAATATGCCTGCCATTCTTGACAAAGTATTCGTCTGCAGCGCGGCTCTAACACTTCAGAGGAATGTAGGATACATATGCTTTAAGTGTGGCATATGCCATATGGCATATCAAGAACAATACAGCTCGTCAACGAAGTCATACGATGGATAAATAATAACAAATAATTTCTAGAAACAGCGTAAACAATCTTCGACGCGTCATTAGCTGTCGTATAGATTGTTTAATCGCCCTTAGTGGAACTTTCTACAGATAGTGTACAATCGCTCCTAACGTAACGAAATCATGTTATTCCCCGCGATCAAACAAAATAATAAACAGATAAAAGAAAGTAGTCGAATTTAAAAGTAATTCATAAAAAAAATACATATAAATACATATAATCACGTCTGTTTCCCTGAGGGGTAGGCAGAGACCACATATGTCGATTTGTGAAACCACAATCGCACCATTTCCTTCCACGCACCAATACTTTGTGGAACCAGCTACCTCCAGCGGTATTTCCGAATCGATACGACATTGGAACCTTCAAAAAACAAGCCTACACTATTTATTTATTTTTATGGGATAGGAGGGCAAACGAGCAAGCGTGTCGCCTGATGGAAAGCAATCAACGCCGCCCATAGAGAAACACGACACCGCAGGAGTCGCGAACGCGTTGCCGGCCTTTTAGGTATGTGTAGGTTTGTTCTTTGAAGGTGCCAATGTCGTATCGGTTCGGAAAGACCGCCGAAGGTAGCTGGTTGCACAGAGTGGTGGTGCGTGGAAAGAAGTTTAAAGGCCGGCAATGCTTAGGCAGTGCCCATGGCACAGCGGATGTCTATGGGCGGCGTCGATTGCTTTTCATCGGGTAACACGCCTGCTCGTTCGCCTTCCTATCCCGTAAAAAAAATATGATCACAAATTCCGTGTTAAAAATTCGATGAATTGTATGCATTTTTTGAGAACAATAAATAGTGGCAAGCCAATTCGCAAGACCAGAAACACGCACGAGGAACGTCAAGTGTCAACTCAACACGTGTTCAGCTTGACAAAGAAGCGGGAGCGACCGACAACTTGTCTGTAGGCGACACGCGGAGAATTCTAAACGGCGTCAAGTTACCCATTGTGTGAGAGAATCAAACAAACAATGGAGCTTGTTAACGTCTAAAATTGACGACCAATTGGCTCAGTGGCGGGGCCCTCCGCCCGCGGAGTCAATGGTAGCGGGTTCGATGCCCGCATCGGAATAAATATATGGATGAATTACAAATATTTATTCCGAGTGTGGTAACCCCGCCTATCCGCATTGGACAAGCGTGGTGGGTTAACGACCGTTCCTCCAGAAAATGAAGAAGCCCGTACTCAGCAGTGGGACAACATCTAAAATCACAGGATCTCACTCAACGGCTCGATTCACTGGCGTTGCGGAGAGATGTCGCATCCCTCAGCATCTTGTATCGCCTATACGACGGGGAATGCTCGGAATAATTCCTGCCTCTGAATTCCACTATGGCACAACTCGCCGAAAAGAAAAGATAAATCCCCACCATCTGATTATGATTGGCGATGTAGCATGGTGCGTTTTTCCCGAAGCTTCATTCCACGCACCACCCACTCTGTGGAACCAGCTACTACCAGCTAACTATACGACATTGGCACCTTCAAAAAACAAGTCTGCTATTAACACTTAGCCTGCTCTTAAAACACCGGCAACGCGAATTCGCTTTGCGAATGCAAAGCCTGGGTGTTACGGATGTCTATGGGCGGCAGTGATTGATGAAGGCGGCACGCTTGCTCGTTTGCCTCTCTATCTCGTGAAAAAACTCCCGGCCATCACTAGAGTGCCATCGAGGTTTTGTTTTTGTTTAACAAAATCCCTCAAAGCGATTCTCAACTTTATATTCGCGGAGCATGCTCATGCGAATGGCGCACACAATTCCACCGCCAGTGTCAATAACGAGCTCAATTTTCTCATTATCCACGAGTTGATGTTTATTTAACATTGATCAGCTTGCTACGCTTCCGTGAGACACACGATATTGACCTTACAATGTCACAACAGACAAGAAGCTTTTTAGGTGCATCAACCTGCTTCTCGTTAATATTAAAACTAATTAGGTCTGGGTTATTTCAGCAAGAGCCTTTTTAGAAGTGATAGAGCCACGCTGCAGATGAATACCTTGTCAAGACTGGCATATAATTTGTCTGTAGCCCTATCCCCTCCCCCTCCGATAATGACATTTTTCTTAAAGGAATATGGCACTGCAGATGTTGCGGGCGGTGTTGATGGGCGACGTTGATTGTTTCCCATCAGATGACACGCTTGCCTGCTAGTTGGCTAGGCCTAAGGAACTCAACCGCTCACCGGACGAAAACGTAGCTAAGCTACCACTCAGACGCCAGTTTGCTGCCGGAGTGTGGTACTTCCCAGGCGAGCCGGCCATACTCATGCTACAGACAAATAATATGCCACTCTTGACAAAGTATTCGTCTGCAGCGTGAGAGATGAGATATCACTGCGCAGTTATGGGATATATGTTCACAACAAGCATAAATTTACAACGCATAAAGTGATAAGGCTACAATGCGAATACTCGGTAGGTACATTAACAATTGACACAAACCTGTCTGTATAATATAATACAATCACAGGTGTCTTCACATACGTATGCTAGGTAATAAATGCAAGTGTAGCAAAAACCGGCAAAAACAATAAGGTTTAATAGTGAGCCTATATGGACAGTCAAGATTTACTTAGCTAAGATCCGCGACAAGCAAAACAATAACATCTGTTATTGTTTTGCTTGTCGCGGATCTTAGCTAAGTAAAACTTTTGACTGTCCATATAGTGATGGATTTCCGCAAAATAACGCCTGACTCCATTAATAAGTGAGCCTATATATTTATGCCTATATATTCTTTACTTTCTAATTAATGTGAATGGGGAAATCGGAGGCAGTCATGAGGACTGCTGACACAAGTGAAAACCTATTTTATTTTGAAATTTCAAACTAATGGTAATATTAAATGCTGCTATTACTACAGCATGTTGCTGATGCGACTCACAAAACTTTATCCATCCATGAAGCGTCCAACGCGCACTCATACAATCGGGTATATACAATGTTTAATGTATGTCTACAACTATATTCATAGCTATCTTAAGCATTAGCATGTTGCTGACGCGAACCCATAGATTTTTTCCCTACCCAGAGACTTGTAAAGCGCCTATAGAAGTTCTCATTTCAAATAACATAATTCATATATATGACCTACCCCACTTTGCCTTTCTCCTTTTGTTCGTACTTCGCGCTAAGCAGTTTCATTCGTACCTTTTTTTAAATTAAAGCGACCTGAATGTTCTGAACATTTTCAGTATGTAAATATATTTATAAATAAGTATTTAATATGCTAGATCATCACATATAGTATTCCAATAGTGTAGCTCAGTGATTCAATCTCACACTGACAGTTATTTTTAGCTTCTGTTGCGTCGTGCATGTCATATGAATCTGTATATATACAAACCATTAGGTGCAGTGTTTACACGGATAGGACCGCTACTTTTCGTAGCATAGGAAGGCAAACGAGCAATGTCACCTGTTGGAAAGCAAACAACGGCACCCATAGACATCTACAGTGCCATGGGCATTGCAGAAGCGAAGCGATTAAGATATGAGTAATTTTGTTTTTTTTAAAGTTGGAATGGCGTATTGGAATAATCTGTTTAAATACAATTCACTAAATCAGCGATTCCCAAACTGTGATACGCGTACCCCTCGGGGTACGTGAATATTATATTGATAATGGCGGAAGTACTGAGAAGTCAAAACAGTTATCATATATAAACAACATGTGTAAAATGACCCTGTTAGTGTACATAAAGGGACTTTTACAATAACTCTAAATAGATCACAATTCTTTAAGGACAATACTAGGTATATATCATAGTTAAGATTGACAATGGATAGATCTTAACACATGAGACACATTTTTAGAAGTATTTATTTATCTGGAGAGGGTTACATAAATAAAAAGTTTTATCGCACCGCACTACACTGTATCAAAAGGCATTGTTTACACGGAGAAGACCGTCACGACACTATGTTTCCACTTACCGATATCTTTTCTCGTGTAATGCCTCTCATCGTTGTGAGAGTTGGTCATGCCGAACGCTTGCCCCATATTGGTGTGGTTGCTCGCAGACGGTTCACAAGGTAAACAAGAAAGGACGACGACAACAGCTGTTCACACAAAGATCACCCCGCACATGCGCAGTGACATATCACGCGAAGACATACGCGCCCCTCGGCGTCTCGAGCGGTACTGACGGCCAACTAGTCAACAGCGAGCCGCGGAGCGAGGTGCAGGCTGCAGCCGCCAACGAGCGGCGTACCGGTGACTGATAAGGACCCGGCGTGACCTACAAAATTGCGTTCAAAATAATGTACGTACACCGCGTCGCGTCACCAGATAAAGCCGCTGATGCTGATGATAAAGGGTATTCGGTGGCAGAACTAGATTGTAGGTCGAATAAATAGTTAAACGCTTTATATCAATGTTGTAACGGCGACATTGAAAACTTCAAGAGACCTAGCCTATCTTAAAGGCAGGCAACGCAACTGTGATGCTTCTGGTGTTGCAAATGTCTGTGGGCGGCGTTGAATCCTTTCCATCAGGTGATACGCTTGCTCGTTTGCCACCCTATCCCTGCTAACCCTAACGCATGGTGATTTTATTTTTTTATTTATTAGGCACAAAACAAGTTACAGTCTAAAAGAATACTATATAATATAATATAAACTTAACAACGCCCGGACTATAACTCTTTAAATTTGCGCACAGTATGGCTACATTTTGACAAAAGGGTTACTTATGTAATAATGATATACTATAAAATTAAACAGATAAAATTCAATAAAAAAAAATATAAAACAAGAAGGATAAAAATAATTTTGTGATCTAACGGCTGCCAAAGATATCACGGAGCGGTACCACGCTCCCGCAGAAAACCGGCGTCTGAGTGGTAGCTTACCTACCGAGCTTCGTACGGTGAGCGGCCGAGTTCCGGAGGCCCAAACCCTTCCCCCCCTCCCTCTACCCCTCCTCCTCCCATTCCCACTCCCATAATGACACTTTCCTTAAAGGTCAGCAACAACAAACAAGCGCTGCGGAAATCTATGGGCGGCGTTGATTGCTATCCATCGGGTGACAGGCGTGTCACCCGATAGCTAACTCGTTTGCCTTCCTATCCCATAAAAAAAAGCCTTTTACTTGATACTCCCTGACTACCCAAGTCACCGGATCTCACTTCTATGGTCTTTTATCTGTGGGAAGAGACCTTAAAAGTAAAGTATGTGAAACAAATCCGACGACCATCTCGGCCCAAGAAGAAAATATCGTCCGCGAGGTGAACGGCATCCCGACGTCACTACCTCAGCGAGTGGCACAGAATACTGTGGCAAGATTCCAAGAGCGTGCTCGCCATGTCGGTCAAAGTTTTAACGAAATAATCATTAAAAAATAACAAAATCCGCAAAATTCTCTTCTTCGTAAGAGTTATTGAATTTTATTTATATCCTCTCTAGTTTTTTCTGTCCATGTCCACCGGACATCTTTTACAAGCACCGTGGAGTGAAATCGTCTCGGCGGGCTTACGTCGCTTATCAATATACGTAGAATACGCTGATATCGCTTCAATCCGGACAAAGTGACGTGAGGTGGATAGATCTACTGGCTGTCCTTAAAGTCACGTAAACAATACATAATAGCTAAGTAAAACTTTTGACTGACCACATAGTGATGGATTTCCGCTAAGTAACGCCTGACTCCATTAATAATCTCATAACAACACACCAACATTATACAGTGACGCAACCACGCCCTTGATAATTTATCTGTCCACTCCCTAGCTATAATAAAAGTCGTCGAGAGCAAAAACTTTAAACCAAATACATACCTTTGCACCATGAAACGAGCCAACCTATCTAAGACGGCGACAACAACCCGTGACCTTGGGCTGGTGACAATCAAGTTGATTGAACGGCAGGCAACTTCCCGTATCATAAACATCATTCTTAACACTATGATAGGTTTTACACATATCTGTTTTTTTTTTTAATTAACAGCAGAGCGATTTTTGATAGTGGTAGAGCCACGCTGCAGACGAATACTTTGTCAAGAATGGCATAATATTTGTCTGTAGCAGGAATGGACCGGTTCGCCTGGGGAAGTCCCACACTCCCGCAGAAAAACGGCGTCTGAGTGGTAGCTTAGCTACCGCGCTTCGTACGGTGAGCGGCCGAGTTCCGGAGGCCCAACATCCTCCCCCTCACTCTACCCCCTCCCATAATGACACTTTGCTTAAAGGTCGGCAACGCTTCCGCATTTTTTTATGTCATAGGAAGGCAAACGAGCAGGCGTATCACCTGATGTAAAGCAACCAACGCCGCCCATAGACATCCGCAGTTCTATAGGCAGTGCAGAAGCGTTGCCGGCCCTCAAGGACTTTCCTTGGCATGTTTAGGCATAGGCATGTTTTTTGAAGGTTCCAATGTTGTAACGGTTCGAAAACACCACACGCGCCGTGGTGCATGAAAACAAGTTTCTTGAAAAACGCAAGATACTGGATCGCCACTCATCCAGATGGCGGGGATGAAACTTTTCCCTGTGGCGAGTTGTACTCACCACTACGTGAACCGCATGCTCGTTTGCCAATTCTGCTATAAAAAAATCACTTCTAAAAAATTCAATGAACTGGCCGCACAGTTTTCAAAGATTAGCTCTCAAGGTCACTGAACTGCGTGGCGATAAAATGATACGACTTTCAGATTCGCAATCAAAACATAAGGAGATGTTATTTATTTGCATTTTATCTACAATATCAGATGGTCAACGTTTGAATAATGATAGAAAAACATAACAGAAATGAAGATATAAGAGAGCAATGTGGAGTAAAAGAAATGTTGTGACAAAAGTAGAAAAAGGGATGCTTAGATGGTTTGGGCATATAGAGAGGATGGATGAAAGACGACTGGCAATGTGGATGGAAAGGCTGGAAGAGGTAGACCACGAAAAACGTACCTTGACCAAATTGCTGAACTTTTTTAGAGAGTTCAAGTCAAGAGTACCCTCAACCGGCGGGCTTGCATGAGGAGAATAATGAGTGTGGAGGAAACAAGAGTGCCGAGATCGTAGCGGATGGAGATCTGTGGTCTCTGCCTACCCCTACGGGAGACAGGCGTGACGATATGTATGTATGTAAAAAAACATATCTCTTTTTTCTGCGTAATAGTCGGCAAGGAATACGGTAAAACTCCCCGGTACGGTCTCCTACGGTAAGGCTCCCCGGGTACTACGGTGCCTTACCTCAGCATGCGGGGCTCTGCTGAGGCTGACCGCCATCTTCCCTTGAGGCTCGTGGGATTCACAATGACAATTTTTCTCTGATTTAAATGGTATATAAAACCAAGATACTTCATTTTCTACTCACAGCAAGTATGCACCGTTTCACCTTAATATAAAGCGGTAATGACGTCAGTTGTACGTTACACACATCCGAATATCTGTAATAATACATTGTCTCAGCATTACTAGTTGATAAACAGTTCCACGAAAGAGCCACGGTCCGGCAATCCAAGCTACCCCGCGTCCCGTCAGCACCGCCGGCTAAATACGCGAATCACGCGCGCAAAAATATTCCACGGATTCGTTTCCATTGTTAGAAGACCACGCTTGGCTGTGTTGAACATTTGTGCTGGAGCATTTTCTTTTCTTTTCTTCTCTTTGATGGCAATTAGATACAACTATTATGCCAGTGTCAAGTAAAATACAATAATATGCAATCTCTTGAAATGTAACAAGTCAACTTATCAAGTTACGTCTTGATAAAATGGTGGCCATTTTACCAAAACCTTCCGTGGACTTTTTCAGTCAACTTAAAAAGTTACGATACACGCATTTATTTCATATCACTTCACTTATACGCCTTAATCGAAATATAGTGTATAATCAATATCAATATCAGCCCGCGGCAGTCCACTGCTGGACATAGGCCTCACCCAAGGCGCGAGTTAAGGGTACGGAACCCTATAATATTAACTTCGTTAGCACTCTTGGCGATTGATGTAAGGTAATGCGAGCCAAGTGCTTAAGTTAGCATTAATATAGTATATAAGGTTTGTGTGAATTAGTTTAAGTTGATTTTTGGTTTGATTGTATTCCGATAAGCTTCCGTTGTAATTAAATAAAGTTTTTTTTATTAATATTCGGTGTCAATCACTTAATTGGCGCAGCCGGTAGGATCCCAATAGGTAGATCCTTGCGCTTCGGTCGATTAAAATCTCGGTCGTCGTGCATAAAACTATCGTCCGTATTTACGGTTAAATTGGGAGTTGCCGAACAAATAAATTTATTAAAGACCAAGCCGAACTACGACGGAGCGAGCAGCAGGAGCAGCAGGAATTCCAAAACAGAAATCCCGAGGACATGGGCGTAGCTGCAGGACTGTGAGTAAACCTTTTCACTTTCCTTCAACTTTCCTTGGCCTTGTAGTATTATCAGGGATTAAATAAGCCTTAGTAATACGCATACATTTTTTTTATATACAATTCATCAATACAATTTGATAATTTGCTAAGATATTGTTATATATAATTTACATTAAGCTATTTTTTTCTCCTTCTTGTAACATTTACAATCTTTCACACAAAAATGGAGAAATCAGAGACAGTTGTCCGCATCCCCCAAGAGATGGTTAATATTATCCCCATCTTTGGAGGAGACCCTAGAATGTTACCATTGTTTTTAAGCAAGTGTGAATATATTATACAAACATTTAGGGGCGGCGACTTACAGAATGAATATCTATACCACGTTATTACCAGTAGGTTAACGGGGGAAGCCGCACATTTGGTTGGTGAAAGAGAGACCATACCAAATTGGTGCGAATTGAAAACCTTACTTAGCGAACGATTCGGGGATCCTCGTACAGAGGAATGTATAGCACTAGAGTTGGAATCGGCTAAATTAAAAGCAAATGAAAGTTACTTCGAATTTTGTAATAGAATACAAACGATTAAAAGTGCTCTATTTTCTAAGATAAATCAAACTATCGTAGATGACGTTTTGCGTAGAGCTAAACAAGAGATCTATAATCATAGCGCCTTTAACGTATTTTTATACAATCTCCCCTACCATTTAGTTAGAATAATACGTTTACGGAATATATCACAATTAGAGGACGCATTAAAAATCGTCCTCGAAGAACAAAATTTCCAAACAGTTTACAATTCAAAAAATAGTTTTAATAGATATAACCATCCTAGGAACCCAAGCGCTACTCACTTTAATAATAATCCAATTAATAATAATAATAAATTTAATAATAGACATTTTTATAATTCATCTAATTCCCCAAATAGCTCGTTACAGTCGAGAAATACTCGTATGTCATATAATAATTCTCAAGACTTTAGACAATCTTTCCCACGTAACAATAATATGCAAGGGACGAGCCGTCAGCAGTATTATGACAATGCACCGCGCACACCGACGGCGACGTTTCGGCAATTGACACCAGTAGCATCAGGTTCGAATACAGATGTTACAATGCGCACCGCCAGTTCAAGGCGCGTTAATTACACGGACGACCCAGGTCGTTCGCGGAATCATGTCGAGGCGTCAAATAACATTAGCAGGAGTGAAGACAATGGGGCGGAAAATTTTTGCATAACTGCCTCAATAATAGAGAACGAATAAAAATAAATTGTCACCGACGTCTTAATTTACCACACATAAATATACCAGAATTAAAAGCAGTTTTTATGATTGATACTGGAAGCGTGAGGTCGTTCATAAGCCCTAATATTGCGAATAAATTCTTCGCTAAATATTTATGCTATGAGCCGTTTGAGGTTGTAAGTACACACGCCTCAAGTACGCACAACCAAACTGCAATCATCCCATTGCCAAAAATTTTTAAATGTGACGAATTTCATAAATTTTATGTATACAATGTAGATGATAGATACGATGGTTTAATAGGTAGTAATTTATTAAAACAACTTTACGCAAATATAAATATGGATAACCAAATTTTACATTTAAGAAATACATCGATACCAATTATATATACACCTCCTATGAGAGAGACATACATTCTGCCTCCTCGTAGCGAGCTTAGAGTTAAGTTACCAGTGAATTTATTAGACGGCGAAGCGATCTTGAATTTTAAAGAATTTAGTGAAGGGATTCGTATGCCCACAGCATTAGTTAAGTGTAATAGTGGATTCGCAACGACGGTAATACAAAACTATACGGAAAAACAAATGACTTTAATTGTTACTGGACCGTTTCATGTGGAACCTTATTCACATAACTTATCGTTAAAAACAAATTTTATAGACAATAAACGAAACTTAGATAAAACACTTATAGATAATTTAAATAAATTAAAATTAGAGCACATGAACGATGAGGAAAAGAAATTAATTAAAAATATTTGTTTGGAATATAAAGACATATTTTATTGTGAACAAATACCACTATCATTTACCAACCAAGTAAAGCATAAGATACGCACAAAAAATGAAGATCCAATTAATATTAAAGCACATAGGTTACCGCCAGTACAATCGGAAGAAATAAAAAAACAAGTAAATAAAATGCTTAGCGATAATATCATACAAGAGTCACATTCTCCTTGGAGTGCCCCTGTACACTTAGTACCCAAAAAAGCGGACGCTTCAGGTCAACAAAAATGGCGGCTAGTTATAGATTATAGACGGCTAAATGAGATAACCATTGACGATAAATATCCACTACCTAATATTAATGATTTATTCGATATGCTAGGGAATAGTACATACTTTTCAACGTTAGACTTAGCAAGTGGGTATCACCAAATTGAAGTCCAAGAAGAAGATAGAGCCAAAACAGCTTTTAGCACACCAGGTCTAGGACACTATGAGTTTAATCGTATGCCTTTCGGCCTCAGAACGGCCCCTGCTACCTTTCAGAGGGCCATGGATAACGTTTTAAGGGGATTACAAGGGTTACATTGCCTTGTATATTTAGACGATGTAATTATTTTTTCTAAGTCATTGCCTGAACACATAAATAAATTAAGAATGATTTTTGATAGGTTACGAGAAACTAATCTAAAAGTGCAATTAGATAAGTCACATTTTCTTAGGAAAGAAGTGCTATATTTAGGTCACACGATTACAAGCGAAGGTTTAAAACCAAATAACGACAAAATTGATGCCATTTTAAGGTATCCTTTACCACAAACAACTAAAGAAATTAAGAGTTTTTTAGGTTTAATAGGCTATTATAGGAAATTTATTAAGGATTTTTCAAAAATCACAAGACCCCTTACAGCTTGTTTAAAAAAAGGTCGCAAAATAGTAATCGATAAAGAATATGAACAAAGTTTTGTAACATGTAAAAAGCTTCTAACAAATGCAC